>JAJJMC010019642.1:20487487-20520623 GCA_023531435.1 Papaver californicum
GGGCAAGGAAATAGCCCCATCTACGAGGAACGTTCTCAAACACCACCTGAGCATGGATGCTGAACGCGTTAGAAATGTGGAAGGCTTACCCTTAGATGGAAGAAAGTTTCTATTTGTATATCCGACTCGTGGGCTCGTACCATCCATCAGACCATCGTAACAATCTCAACTTTTACTTTTCAACTTTTGTTGTTAGTTTGTTTGTTGATTCAGTTATTTTCCCCCTTATTTTGCCTTCATTTTGTAGGATCATACCAACGTTGTACGTCTTTTCATACGCCAGTCTTCCTATGCAAAAATAAAGTTATGGAAACTAGACGATGAATGTCTTAGAGTTGGAGAATTAATAGAGAACTCCGGTTTTTATAATGTTGTACAGAATTATGTGATTGCGTATGACAGGATCGCGGTTTCTTGCTTCTGTGAGAGGTTTTACCCTGAAGTAGATTGCTTCCAATCCCCGTTTGGCGAGATGACTATAACTCCTAACGATGCAGAGCAGATTTCAGGGATCCAGGTTGAAGACTGATCTACTGGAGATAAGTTCAAGTTCAAACTTCTTTGGAGTGAAATTTATGAATTGGTCAATTCCTTGTTTGGATGGGATGAAGCCAGGACAAAGTTCAAGTTCAAACTTCTTTAGGGCAGTTACCTGAAGAGAGATTTTAACCTGTTGGATCTGAGGTGCTTATATGATGGGTACCTACAAAAGGAAAGAGATAATGGTCCCCTCCCTGAGGTTGAAGTTCGTGCTTCCGTGGCTGCTTATCTTTTAGGGGGATGTTGTGTTTCCCGACAGCAAAGGAAACAGGGTCAGCGCCAACTATTTGTATCTCTTGCATCATTTAGAAGATGTGAATAATCGTGGGGGACTGCCGTCGTCGCACACGTGAATAAGGAGCTAGCGAAAGCATCTAAGGAACAAACGTCTCAAATAAACGGGAATACTAGTCTACTCCAGGTAATTGAAGTGATTAATTTATTTGTCGGATGAATTGTAATTCTTTTTCAATGTCTTGTTTGATGAACACTAATTTTATTGTTTAGATGATTATATAGGTGTGGATTTACGACAACTTTCCTTTGTTGTTCAAAGAGAACGAGGATGTCAAAATGAACCAGGAATGAACCAGTGCTCAACCAAGAGGATTGAAATACACATTCACTAGGGGTAAAAAGAAGTTTCATAAGAGACAGTTGTTCGACATGCAGCAAAGGTTGGATAACATGACAGCCAAAGATGTAGTATTTGATTCGTATGTGAGAGAGATTTGATAGAAGAAAACCGGATTCTCAATGTATGATCCGTCGAGAGTAATACGGCAGCTTGGGTATATTCAAGATCCATGTGAGAAGGATTATAAGTCAAAATTCCATCTCAAACTTGATGAATGCAAGTACGATGTTTCTAGCATTGAGGTGGTTTACGAAACTCTACCAGGGACCAATCATTGGGATAATAGACATGCTAGTTTCGTAGACATCTCTTTTTGGGAACATGTGAATGTTGGTTACGAGGAAAATGAGGGTTACTTGGAATGGTACCGAAAGTTCTCCCATGGCCATGTGATACGGATAGATACTCGCCGGAGGAGAAGCAACAAAGCATCAACTTCTTCTACTCCGGCACCTGACACCAGAACTGACACTAGCATTCTAAAGATTTTCGTAATTTTTTTTCCTTTTTTGTTCTTTTTAACTTAAATATATACACTTAACCTCAATTGCAATTTATTTGTTTTAGAGAGATCGAAGGGAGATTATGATCAAGGGACTGATTTTCTCGAAGGATAAAAGAGAGGAGTTGACGCATGACCAACAAAGACGGTACGTTGACTTATTGACACACATTGAAAATCCCACTGCGACCAAAATTTTTAAGATATGGAAAGTCAAAGTAAGAGGTCTCGTAAACGTTCTACCCGAGTAATCCAAAAAGGTGTTGATACCCAAGGCGACGAGGGCCAAGGAGATGCTACAAAGAGAAGCCGAAGATCAACTAGACAAAAAAGTGACCGAAGTCGTGGTTGTGGATGTTGTTTTTAAGATATTGTAATAATAGACTTGAACTCATATGTCTATACGTTTCTTAGGTACAATTTGATTTTACCGTACTTGAACTCATATTATTTACGTTTTTTATGAACAATATAATTTGGTATAGTAGTTGTGGTAGTGGATTAGTTTGAATGTGAATGGTTTGTTAAAACATATTTATTTCTCCAAGTTTTAATGTAAATGTGAATGTGTCTCCATGGTCAAAATTTAGCAGGATTACGACTCCAAGTATGAAAATCTTGTTCCATTTATCAATGTATAGAATTTTCATGTTCTATTAGGATCGACCATGACGACTCTAGGTCACCAAAAAATGACAGATAAATATCGTCATGGTAAATTGTATGAACTGATGCGACCCCAAAATACAAAAAACATCTAGGAAAACTCATACTTTGGCAACTACAGTCGTTATGGTAATTTTTTGTCGACCATGTTGACTCTAAGCAACTAAAATTAATGGTAGGCTTGAATCGTTATGGTTTATTGTGAGAACCGATGCGAGCCTATCACACCAAAACATCCAGGAAAAAGTGAAGATGGGATTGGTATGGGTCGTCATGATCAAAACTGGCAGGTTGACGATTCCTAAATTGACCAGTTAGGCAATTATTTCAATGGTTAGGGTCGTCATGGTCGAAAATAGCATATTGACGCCTCCACTGTGACAATTCTGTCTAAATTCTCCAGGCCAAGAATCGTCATGGTATATTTGGATCGACCATGACGACCGAACCCTCCTCCCCCCCCCCCAAAAAAAAATAAATAAATAATAATAAATAAATAAATAAAGGCATATATTTTTCGTCATGGTATTAGCAACGAACCGATGCGAATCTTGAACAGTAGACCATCCAGGAAAAATCAAGAAATAATAGATAAGGTCGTCAAGGTATGTTGGTATCGACCGTGACGACCGCTTCCTACCCAAATAATGGCATATATGGGTCGTTATGGTCGTCACCTATAAACTCTGACGACTAATGTACAAAATCATGTAATGCTTTAGAGTCGTTTGAGTCGATATATTTTGACTATGACGACCCTAGGTTAAAGAGGTTGACACGCAACAAGATAAAAAACATTGTATTCATTAAGCATTCTTGAAAATACCAAGAGACAAGTTCAAGTTCAAAAGAAAATCTTCCGAAAGCGTGTTTCAACATACAATGTTCAAAATATACAAATTCTCCAAAACATGTACGAATCCCCTAAATCAACCTTTGTTGGAGATTCATCTAAAGTCTTCCATTTGGTAAATCCATACTCATATTGGTTTGTCCACTCTTTAGAAAATTTTTCCCGGTGATCATATCTCACCAGTGGTAAAGGACACTCTTATTTTATCTTCAGACCGATGTAATGGTTTTTGTTCACATGTGCCATAATTATTCTACTCTTCTTTAGTGCCGGATCACACCTACTTCTTGAGGGTACATATGTAATAGATCCCCTAGGGAACCCAGGGAAGAATACATGAACAACACAAGTGAATATGTCCGCTAAGAGTTTCCCACAATAAGGCAATCTCATCCAAAACTTATAACCGGCCGTCTTATCCCCCTTTCGCCCTTTTACAGAAGACACCAATTCCTTGAATTTATTTTCTTTGTCTTTTCTATCTCCTTCAAGCCTTATCAAAATATAGAGTTCCTTGTCCTGAACAAGTTTTGCGGCTATTTTGGTTCTTGCATAATGGATTTGGGTCATCGTCTTCATTGAAATGTCCTAATTGTTCCATTGTAATATGGAAACCAGAATTTCCATCACCGTCCACGTTGTCGGTGGATATAAGGTAATCTAAGATGACATGAGGGAGTTTTTATGTATACTCTTCGTACAACGTATGAGTAACAAGATATGGCATTCCTTGTGAATCCCTAGGGGTATGCATATTTCCCTTTTCCCTTTTACTGTAGCCATTTCACTTGTTTGGATTTGTTGGCTTTCGACCACATACTCAACAACATCCATATACTGTTGGCTTTCACTCTGTGGCTTCGATGGCATCGCGCCAACCTTCGGTTTCACTTCTCGGTCACTTTGGTTGCATACTTCTTTTCTTGGGTGCAACCGGATTCTCACACTCCTTATAATTCGCTTCGACATACTTATGACGTGATGGATCTCTTGTGCAACTCCTGTTATCCGGATCTCTTGTGCAGCTCCTCTTGTCCTTCACATGTTCTCTCAATGTCATCTTTGAGCTTGGTCTACCTTATGATTTTTGCTTGCTTAGTTCCTCTTGTATCTCCAAAGATCGACGGAATCCCGATCACAAGTTAGTAACCAATATTTGTCTTCTCACACAATAATTTTTAGGATAAACTTCATTTATAACGCGACCAAGCTTTGTGTCTCCAAACTATTCATCAGATGGTCCTGTGGGCCTTGGGACTAAAGAAAGTTTCCTTAGAACAGATCAATATCGTCAAGCGGAATGACATCCTTGCACTCACCAAACCTATGAAGACACGGGATACCGAGCCACGTCAAGGTCGTACAATTACATTGCACCAAAATACCTTCTTTCTCTTGATCCCTATATCTTTTAAATTTTACCATCATATTGGGTATTGCCCATGCCGACACTTGGTAAGAAATACCCCTCAGCAAATCAGAATCCTCGATATATGCCAACAAAAACTTGTCCCTACTATGTTCCATTTGCGTCATTATTCAGTTAAGATCATTCAAGGCGTGCTCGTGAATAACTTCCTATATTGTAACGACCCCATTCTGACTCTCTTCAAGGATGCTTTTTAACCGACCGTGTGATGCCTCTTCCATACTTATAGACTTATTTTTGAAATGCTTATATTTGTTGGTCAATGTATACACAATTTTTTCCTTGTATGGACGTAACCATGAATTTTGGCAGTAATCGACTGCTTTCCTATGATCCTTTCTCCAATCATCAATAAACTTTTTCAACTTAGAAAATAACTTTACCTAAGTAATAGAATGCACCAAACCGTCTCAATCATTTATAAATTGATTAAATTTCTCTCCCTCTTCACCGTATTGTTCATTTTCTTTCTTTTTCTCTTCCGCTCGTTCCTCTTTGGAAAATTGACTTAAACGCTTGTCTTCCTCCTTCGAACGCTGAGCACCGGTCTTTCTCTTAGGCTTTTGGATGTGACATCTGCAATTCGAAAGGAAATTGCACTGGATGTGTCACATGCATAGAAAATGTTGTGCGAGTGAAAACACATGTTGAATGGCATTCATCAATGCAATCTCCATATTAGTAATTATATCCCCTGGAGTTTCTTCACCGTGGTAAATCAACCTCAATTGTTCCAACGCCCAAATATAGTCCTTTTCTTCCTCTTTTTTCATAAAATACCAAGTCACCGGGAACGGTTGCTTGTCCGAAGTATGACTGATAATGTTCAACGTCGACATGCTATACCTATTGGTCTTATAGGTACATCCTATCATCGAAACCTGATAAAAACAGTGAGCTGATTCCACCATCTTCGGATGCGCAAGGAAAATGTGAGACACTTTGTTGTCTGGACCCAACTTTGTTTGTATCGCATAGTATATCTTATCCGCTAACCACTGAGATTGTTGCATGATTAATCTACCATCCATTCTGTTCTTTTGAGTTTTGTTTTGGCGGTATAATTGTGGAAATTGTAGACAAGTTATCCTTATCATCCGCCTTTATCTTATTCGGGATATTAATAGGTCTACTTCCCTTCATCTTACGGACCGTTTCTATCTCATGTGGTTTCAACTGGGAATATGTAGTGTATCCAATCATAATCTGGGACAACAGATGGTTATGACGAGTGAGGCATATCATGGGTGCAAGTAAATTAGTGATTTTATTTCCACTCAGTTAAATAATAATATAATGGAAGTCAAGTTCATTCCAACGAGGAGCAAGGTGTTTAAGTTGTCAAATGTCACAAAGGGGGAATTGTTTTAGGATATTATCAAAGTAAATAAGAAAGCAATTAAAAATAAAGTTGTAAGCAATGGAGAGAGATATGATCGAGGAATCCTTTTTCTTTACTAGACAATTATTGAATCAGTATATTCATCTACTCATCGTTAATCACAGATTATCACCACCGTAGAATAACAACTAGATCAGTGTTATTCCCGAAATTCCTTATATCACTGGATATGGAAGTTCTCGCCTACCAGATTCTATTCGCTATATCCACCTAGTAGTAGATAACTCAGGGTGTAATTTGGTTCAATGCTTTATATTTTGTGAATTTATAGGTTAATCCTAGAAGTTAGACTCTTAGATCGAGGTCCACTTACTAGTGTTGTTCATACACACAATTGCTCAATGGAATCCCTCTGCAAGGTATCGTGTTCTCTACTTGTGTACGAGTCAATGGACTAGTACATATATCACAACTCAATACTAGCAATAGATTAAATCAACAAATCAATTCAGTTGGCCACCTAAACAATCTATCAATCGATCATAAACATTCTTTATGGTATAAACAAACGATAATAATGTGTGAAGAACTCAAAATAGATTTATATAATAAATTAAATCATGTTTATAACCTAGAATTCATTATCAATCAATTAGGTTTTTAGATACTCATGGATGTAGAAACATCCATGTTATACATAAGAGTAAGAGAGTTTGTTACGATGGTGAAACCAGTCCAAACCCAAGCTTTCGCTCCTTGTGTTTTTGATCTTCTCAAAGACTTGCAAAGTTGTGTAAAAAGTGTCTTCTTAGGGATATGAAAGTCTTCTTATATAGTCTTCATCATATCTAGGTGTTAGACTCCTAATAGGACCATGATACCTTGATTTGGAAGTCAAAAACGTGTCTTAGAAGTGGCTTCCGTCGTGCTATAATCGGTAGGCTCATCCATCACCTTTCTTCCGATTATTTTTGTAAAGTATACAAAGATTCATGTTCTCAAAGTGTCCATAATCGGTAGTCTTGACCCCCTCATTATCTACTGATTACTTTTGTGAAGTATACAAAGTTTTTTTGTCCAAAACATCCTATAATCGGTAGGCACGGGTTCCCATCATCTACCAATTATTTTGCAGAGCGTTTTACTTACTTCTTCCCGGCTGTTTTGCTCATAACTTCTTCATACGAACTCGGAATGACCTCATTCTTTTTGAGTTGGCTTTGAATTTCAATTATCTTCAAGATGATGATAAAAACTCTGGATTTAAACGATTTAAACTTGGTATTTATCCCTTGTTCACCTGTAAAACTCAATTTCCTTGTTCGTTTTCTTCTTCGCCCTTGGGACACTTGAATACTTGTAGTACTTCACTTCTTAGATCTTTTGTTGTCACTTTCACTATTATTGGGATGATTCAATGATAGGTGTATAAAATACCTTAAATAGTATCAATTGGTTATGTTTTCTTTGCTATTTTTTCTTGTGTTTTATGTGTATTATGCTTGTTTTCTAATTTTTAGGTATGTTGGAGTCATAAGTAAAAGAAGAAGAATTGTCAAAAAAAAAGGCAAAAATATTATTTCCTGGCAGATGTTATTTGCAGCAGGCCATATGCTAAGGGCCAACTACGTCATTCAATTTGAATACTACTTTTATTCAGGGGGTGTCCGACTGTGGGGTGCCTAAATCCATTCGTGATTATGACCTAAAAGCTAAGACAAGTTTCTAATTCAGTTTCTCTTAAGACAAAACCGTGAAGTTACGGAAGAAGAAATAGATATGAGGAAAAATGAAGAAGGGAATGGTGGTCACAAAGAATGAATCAGGGAAGATAATGGGTATTTCTTGGGTCTGAAGTAGCAGATATGAAACTCAAGTTTTATGGTGGTTTGAGAAGATGGTGATGCTGTTAGGGTTAGTGTCGTTGTTAAGAAATGGAGAAGCAACAGAACCAGTGAAATGAAGTTGTGTTGCTGCCAGAGATTGAAGAAGAGAAAGCTTCTGATGAAATTGAGACAGAGAAGATGAGTAGAAGAGATAGTGAACCTGTGAATTAAATGGGTTTCTGTTGATTTTGAAGTGGCAGCGAGAGAAGACTGAATCTATGGTTCGAAGTTAGGGTTTTAAGTTGTTTTGAGAAATTAAGATGGACAAGAAGATGATTCTTCTGCTCTGGTTTGAGTATGAGTAGCTGGTGGTGTCAAGAAAGAATGTGAGGAAGAGATTTGAGATAAATCTTGGGTTTGAGAAGACGAATTAGGGTTCGCTGTTAGGGTTATGGTTGAATTCGATTTTGTGGATAGAAAAAGAAGAAGGTGTTGTTTGATAATGAGAAATTCAATTTGAGACATGGGTTATGATATTGAGTTCTTAGCAGAGAGGAGTAGTGGCTCGAGGGTTTGATGGTTGCAACTGAACCAGGATTTGTTACTGCTGCTGTTGAAATGAAGAATGGGTCTAGTGAGAATTGAAGTTGATGCTGTTACTATTGGAGAAGAAGGAACTATGGGTTTGTTGGAGGTTGCAACTGCAGTTCAAATTGCAGCTGGTAGTAGTGGTGATATGTGGTGCTTCTATTGTTGAGATTGAGGAAGTTGGATGCTGAATGGGTTTGGTGATTTAGTAACAAATCTTCTGACAAGGCTTGAGTATGCAGAAATAGAGGATGTGATTGTGAATGTACGGCATTGCATAAGAGAAATCGGTGATGTAGGTGATGGATTTAGTGGTATTGCAGCTGCAATTAGGCATGAATTGAGATGTTACAGGAAAGATTGCAGTTGTTGCAGTGAGCTGGTAGAAGAAATTGAAAGAAAAGTGATTCGGGTAAATGTTAGGTTGCAAGGAAGGACTAACAGTAATGGCCTGAAAATGGTCGGAAAACACCCAGAACAGACGAGACTGTGCTGGATTTTCAGTTCAACGAGTCAACTCACGGAGTCCGATTCGACTTACTTGACTAAGACTTACTCAGACCGAGTTAGACCAGCTGACTTGGCTAACTCAATTTGACCTTGACGGTCAGTCGACTGTTAACCTTAACAGCTGACTGCTAGTTGACTCCGATGGCCGATAAATGTTTTCCAGTTACCTGAGACACTATTCCAATGACATTCCCGACCACTTTTCTGGACCTCCGACAACCAATTTTGGACAAAATTTTTAGGATTTTTATTCTTACTCATGGGCTTAATGGGTTAATAGATGGACTTATTGGACTTGGGTTTTGACTTGGGGAGGAAGAGTTTGACCTAATTTTGGAAACTAGAAGAGCTATAAAAGGGAGATTCCTCTACAACTTCTATACACTTTACAACTGATTTTTGGGAGCAAGGAGCAAAGGATATTATTCTCTTCTATGCATCTAGGGTTTGGTTTATTTCTCATTTTCTTTAACTCAATTAAATTTTGTGAACTCCATAGCTATGAGTAGATAAATACATATTATTGGTTAAGGATTAAAGTTGATTTCTTAAACATGGTATTTGATTAATACATTAGTTTTGTCTCAATATTTGTCGTTTATGATTCATTGTTTATAACTTTTGCATGATTTGAACACTTCGTTGGTTGATTCCGGAATCAATTTGACTTGTTTTCATCTTTAAAGCTAAATTAGGGTTTTCAATATGAAAAAATTGACGAATTCTAATTTCAAGTAGTATAAGTGTTGTTGTTGCTTGTAGTAACACATCCTAGCAAACAAATATGAATCATAACCTTTGTTAAACTGAATTAGTGCGTTTTCCACGTTCAATTGCATTGATTAACCTTATTTCACAAAACATAATGCTCATGGGGAATTAAACTTGATTAGTGCTTTTTACACGTTGGGTTGTTCTCTAGGTAGAATTCGTATTCGGATCTTTTTAATGTATTTGTGATGATTTTTGGAAATAAACGGGATACTCTTGCAATCAAGGTAGTCTAGGGTTGTTTTTGACAATAAGAGATTAAATACCAATTCTAATTATTGGGAAAAATACATGTTTGTGAATGATACAATCTCTTAACCAATATCTTCATCATCTTGATTACTTTCAACTATTTACTTTACTTTCGTTTTCGTTTTTATTACTTTACAATCTCTTGTTACTACAAAAATAGCCTCCCGTGGAACGAATCCTTCTTACTATTGCACTTAATCCATAATTTTGTTAAAATGAGAAAGTGAATATAATTTTGACGTGCTACGACACACATCAAATTTTGGCGCCGGGGGGAGGAGGGGGGGGAGTGGATTGTTATTTTACTTTTGATTTCTTATTTCATTTTTTAACTTAATTTTTCTATAATCTGTTTTTAGGTACTATTTCTTTGGTGAATACTTAAACAGGATAGACCAAGTACCATTGGTATACGTTTTCGATCAGGAACTTTACTAAAATACTTCATTCGAGCGGTGAACACTCCTTTTCCTCGTACATCGACAAGTGAATTCGCAGATTCACACGTAGAGGAAGAACAAGAAGCAATGGGTGACCGTACACTCAAAGATTTAGCTTCTAACAAGATAGATACACAACAATAGTGTATTCAAACTACATCAACCTTCGAGATCAATCCAGGGTTGATCCGCGAGCTGCCCAAGTTTCATGGAATGACTAATGATGATCCAAATAAGCATCTTATGGACTTTCATACCATAGTCATGGCCATGTTACCTGCTAAGACTGACTCTCAGATGCAGTCATGCTACGAGCTTTTCCTTTCTCATTAGTAGACACTGTCATTAACTGGTTGTACTATTATCCTCTTAGTAGTGCCATAACATGGAACAGTATGAAGAACTATTCTTAGAGAGATACTTTCCTGCATCAAAGGAAATGTAGATTCGCAAAGAGATTTGTAGTATCAAGAAAATGGAAGGAGAGGCATTGTATGAGTGTTGGGAACGTTACAAGAGATTGGTGGCCAGGTGTCTGCATCACCAATTCAGCAACTTAATGATAATTCAGTACTTCTATGAAGGTCTTCAACCGAGTGATAGAAACCTCCTTGAAACTTCAGGTGGTGGTGCATTAGTAAAGAAGACGGTAACACAAGCAAGAGAGTGGATTGAGAACATGCCAGCAAATTCTCAACAATTTTCACACCATGGGTCGGAACCACTTACAATGAGAGTTAATGAAGTTGGTGAAGTTACTGAACTCCGCCAACAAATGGGAAATATGGCAGCAATGATGCAACAAATTGCAGCCGCGGTGGTGTCATCTTCTTCAAATATTAAAGAGGGTAATGAACAACCTAACACCATCTTCCCAAATCAACAAAAAAGGTATGATCCTTATTCCAACACTTACAATCCGGGATGGAGAGATCACCCCAACTTTAGTTATGCGAACAAGCAAGCTGCGGTTCAACCATCTTCTTTCAACAATAAAACGAGGTTCAAATAACAACAATTTCAGCCAAGACAACAACCTCAAATTCAGAATTCAATCTTGGAAGAAAATCCGAAAGCGTTTATGCAAATGACCGATAATGCTATCAAAAACTTACAAACACAAGTTGGTTCTATGGCTAGTGAGTTGAATAAAGTGCACTCACAAAATAGTGGGAAACTCCGTTCTCAACCTCTTAATCCAAGAGAAAGTGTTAATGCTATTATGTTGATAAGTGGTACACGACTTGCGCAACCTGAAGTTACCGATTTGGGAAATACGGAAAACCAAAAGAGGCCGGTTTTAGAGGAAGAGAATTATGACTTTCCTCAAATGGAAAAGTTATCTAAATCTGTACCTAAACCTCCTATGTGTACTTACGTTCCCCCTCTACCTTTTTCTGGCAGGTTTGCTATTGATAATAATAAGGTGGAACAAGAAAGAGAGACTTTAGATACCGATACGAGCAACATGAAGACCCAAAATGAACCGGTTTTGGAGAAAATAGTGTTGATTTTTCCCAAACTCCCAAGGTAATTAAATCTAACTCTAAAAATCCTAGTTCTACTTATGTTCCTCCTTTACCTTTCCCTCATATATTCGATAATTCTAAGATGGTGGAATAGAAAAGGATATTTTAGACATATTTAAGAAGATTCATGCAAACATTCCACTAATAGATGAAATTAGGCAAATTCTTAAGTATGCTAGGTTCTTGAAGGATTTATGTACCAAGAAGCAACGGTTAACAAGGAATGAGGTTATGAGTGTGGGGAGAACGCTTCGACGGTCTTGCAAAAGAAACTCCCACCCAAATACAAGGATCTCGGTAGTTTCAGTATTCCCGTTGAGATTGTTAAGAAAAGGTTTGGAAGAGGTATACCTTATTTAGGAGCATCCGTTAATGTTATACCGGCATATATTTATGACTGTTTAAATTTGGGTCCATTGAAACAAACTAACATTGTTCTTGAACTTGCGGATCGCACTAATGTTTACCCTAGAGGTACTATTGAGGATGTCTTTGTGCAGGTGAATCCATTAGTGTTTCCAACTGATTTTTATGTTCTAGAGATGGATAGTGGTTCGTATGTATCCATACCCTTGTTACTTGGGAGACTTTCATGAAAACGGTTAAAACCGTTATTGATGTGGACAAGGGAACACTCACGATGAAGTTTGATAACGAGATAATTCGTTCAACATCTTTGAAGTCATGCGGTATCCAGGTATGTTCATTCTGGTTTCCACAATGTGTTGGACGCCGGCTAAGGAGTAGTGATGAACAAGTAGAGAGTCGGGCTGACGACTTTAAACCAAGCGCTGCATGGGAGGCAACTCATTGGTTTAGTATTTCTTGTACTTTTTCTTGTTATTTTTTCTGAATTTTTATATTATTATAGGATTCCCACCTTGATTTTACATTGGATGAGTCAATTTACATTGAGGACGATGTAAAGTTTAAATGTGGGGGAGTATTAAGCATATAGAATTATTAAGTATTCACTTTTAGGTAGAAAATTTTAAGCATATAGAATTATTAAGTATTCACTTTTAGGTAGAAAATTTTCAATTTTTTTTTTATAACTATTTCCATGAAAACTCCAACTTTTAGATATTTTAGAGTCACTTAGTATACTTATAGCTACTGTTACATACAGAGTTATGAAATGACTGAATACTTATAGCTATTAGAGAACTATATTCGGGTTTCTTAGTTGTTGAGAGGCTAGAGCTGACAAAAAGGGACTTAAACCGTCGTTGGGAAATTAGATGCAGAAAGCATACAATATTAGAGAGATTCAATACCTATTGTCACATCAAGCGAGGCACCAGACCTTCAATTCTTTGTAGATGTCTAAAAATTGTCCTTTAGAGTGTGTGTCATCTTACGATAAATATGGGTAGAACGATGCGCTAATTCCGGGTAGAATGATGAGCTACCCAACTTCGCACCAATTTCAGCACTACTTTTTGATCTCTTGAGTGCTAATTTCTATCAATCATGAGGGTGACATTAGAATTGCGAAAAAAACTTACCTTGTAGTTTGATTTGCAGTTGGCACCACTTTATTCTCTCTCTTTCGACAACAACATGTCCATAAAATACCATCATCATCAACAAGCGGAACACCACAAATTTGAAGAAAGTTGAAGACGTTCAAGGTTTACAAGCAACGGTACAAGAAAGAGCTAATTTTATATCGTAGTTGAAAAGCTTATTTACACGAGCGGAGAATATAAAAGATGAGAGTTATTGAATTGTATGATACCGAGACAACACAAGTTGATAAGAATCAAGTGGTAAAGTCCTTATCCCACGGTCATGTTACTTTATCATATGTTTTAATTTTATTTTTATTTTTCAGTTTGTATTTCTTATTTTATTGTCTCAAAAAAAATTGTTTTTATTGTTCTAGTATATATTTCTTCTTGTATTTATTTGTTAAGGCCGTGGGAAAGAAGAAATCTATAAAGAAATTTCAAGCAACAAGAGTTTGAGAAGAAAAAGTTAGAAATAGTCGAAGTTCTATGAAGTTCAAGAGTTCATCATCTACAGTTAATCCGGAGACGAAGACGAAAACGAAGACGTTGCTATGTGACGCTGTGAGAGTGGTGCTGTTGTAGATCGGATGAGAAGGTGAGTGAGCTCGCATAGTGGTTGATTTCCTTTCGTAGAAATCATCAGAAAATAGATATTTTTCTTTCCATATTTCTATGGGATATTCAAAGATAATTCAGAAGGTTTTCTCTTTCCACCAATCAACATGTGCAGGATTTCGAATTTTCATTCCTTCTTGCACACATGATAATCATAAAGTACGTCTTTTGAGTGTCAATACCATAAAACCTTATTGGTGAGGAATAAACATTCAGTCGCTCTCGAACCTGAATTCTTTCATATGGTGGTTTTCTACTAACTCAAGAGTTAAGCATGAGAATAATATTCTTTGATACGTCTAACATCTTATTATTAGTGTGCAGAAACTTTATGTCCTTTTAGCTCTCTGGATGCATGTATTTTGGGATAATTGAGAATTGGAGTAGGTTTTATGGGTAAATCTCTTGTAAACCCTCACGAGACTATAACTCGTCCGCTAGGGACACCTAGGGGTTCAAAGGCTTGTTACACATGCTAAGTGTAACCGTAACCTCGACGAAACAGAATTATTGTATTTTAGTTAGATTAGTCTAGTTTAGTTTGCTCGAGGACTAGCAAAGTCTAAGTGTGGGGGAATTTGCTAGGTGTCTAAAATACCTTAATTGGTATCAATTGGTTATACTTTCTTTACTTTTTTCTCTTGTGTTTTGTGTCTATTATGCTTGTTTTCTATTCTTTAGGCATTTTGGAGTCATTTGGAGTAAAAGAAGAAGAATTGTCAAAAGGGGCAAAATTGCTAGTTCCTGGCAGATTGTATTTGCAGCAGGCCATATGCTAAGGGACAACTAAGCCATTCAATTTGACTAATACTTTTATTCATGGGGTGCCCGGCTATGGGGTGCCTAAATCCACTCGTGATTATGACCTAAAAGCTAAGACAAGTTTTCTGATTCAGTTTATCTTAAGACAAATCCGTGAAGTTAGGGAAGAAGAAATAGATATGAGGAAAAATGAAGAAGGGAATGGTGGTCACAAAGAATGAATCAGGGAAGATAATGGGTATTTCTTGGGTCTGAAGTAGCAGATATGAAACTCAAGTTTTATGGTGGTTTGAGAAGATGGTGATGCTGTTAGGGTTAGTGTCGTTGTTAAGAAATGAAGAAGCAACAGAAGAGTGGTTGTGAAATGAAGTTGTACTGCTGCCAGAGATTGAAGAAGATAACGCTTCTGATGAAATTGAGACAAAGAAGATGAGTAGAAGTGATAGTGAAGCTGTAAATTAAATAGGTTTCTGTGATTTTGAAATGGCAGCGAGAAAAGACAAAATCTAGGGTTCGAAATTAGGGTTTAAGTTGTTTTGAGAAATTAAGATGGACAAGAAGATGATTCTGCTGCTGTGGTTTGAGTATGAGTAACTGGTGGTGTCAAGAAAGAATGTGAGGAAGAGATTTGAGATGAATCTTGGGTTTGAGAAGACGAATTAGGGTTCGCTGTTAGGGTTATGGTTGAATTCGATTTAGTGGATAGAAAAAGAATAAGGTGTTGGTTGATGATGAGAAATTCAATTCGAGACATGGATTATGATATTGAGTTCTTAGCAGAGAAGAGTAGTGGCTCGAGGGTTTGATGGTTGCAACTGAACCAGGATTTGCTACTGCTGCTGTTGAAATGAAGAATGGGTCTAGTGAGAATTGAAGTTGCTGCTGTTACTATTGCAGAAGAAGGAACTATGGGTTTGTTGGAGGTTGCAGCTGCAGTTCAAATTGCAGCTGGTAGTAGTGGTGCTATGTGGTGCTGCTATTGTTGAGATTGAGGAAGTTTGATGCTGAATGGGTTTGGTGATTTAGTAACAAATCTTCTGACAAGGCTTGAGTCTCTATGCAGGAATAAAGGATGTGATTGTGAATGTATGGCATTGCATAAGAGAAATCGGTGATGCAGGTGATGGATTTAGTGGTATTGCAGCTGCAATTAGGCATGAATTGAGATGTTACAGGAAAGGTTGCAGTTGTTGCAGTGAGCTGGTAGAAGCAATTTAAAGAAGAGTGATTTGGATGAATGTTAGGTTGCAGGGAAGGACTAAAGATAATGGCCTGAAAATGGCCGGGAACCACCCAAAACAGACGCGACTCTACTGGATTTTCAGTTCAACGAGTCAACTCACGGAGTCCGATTCGGCTCACTTGACTAAGACTTACTCAGACCGAGTCAGACCAGCTGGCATGGCTAACTCAAATTGACATTGACCGTTCGTTGACTGTTAGGATTAACTGCTGACTGTTAGTTGACTACGATGGCCGATAAATGTTTTCCAGTTACCTGAACACTATTCAGATGACATTCCCGACCACTTTTCTGGACCTCCTACAACCAATTTTGGACAAAAATTTTGGACAAAATTTTTAGGAATTTTATTCTTACTCATGGGCTGAATGGGTTAGTAGATGGACTTATTGGATTTGGGTTTTGATTTGGAGAGGAAAAGTTTGACCTAATTTTGGAAACTAGAAGAGCTATAAAAGGGAGATTCCTCTACAACTTCTATACACTTTATAACTGATTTTTGGGAGCAAGGAGCAAAGAATATTATTCTCTTCTATGCATCTAGGGTTTGGTTTATTTCTCATTTTCTTTAACTCAATTAAATTTTGTGAACTTCATAGCTATGAGTAGATAAATACATATTATTGGTTAAGGATTAAAGTTGATTTCTTAAACATGGTATTTGATTAATACATTAGTTTTGTCTCAATATTTGTCGTTTATGATTCATTGTTTATAATTTTTGCACGATTTGAACACTTCGTTGGTTGAGTCCGGAATCAATTTGACTTGTTTTCATCTCTAAAGCTAAATTAGAGTTTTCAATACGAAAAAGTTGACGAATTCTAATTTTAAGTAGTATAAGTGTGGTTGTTGCTTGTAGTGATACATCCTAGCAAATACATATGAATCATAACCTTTGTTAAATTGAATTAGTGCGTTTTCCACGTTCAATTGCATTGATTAACCTTATTTCACAAAACATAATGCTCATGGGGAATTAAACTTGATTAGTGCTTTTTACACGTTGGGTTGTTCTCTAGGTAGAATTCGTATTCAGATCTTTTTAATGTGTTTGTGATGATTTTCAGAAATAAACGGGATACTCTTGCGATCATGATATTCTAGGGTTTTTGACAATGAGAGATTAAATACCAATTCTAATTATTGAGAAAAATACATGTTTGTGAATGATACAATTCCTTAACCAATTTCTTCATCATCTTGATTACTTTTAACTATTTACTTTACTTTCGTTTTAGCTTTTATTACTTTCATAAATTCTGAAGAATCCCCCTTGTTACATAAGAAATTAAAATTGAATAACAACAATAGCCTCCCGTGGAACGAATCCTTCTTACTATTGTACTTAATCCATAATTTTGTTAAAGTAAGAAAGTGAATATAATTTTTACGTGCTACAACACACATCATTAGCCTAATAGAAAAAAATAAAACAAAATAAGAGTAATAACAAGTAATACGCAAGACTTACAACAAATATTAGTATGGATTCGACACAAAAATCATGTAAATTATGCACTTATCAAATCCCCCACACTTAGCTTTTGCTAGTCCTTAAGCAAAATCCTATCTAAAATAAACTAAACTAAAATACAACAAACCCATTTCGTCGAGGACACGGTTATACTTAGCATGTGTAACAAGCCTTTAAACCCCCGGGTGTCCCTAGCGGACGATTTATAGTCTCGTGAGGGTTTATAAGAGGTATAAACACAAAACCTACTCCAACTTCAAAGTCACAAGCATCCAAAGAACTATAAAGACATAAATTTTTTGCACAGTAATGATAAAAAGTTAGAAATGCCAAAAAACATTATTCTCATGCTTAACTCTTAAGTTAGGAGAAAACCACCATATGAAAGAATCCAGGTTCGAGAGCGATCGAATGCTTCGACTTCTGCCTCACCAATTGAGTTATATGAAACTGCACTCAGAAGACACACTTTATGGTTCTCATGTGTGCAGACAGGAATGAAGATAGAAATCATACACACGTTGAATGGTGGGAAGGAAAGGTAACCTTCTGATTTATATGAAGATGTTATCCCATAGAACATGAGACAAAAAAGAACCCCCTTTTTTTTCTGGTGACCTCTAAGAAAGAAAATCAACCACTATGTGGGGATGAGAATGCTTACTTACCTTCTCACACAATCGACAATCAACACCACTCTCATAGCTTCCAATAGAAACGTCTTCGGTCTTCAACTATTGATGATGAACTCTTGAACTTCATAGAACTTTGACATTTGTAACTCTTCTTCTCAATTCTTTGTTGTTTGAAACGGCTTTACAGATTTCTTCATCCCCACGACCTTATTGAATGAATACAAAAAACAAATATCTACTAGAGCAATGATAAATATTATTCTTTCTTTTTTTTTTTCGATCTTTTTTTTTAAATTGAAATACAAATCAACAAATGAAACTAATATGGCCATGAGAGAAGGATTTTACTACTTGATTCTTCACAACTTATATTGTCTCGATATCATGATCTTCACTAACTCTCATCTTTTGATTTCTTTCACTCTTGTACATAAGTCTTCAACATGTATATATAATTATGCTCTTTGTCATGTTGCTTTACTTGAATATGAAATTTGCACTTTCTTGTACTGTTGCTTATAAACTTTGAACATTTTCAACTTTCTTCAAATTTTTAATGCTCCAGTTGTTGATGATGATATGTTTATATGGACTTGTCGTTGTCTAGAGAATGGTGCCAACTGCAAACATGACTACAATATAGAGTTAAAAATTCTGATGGCCCCCTCGTGATTGATAGAAATAGCACTCAAGAGACCAAAAAGTAGTGTTGAAATTGGTACGAAGTTGGGTAGCTAGTCATTCTTACCCGGAGTTTGAGCAGATGAAACACTCTAAACAGACAATTTAGACAGGTACACAGAATTGTAGGTTTGGTGCCTCACTCATGGATAATGAATGATCAGTTTCTCTAATACTGTATTCTCTACCAGCGGTTTAAGTCCATTTTTATCAGCTGTAGCCTCTCAACAACTAAGCAACCCGAATATAGTTCTCTAATACTTCTAAGTTCAATTATTTCTGTAGAAACTCCGTATGTAAACTTATCTAGAAGTATACAAAGTGACTCTATATTCTCTAAAATTGGAGGTTTTCATGCAAGTATGTACAAAAAGTTTAAATACTTTACCTACAAAAGTGAATACTAAAAATCCATATACTTAACCACTCCCCCACACTTAAACTTGACATTGTCCTCAATGTATATTGACTCCTCCAATGTAAAATCAAGATGGGAAATCCTAACAAAAGATAAATATAGAAGTACAAAACCAATCGGTTGCCCGTTCGTTGACATCTATCACAAGATTTGTAAAAATCATATGCATTCTCAAATAGGGTGGGCCAATAAAATCCACTCTCAAGAACTTTGAGAGCGGTACGTTTAGAACCAAAGTGGCCACCACAAGCGTAAGAATGACAAAAAGATAAAATAGATTAAAATTCAGAGTCAAGTACATACCTGCGAATAATCTGATCAACATAGAATTTCCACAAGTAGGTCTCATCCCACACATACTGCTTGGCCATCTTTTAAAGGTTAAGCTTTTGAGAACTAGACATTATACTAGGTACCTGTCTTATAACCAAGTAGTTCACTATATCCGCGTACCAAGGTGTTGATTCTTCTATTAAAAAAATTGTTCGTCTGAGAAACGATCTTGTAAGGGAAGTTCTTCCTCAGAAACAACAAGTCTACTAAGATGATCTGCAACTGTATTCTCAACACCCTTTTTGTCTTTAATTTCTATGTCAAATTCTTGCAACAACAGAATCTGATGGGATTTTAATTTATGTCGCAAGTGCACGGCTGTCGATAAGATAATATGCAAGCACGCTTCGTTCCACAGGGATTTCAAAATTGCAATCTCTAGTTGTTGATTAATTAATGTGCTAATGACAAATTGTTTTTGGTGAATTAATTCTTAAAATAAAACAAATACTAAAAATGATATATAAACAAATGAAAGAAAACCTAGGACTCGAGATTTCATCACAACTATGCCTACTAGATGTTTGTAACTATACACTATAATTTTCTCAAAATAATGCTCAAGACGATTTTGGACAATTATATTTACATCTTGGAAAATACGGAATTGTAATCAATTAATTTTTCTCAAAAGATTAACAATAACTTCATTGTAAAATGCTATTCTCTAAAAAGAATATTAAAACAATTTATTTAAATAAAGGACACATGAAGAAATTATTATCATTAAAATCAAGAATTAGGACCAAGAGAAAAATTATAGAAAATAATAATAAAATACTAGAAAACACAATATGACACGATTCTGTGTCTTTTGTTCGTGAACAACAAGGAAAGAATATCCTTGTCTTAACTTACAAAATCTCCTCCAAATATTTGCTAATAAATCCACGCAGATTTGAGAAGAAGCAATTCCCGCCAATTTTTGATTTTCGAAAAGAGGGTGCCTAATCCAAGAGTTGGGTGCCTTTAACAACTGATTTGGATGCCTTTATCAATTTTGTGAGTGCCTTTAACCCTTTTGAAGGGTAATTTTAACACAAAAGGCCATATTTTCCACGATTGTTTATTCTTCCAAAAATACCTAAAAACACAACAATTAACCAAATTAATACAAAATATAATATTAACAACATTTATTTTCGGGATTAATAAAGACACAAATATGGGTCTATCAATACCCCCAAACTTATTATTTGCTAGACCTTGAGCAAATCTAATAAAAAAAATCATAACTCACTTTCCCAGGCATCGTGATTGCATTTAGTGTGTACAATAAGCCCTTAAACCCATAGGTGTCCCTATCAGACGGGTTTTAGCCTCGTGAGGGTTTAAAAGAGGTGTAACCACAAAACCTTTTACTCCAAACCCTAGATACTTGTGAATGATTGAGAGTAGACATAAAACATGCTATTTAGTTGGCTACAAAATTCTTTGGCTATGGGAGGAATTACCATGTTTTGATTCCAATTGTTGTACACGAGTTTATACTCAAGCGTACTAAAACTCATATATAATAAAAAAAAACTCTACTCAGAAAGTCGTACAGTGGACTACAATACTCGGAATCTAACAAACCACAATAACATAAATAGATTAAGAAGATGGATATGAAGATATAAGTGTGCGCATGTTGACTAAGGTGAACTGTATTTCCCAAAATATGTGTATGAACATCATGCCAAGATGAACCCTAATGTATTGAGATACTCACCCGCTGGGTTGAATCCTAATTCTACTATCAACTCAGCTGGTATATTTAAGGGCCCCAATGGTCGATTTATTTAATATATACAATAATATATATACATATATTTATTTTTCCGACAACATGATTAGATCATTTGAATCTAAGCGCATGCTCCTTATCAGCAAATTACAAGATAGTTCCCATGGATCCTGCATTCCACGTTTGCTTAGGCGACGGAGACAGAGAGAACACACACATATTGCTATCCAAGTGTCATTTTTTTTTCATTGGTCAAGTTCAATTAAAATATTGGGGCTTGATCTCAATCATTCAACTTCATCATGGCGACAACAAGGAGATACTAGTGCCCCACACATAGAGAAACTCAAAAGGTTGCAAAAATAAAAACAGAACGTGATATGGTGATGACTCTGAGATATGGTGACGACTATCATGTTATTTCTAACGCCTGAGCTCTTTCCTTTTATGAATAAACCATTTAGCTGGGTCCCTTAACTCCTACAACCAAGAACTTTGTTTCCATCTACTTAGAATGGTTAGTGTCATCCTAAATTATTCACAAGTTTCTAAATTTTGGAGTTTTTGGTACAAATAAATTTTTAAAATTTTTCTCCCTTACCCCCAAACTTGAATTGAACATAGTCCTCGATGTTCTAAAGATAATGAATAAAAGCATAAACAAAGATTAATACTGATCAAAGTAAAATATATAGGGAAGGATATTACCTTCACCGTATACTAAAACAATATGGGTTTCCTCCCATAAAGTGCTAAGTTTAAAGTCTTCAGTCATACCAAGAAATGATTAGTCACAGCTTACGAATCATACAATAATAATCTGAATATTTATGGATCTTGAAGTCAATAGAATTTGACTCAATCAGTTGACCATAATGGAATATATGAGAGTGGTGGTAATTCTTAACAAAATGTATCGATTCATATTTCCTAAAATAATTAGGCTTAATTCCAATATTCAATATCTGACATATTTGAAATTCATATGTTCCCACATTTGGTAAATAAAATTTTGGTGGGACAATAAATTCAATTATGGTATTATGGTCCGGATAAACCACATCAACCAGAAGATGGGTTTCTAACACCTGAAGTTCATTTTGGACATTATTATCCGGTTCTGGAAACAGTTCATGAAGATAAT
Organism: Papaver californicum; assembly: GCA_023531435.1. Taxonomy (NCBI): domain Eukaryota; kingdom Viridiplantae; phylum Streptophyta; class Magnoliopsida; order Ranunculales; family Papaveraceae; genus Papaver; species Papaver californicum. The sequence continues at coordinate 20,509,924 of JAJJMC010019642.1, forward strand.
CTCTTAATATGGTAGAGGCACATACGTTAAGTCCCAAGTGAGGGACCTTTATAAGATTCAAAGGTAAACCATAGGGAGAATAATATCACCCCCAAATCTAAAGTGGTCAATGTCCTTGGACGGATCCTTCCCAATTTCCTTAATTTTAAATTTAGGAAAATGGTCAATTGTTTCATCTAGATTGCAATCATGTGGGGTACCTTCACTCACATTTAAATTTTCTACGAATCTATCATCTTCGTTTGAAACTATTATCTTTGAATCGTTGGACTCTAAAACACTAGTCTTAGGATAAACTCGTTCCTCTAAACCATCATCGTCTTCATAATAACAAGGAAATCTTTCACCATCTATCACAATGGTGTCTCTAGTTAAATCCCTTTCCTCTTGAATAAGTAAATAATCATTAATATTATTAGGATCAGAACTAGAGACATCATTATTATCATGAAGCTCAAATGGTGTAAAAAATTCATGATCATTATGACTACGGATTTCAATTTCCTTATCAACAATATCTTTCTCCTTATCATAATATGAAGATGACTGAACCTTATCTAAATAAGTAGTGTCTTCTATTCTAACCTCGTCCTCTAAATTAGGTAAATATTTATCATTTTTATCAAGGGTAAAATTAGAAACATTATTTTGGCAATTAAGTTCACTTAAAGCAATATTATGAGATGACCGTTTTTCTTCCATTTCCTCTAAAGATCTCATGAATTTGTTCCCACACTATGTCACTCATACGTGAATTTTCAGTCAACTGCTTGAGTGAATCTTCTAAAGAAAGACTAGCATCATAAGAAGTGTTGGTATTTTAATTTATGCCGCAAGTGCACGAATATCGATGACACGGTATGCAAGCACGGTTTATTCCACAAGGATTTCAGAATTGCAATCTTTAATTTTTGATTAATTAATGTGCTAATAACAAATTGTTTTTGGTGAATTAATTCTTAAAATAAAAAAAAATACTAAAAATGATATATAAAGAAATGAAACAAAACCTAGGACTCGAGATTTCATCACAAATATGCCTACTAGATGTTTGTAACTGTTCACTATAATTTTCTTAAAATAATGCTCAAGACGATTTCGGAAAATTATATTTACATCTTGGAAAATATAGAATTGTAATCAATTAATTTTTCTCAAAAGATTAACAATAACTTCATTTTAAAATGCTATTCTCTAAAAAGAATACTTAAAACAATTTATTTAAATATTAAAGGACACATGAAGAAATTATTATCATTATAATCAAGAAATAGGACAAAGAGAAAATTTATAAAAAATAATTATAAAATACTAGCTAACACAATAGGACTTCCTCTCCAATCCTAGGTGAGGGTTCTAGCTATTCATGGCAAAAATAATAGGAAAAAAATAGAGAAAAAACCATTTTATTCATTAAAAATATTGCTTACAAGAAAAAAAACTGATCAACTGTGTCTTTAAAACAAAAAGGACCGACAAATTTAATAGACATCTTACTTTGTAGTTGATATAGGACTGCTCTCTCCTGAAGTAGAGAAAGGTTGTTATTTAAAACTTCTTTTTTTAAATCACGGTCTTTTAAAGGATTTAAACCATGAACCGTCGCTGGTACTATTCCAGAAATATTGCAAAAACCGTTGCATAAAAGCTCAATATAAATGAATATGCAACGTATTTAATGAGATTCAGTGTGTGGTTTTGTTCTTATTCTTCTTCCTCCTTCGGTGAAGAACCCCAATTTTTATAAGATTTTTTTCTTTGATCTATAGCTTCTCTGGCTCACGCCAGCCTCCCTAAATCCTTTCACATCTCTTATATTTATATTAGAGCAATAACCCACACCATATCTTCTCCCAAACCCTTTGTTTTAATGAGAAAAAGATCACCGCCATTATTATTTATTTATTTATTTTAAACCTGAGAATATTTTCCTCAAATTCGAATCTGATTCTCTTTAAGTATGTTTCTTTTCTCGATTTGATGTTGTTCAAACTTTCAAGGAGATAATATATTTTTTTTATAGAATATTCGCTTTTAAACCAAACTGCCGAGAATAGTTTCTTCCTGATTTTCAAACTTTCTGAGAATAAGACTTTCAATTTGATACGATTCTGTGTCTTTTGGTCGTGAACAACAAGGAAAGAATATCCTTGTCTTAACTTCACAAAATCTCCTCCAAATATTTGCTAATAAATCCACGCAGATTTGAGAAGAAGCAATTCTCGCTAATTTTTAATTTTTTTTAAAGAGGATGCCCCAATCCAAGAGTTGGGTGCCTTTATCAATTCTTGTGAGTGCCTTTATAACTTTGAAGGGTACTTTTAATATTTTCAAACCATCTTTTCCATGATTGTTTATTCTTCCAAAAATACCTAAAAACACAACAATTAACCAAATTAATACAAAATAAAATACTAAAAACATTTATTTTCGGGACTAATAAAGACACAAATATGTGTCTATCAGAATCCACCGTATAAGCCTTGGCTTAGCTTCTTTCTTCTTGAGTAGGTATCTAAGTGCCGCATGATCAGAATATACAACCACCTTTGTGCCCACCAAGTATGATTAATTTGTGCATCGTTGAGGGTCCTAGATGCATAGTAAATCACATGAGATAATTTGTCCCCCCTTTGACCCAAAACGGTCCCAACTGCATAGTCACTCGCATCACACATCAACTTAAACGGTAAAATCTGATGAGTGTGTAAACACGTCATTTTTACATCTTAATTTATATTTATTTAGTTCTTTATTTTGTACATATTTGATGGTTTTGTTTAGTTTTGCGATTTTAGAAAACAAAGGCTGATCGAAATAGAATATGGAATTTTATCCGTAAAATGAATGAAAAGAAACAGAAATGGCAGGCTATCTCAAACCAAGAATATTTGTGGCTCATAAATCACAAAAGTCAAAGTCAGTCAAATAGCGGTCACTTAATTCCCATGAAAAAGTCTAGCCTTATGCTTCAGACTGAAGAACTTTTCCCTATGAGGGCACTTCAAGTAAGAGGCAAAAAAGTATTGACATAAATAAAGCATTTCGAGATTCTGCATTCGCCGAAGACACAAAGAGCTATTATTCCGGAACCTTTCAGTTTGGCGGATCCTTATCTTGCTCAAGCAGCTGAGTCAGCCATTTTGATTTCAAGGGCTGAATAGTTGGTAGAAAGAATAGATAAATCTAGTTATTACACTGGATAAAAAATATTTAACTAGACTACTCCCCTAATGCATAAAAGAAAACGATACAGATAATCCCTAATTGATTTTAACATGCCATTCTTTGTTTGATTTCAGGCAATGGCTTAATTTGCTGGCAACGTATTCACTCTTGAGGAAATAACCTTGGGCCTAATGTTATTGGTGACTTGACGCCACAAATAAAGGAAATGGGCTGTTGGAGTTGGTTGGACGTGGCTAAGGTGGTGATGTAGGGTGGACGAATTGGTGATAAGGAGGACCGGAAGAAGGATTTCTTTTTGGGAATTTGGCTGACCGAATAAAGAAGTAGAAAGGAGTAGGTGATGGGACCAGTGTAGTCCATACCGGTCGGTACGACTGGTATATCGCCAGTTTTACCGGTTTTGACCGAAAAGCGAGACGAAATCCGGTATACCGGTAAACGATACTTGATCGAAAAAATCGACCGGTATGGACTGTACCCGTTTGACCGATACGGCCGGTATTGACCGGTACGACCGTTTTTTTTTATTTTTTTTTTTAAAAAAAAAAAAATAAAAAAATAATAATTTATCCTTGTTTTATGGTTTTCAATTGTTACTCATATTTTTTATGATATTTTAGAATTATATATGCATATGATAATATCTAGAATTAATCTAATGATATTGAAATTGTAATATATTTGTTTAATTAGCATTTTAGACGATAAACTTTGAAGTTGTTCTTGTTTCTTTTGTATTTCCAGTTTGAATTTTGTATGAAATCTATGGATCCATATATTTTGGATGAATACTAATTTATCTTTCTAAACTTTGTGAAAAATATTTGTTATAACGTGTTAAAATATATTTATAGTTATAAAATGTGAACTAGTATTTTTTTTATAAAATTATAGGTATAAAATATATGGACCGATATTTCACCGATATTTAAACTGAAATTTCCCCGATATACCGGCGTACCAGTGTATCGCTCTCGACCGGTACGAACCGAAATCCGGTATAGTACAACCTTGAATGGGACATAGCACGTGGGGTACAGAGAGATAGAAGTGGAATCGTGGCCTTGGGAATTAAGTTTGCCTTGTATGATGAGATATTGTCACATACGCGAGTTAATTACAATTTCCTTGATTAACTAATATCAATTGGTTTGGAAAATACTAGAATTTGAGTGAGAATAATTTGGAGGATTCTTATGGACGTGATTTATGAGCACGTACTATGTGATCATAAAATCTCTTTCATCTATGGTAAGTAAGTGAGGCAGTTGACATATAAAAAGGCATCAATACAAATCAGTATGAGGAGTTTCTTTTGACGGCCAAGAGCCAACATTCCGAGCAGTAGATAGTTTTTAGGATTTTTTTCTCTTCGTTTTAGTTTCACTTGTAATGGCTAGTTAATATTTTTGCTGGGCCTATGGAGAAACCAATTTTATTATATAAGAGATTCAGATATTTTTTATAATAAATATTTTTTGAGTTTCAATTGATTAATTAATTTTGTTTTATATTAAGCTTCGTTCTTTTATTTTTCTAAATAGTCTTCGAATATTAATTTTTCATAAACGAAGGAAATTATACTGTTTGGTATATGTGATAACTATTTTCACGTAATATATTCCGAGACATGAGATTAATTTCGAAACTGTCTTGAGTTATAAGATGAATATTTTTAGAGATGAAATGGATATTTTACATAATTTAATTGGTGGAATCCAAAACCCTATTATTTTTCTATTTACTAGTTTATTTATTTTACTTAGTTTAAATAATATTTTCTTAATCCATTTCTTTTGGTCTTAAATTAAAAGTAGCAATTTAACTAGTCCCAGTGGAACGACCCGTCTTTTGTATACTATCTCATCGATAGCCTACACTTGCAGTACTTAATTAAAATCACATCAAACTCCAATCGGGTGACTTGATAATTGGTGCAGTCGTCAACAACTCTTTCAATCTGTCAAAGGCATCCTTGCACTCCTGGTCGAAGTTAAAAGTAGCCTATTTTTGCGACAAATTACACATAAACATTGAGATTTTGGAGAAACCTTTGATAAACCGCCTGTAAAAACCTGCATGACCAAGAAATGAGCGAATCTCCATCACAGAAGTGTGGTATTGTAAGTTTCTTATTAGGTCTATCTTTGCTTTGTCAAATTTAAGTCCTCGATAGGACACAATGTGACTGAGCACAATGACATGGTTTCCTATAAAGTGACATTTCTCCCAATTTAGAAAAAGGTTAGTGTTTATGCATATTTTAAGCACAAGTTCAGGATTTTCTAAGCAACTATCAAATAAATTGCCATAAACACTAAAATCGTCTATAAATACCTCAACGATGCGTTCCACATAGTCAGAAAATATACTAACCATACATCTCTAAAAAGTGGAAGACGTATTGCAAAGACCAAACGACATCCTTGTATATGTGAACGTACCAAAAGAACAAGTAAAGGTAGTCTTCTCTTGATCCTCCGCTGCAGTAAAAATCTGATTGAAACCCGAATAACCGTCCAAAAAGTAATTATGTTAATGTCCTGACAATCTCTTTAGCATATGATCAATGAAAGATAAAGGAAAGTGATCCTTTCGGCTAGCAAAATTAAGATTTCTGTAGTCTATGCATACTCTCCATCCTGTCTGAACTCTTGTCGAAACAAGTTCATCATCTTGATTTCTGATAATGGTAACACCAGAATTCTTAGGTACCACCTGTACCCGACTAACCCATTTGCTGTCAGAAATTAGGTAAATCACCCCCACACTTAGAAATTTGAGGATCTGTTTTTTCACGTCCTCCATCATTGGGGGGTTAAGCCTACATTGAGCATCACTTATTGGCTTTGCATCGTCTTCCATTAGGATTCTATGCATGCACATGGATGGACTAATGCTTTTGATTTCAGTAATCGTCCAACCAATGGTCGTTTTATGCTCTTTCAAAACCCTAAGAAGACGTTCTTCTTATATAGCAGTGAGGTTCTTTGCAATGATCATTGGAAGTTCTTCTTTATCACCCAAGTAAGCGTACTTTAAGTGATCAAGAAGAGGCTTCAATTCTAGTTTAGGTGCCTGCTCAATAGAAGGTAAAAGAGCCTTGTTAGTTACGGGTAAAAAAATATAAGAAATATTACCCATTTGAGCTTCTTGTAAAATGCCGTCAACGCACCCACACATCTCCACTAGTTCTTTGGATAAGTCAACGTCCAAGTTCGGCTTCCCATGAACGTCCAATTCAATGCTATTACGCAACATAATTCCAAGTTCATCTTCAATGTTCAAATCAAACATTTGTTGTGCTAGCGAACCAATAACATCGACAGAGAAAACGGAGTGTACATCACTATAATAACGCATGACTTCAAATATGTTGAAGCGAATAATCTCCTTATTAAATTATATAGTGAGTGTACCACTATCAACATCAACCTTTGTCTTTGCAGTTTTCATAAACGGTATCCCAAGTAATAACGAAGTAGATGAACTATTTTCTCCATTATGCATATCCACAATATAGAAATCAACAGGAAGTATTAACTCATTCACCTGAACTAACACGTCCTCCACTAGTCCCTTAGGATATATATTGGGCTTGTTTTCTAATTGAATGGTAATCCCCGTCAAGATTTAGAGAATCATAAATATCGACTGACATAACACTTATGAAAGCTCCCAAATCAAGCAAAACAAGCTCAAACCTTAGATCACTAATGGTAATGGGCGCTGTGAAACCACCAGGATCTTTAAACTTTGTAGGAATCTTCTTCAGTAACATAGCTGAAGCACTTTCTCCCATTGAGTAATTTTATTAGCAATCAAACTTGATGTGGCTGTAGTAGTGGTAAAAAGGTTCGTTGCTCGGACTTGTAAAAACTCGATTTTAGACCTAATTCTAATTTAATCTAGCCAATATATACAAAAGATGGTAGCAATATTATAAAAAGGGCTGAGACAATGGATTCCACCATTAACCAATTTATGTGATTCAGTCAAAAACAATTTTCATGCAATTGTTACGTTCAAAGTGATTCTAAAGTATTGCCAATATTAGATTTTCATAATATTAGTTGTTAATCGCAAGCATGAAGCATCATAAATCCCTAGACCAAGCATTCACCATCAAGGGAAAACATAACTAATTAATCAAAATTATTTAATTCAATACAAATAATCATAAAAAGAATTATATAAATCAATTAAATAAAATTTACCACATATTTATTGGAAAAATGGCTTTCTCCGAAGCCTCAGCAATGGGGTTTAGCTCATCATAGATAACACTCTCTCAAATGATGGATATATAGCTCAAAAAGTTTTTAAAATGAAGAAAAGAATTGACACAGAGAATTTGCTACGTATATATCTATTACAAAGAAGGAATGATAACGATTTCTATCTCTCGCAAAAGCAACTGAACACAAAATAATAGGCGACGGAAATATTCATATATGGTGAAGGTTCTTCATCTTCTCCCTTTCGAAAGTATTTTTTTTCTAATTTTTTTTTCTCTCTTCTCTGGCTTCTGCTAGCCCCCCTATTGATATGTTCGTCCCTCTATTTATATCAGGACCTAAGATAGCTTGAAAATCTTCCAGAAATCTTCTCTATTTAATGATTTGATCATCGACAGTAAGATTATCTCGTTGGAATATTTCCTTTCTCTCCATCGATCATTAAGAGATGATTCTGTTTTATATTCAGTCTTTACTTCGTAACAAACTCCGTGATTTTGTTTCCTTTGCAAAACACGTTGTTTCCTTAGCTTGATACTCTTTCCAAAACCGAGAGTATAATATATTTACAAACAACTAATACATGATATTTTTGATTGATTTTAAGTATTTAAAACGTGCACAACTCTTTTTTTTGGTTAAGACAAGAATATTCTTGTCTTAAAAACCAAAAATATCCAAACAATCTCGTGTTTAATTCATACAAGTACTTTACAACGAGAGAAAATACTTTCCCTCCAATTCTTGTGTTTGAAAAGGAAAGTAGGTGGGTGCCCCTAACCAAGCCTAGGGGTGCCTTAATCCATTATGAGGGTTCCATTAGCAATTTTATGGGTGCCTTTATCATTTTTCGAGCCAATTTTTCCATGATCGTTTATTCCGCAAAAATACCTAAAAACACAGAAAATGAAAATATTTGTACAACAATTGAGAAAAAGCAATATAGATATGAGTTAAAATAAGACACATAAATGTGTCTATCAAATACCCCCAAACTTATTATTTGCTAGTCCTCGAGCAAATCTAATCTAGAAAAATAAAAATAAATCCTAACTCACTTTCAGAGGCATCGCGATTGCACTTAGCGTGTGCAACAAGCCTTTGAACCCATAGGTGTCCCTATCGGACGAGTTTTAGTCTCGCGAGGGTTTTCAAGAGGTGTACGCACAAAAAATTTTACTCCAAAGCCTAGCTACTTGTGAACGATTGAGGGTAGACACTATACATGTTATTTAGTTGGCTACAAAATTCTTTGGCTATGGGAGGAATTACCTTGTTTTGAATCCAATTGTTGTACACGAGTTTACACTCAAGCGTACTAAAATTCATATATAAGAAAACAAAGCACTACTCAGAAAGTCGTACAATGGACCACGATACTCGGAATCTAACAAACCATAATCACATAAATAGATTAAACAGATGGATATGAAGATAAAAGTGTGCGCATGTTGTCTAAGATGAACGGTATTTTCCAGAATATCTGTATGAACATCATGCCAAGATGAACCCTAATGGATTGAGACACTCACCCACTTGGCTGAATCCTAATTCTACTATCAACTCAGCTGGTATATACAAGGGCGCCAGCGGTCGATTTATTGAATATATAAAAATTATTTTTCTTAATTAATTAATTAATTTATTAATTTATTTCACGAAAACATGATTAGATATTTTGAATCTAAGCGCATGCTCATTGTCAGTAGATTATATGATAGTTCCCATGGATCCTGCATTTCACGCTTTCTTAGGCGACAGAGACAGGGAGAACACACACATATTGTTATCCAAGTGTCAAATTTTCTTTTAATTATTGGAAAAATTCAATTAAAATAATGAGGCTTGATCTCAATCATTCTACTTCATCCTAACGGCGATAACAAGGCGATACTAGTGCCCCACCGAATCACTTAGAGAAACATAAAAATTTGCAAAAATAAAAACAGAACGTGATATGGTGACAACTCCGAGATATGGTGACGACTATCATGTTATTTCTAACACATGAGCTCTTTCATTTTATGAATAGACCATTTAGCTGGGTCCCTCAACTCCTAAAACCAAAAAGTTTTTTTCCATCTACTTAGAATGGTCAGTGTCATCCTGAATTGTTCACAAGTTTCTAAAATTTGGAGTTTTGGTACAACTAAATTTTTTAAAAAATTTTCTTCCTTACCCCCAAACTTAAATCTAACATTTTCCTCAATGTTCTAAAAATAATTGATTAAAAATATGAACAAGGAGAAACTGTTACCAATTGAAAAAAAGAGTTAAGGAAGGATATTACCATGTCACAAGAGCATGGGTTGCCTCCCCAAAAGTGCTCAGTTTAAAGTCTTCATCCAGAATTAAGAAGGACTAGTCACCTCATAAATCATATAGTAATATCCGAAACAACTGTGGGTCATCTGAATAAAATAAAGATGACACAAGTAAAAGGAAACTGCAACATGCCAAGAAAGTGAACAAACAGAGCACAACCCTATCTAGTGTTTTGTTTAAGACAACTACATTTAATTGTGGTTTAAGTTCATGTTCTAGAAAAGGGTCTAGATAAAATATTTGTATGGGCTGGATTTCCTCATAGGCAGGATCAGAAGGGTCAGGTTTAGAGCATATAATAGTAACCTGAATAACTATGGATCCTCAAAGTTAATCAGATTGGTCTAACACAGTTAACCACAATGGAAGTGGTGGACAATCTTAAGCAAATGTGTCAATTCTAATCTCCTAAAGTCATTAGTCTTAGTCTCAAATCTTAATAACTAACACATTTGAAATTCAAACGTTCCCACAATTGGTTTTATCGCCTGGGTAGACCACATCAACCAGAGGATAGGTTTCTAACACCTGAAGTTCATTTTGGACATTATTATCCGGTTCTGGAAACAGTTCATGAAGATAATCTCTTAATATGGTAGATGTACAAACGTTAAGTCCCAAGTGATAGACTTTTAAAATAGTCAAAGGTAAAGCATAGGGAGAATGATAATCACCCTCAAACTTAGAATTTAGGGTGTCTCTTGATGTAATTTTAATAGTGGTAAATAAAGTGTTTGATTCTCGAACTTGTGAAGGTAACGATTTTAGAAAATATTGGATGCAATCTAAATTAATAAAAATCAGGAAAATAAACTAGAGAAGATTTTTAGAAAATATGGAGAAAACTAGGAATCAGGGTTCAATTATTTCTAACAATTTATGTGATTAATCATGTAATTCTTTTTTAACAATTTAATTCAATGTTTGCCAAAAATATGTTTTCTAGAA
>JAJJMC010019642.1:20520633-20549665 GCA_023531435.1 Papaver californicum
CTTAATAGAAACTAAGGTGCAATTTAGACACTAAAATGTGTCTATCATCTCTAGATAGACTGGTCACAATTTTCCTAATTTCTAGATCATCACATTCCTGAAAATTGTCAATTGCTTCTTTTAAGTTATAAATAAGAGGCGCATTCTCACTCACATTTAAGATCTCTACGAGTCTATCATCTTCATCAGGGACTATAGTCTTCGAATCGTTGGACTCTAAAACACTAGTCTCGGGATAAACTCGTTCCTCTAAATCATCATCGTCTTCATAATAATAAGGAATTATTTCACCGTCTATAACAACGGTATCTCTAGTTAAATCATTTTCCTCTTGAATAGGAAAATAATCATTAACATTATTGGGATTTGAACTAGAAACATCATTATTATCATGAAGCTCAATTGTTGTAAAAGTCTTCATCATTATGACTATGGATTTTAATTTCCCCATCAACAGTATCCTCATCATCATAATAATATGAAGATGATTGAACCTTATCTAAATATGTAGTTTCTTCTATTATAACCTCGTCCTCTAAATTAGGTAAATATTCATCATTATCAAGGGTAAATTGGAAACACTAGTGTAAAAAGGTGTATCCCTGGGATTATAGACTAGACCTATACTAGTGGGCTTTGGCAATTAAGATTATTTTGAACAATTCTTTCTTTCGTCTTTAACACAAACCTATCTGTACTCTCAGCTAACTTCTTGAGAGGCATAATAGGTTCATAAGGAGTACTAGGTCGCAACAACTTGAGTGATTCTTCTAGAGAGGTATTTGGGTCACTATAAGGAATAATATATCCCATTTGCTTCATGGAATTTTCGAAAGAAATAATACTCAATTGCAACTTCTCTAGCGCATCCTTCAAAGACAAAGAACTCGAATTTTGCTCGTTTTCCCGTTCATATGACTGGTGCGTGTACGAATAGTAATTGGGATTGCCATGGTATGAACCATAACCTCCATAGGGTTGGTAGTGATCCAAAGTACATACTATGGTCATAGTAAGGTAATGTTCGGTTTGAAACTCAGTCGGATATTCATTGTATTGGCTATCGTAATATCGACATGTTTATTTATTTATTATTATTTTTTTAAAAAGTGCACGTGCAAATGCAGGTTCGACTAAAATAGGTAGGTTCAGGTTACCTCAGCAAAATATACCTACATTCAAAGACTGGTCAAAGGTACAAGGCTGAGGTTTGTGGTGTTTCGGATGATAACGCCCAGAGGGTTCACCGTACTATCCCACAAGTTTTCCTAAAAATCTGTGCCGGAAGATGCAATTGGTGTGTGCAAGTTTTTTTTTTTACATACAAAATAAAATACTAAAAATAAAAAAGCAAGCAACAAAATATACAAGTCCAAAAAGTAAATAATGAAAAGAAAAATTAATAAATAAAATCTTGGATTTTCTGTAGTTTTGTAGGCAAGTCCAACTTTCCACCTTTTGTTTCAAGTAAAACCTACACACCAAAACCAAAAATACCCAAAGACGTAAAATATAACAAAAAATAATAAAAATCTAAAAATAGATTAAAAAAAAATACTACTAAAAACTAAAATTAAACCTAAGAGAAAAAAAATCTAAAACTCTAAACCTAAAAACAAGTCCCCGTCGGCGGCGCCAAAAAGTTGATATGGTTGTAATAGTGGTAAAAAGGTTTGTTGCTCGGACTTACAAAAACTCGATTTTAGACCTAATTCTAATTTAATCTAGCAAACATATACAAAATATGGTAGCAATATTATAGAAAGGGATGAGACAAAAGATTCCACCATTAACCATTTATGTGCTTCAGTTAAAAAAAAAATTCGTGCAATTCTTACGTTCAAAGTGATTTTAAAGTATTGCCAATATTAGATTTTCAAAATATTGGTTGTTAATCACAAGCATGAAGCATCAAAAATTAGACCAAGCATGCACCATCAAGAGAAAACACAACTAATTAATCAAAATAATTTAATCAATTTCTTAATTCAACGCAAATAATCATAAAAAGAATTATATAAATCAATTAAATAAAATTTACCACATATTTATTGGGAAAATGGCTTCCTCCGAAGCCTCAGCAATGGCGTTTATCTCATCATAGCAAACACTCTCTTAAATTATGGATACATAGCTCAAAAAGTGTTTAAAATGAAGAAAAGAATTGACACAGAGAATTTGCTACGTACATATCTATTGCAAAGCAGGAATGGTAACGATTTCTAGCTGTCACAAAAGAAACTGAACACAAAAGAATAGGCGACGGAAATATTCAGTTGTGGTGACAGTTTCTTCATCTTCTCCCTCTCGAACATTTTTTTTTTCTGAAATTGTTTTCTCTTCTCTAGCCTCTGCCAGCCCCCTATTGATCTGGTCGACCCTCTATTTATATTAAGAGCTCAGATAGCTTGAAAAACTTCCAGAAATATTCTCTATTTAATGATTTGATCATCGGCAATGATATCATCTTGTTGGAATATTTTTTTTCTCTCCATTGATCATTAAGAGATGATTCTGTTTTATTAGCCTTTACTTCGCAACAAACTCTATGATTTTGTTTCCTTAGCTTGATACTCTTTCCAAAACCGAGAGTATAATATATTTCCAAACAACTAATACACGAAATTCTTGATTGATTTTAAGTATTTGAAACGTGCACAACTAAATATTTTCGTTAAGATAAGAATATTCTTGTCTTAAAAACCAAAAATCTCCAAACAATCTCGTTTTTAATCCATACAGGTACTTTACAGCGAGAGAAAATAGTTTCCTGCCAATTCTTTTGTTTTAAAAGGAAAGTAGGTGGGTGCCCCTAACCAATCTTGGGGTGCCTTTCTCCATTAGGGGTGCTGTTATCCATTATGAGGGTGCCTTTAGCAATTTTCTGGTGCCTTTATCATTTTTTGATCCAATTTTTCCACGATCGTTTATTCCGCAAAAAATACCTAAAAACACCTAAAATAAAAATATTAGTACAACAATTGAGAAAAAGCAATATAGATATAAGTTCAAATAAGGCACATAAATATGTCTATCAAACCTATCCTTGTACATAAATCCTTCAGAACCTTGGTGTATCTAGGTACAATTCTGATGGCATCAATACATAGAATGTTGATTTGTATCTTGCTGAAAATATCTACGATCTCCTTATCTTTAGGTTGTTCCTTGACTTGGTAAAACGACTAGGAAAAAGTGGTGGAGTAGTAAATGTAGGAACCGTGTTCTTAGATTGGCCGGTTGATGTTGGCTTTTCCGTAGGAGAAGTTTCCAATTTTACTTCTTTTTCTACATTGCCGCTACCCTCTTCTTGTTGTTGTGGATCTTCAACTTGCCCCCACTCCTTAGAGTTACAACGTTGACATGTTCTCTTGGGTTCACAATAGGTTGTGATGGCTACTTTATTGATGCTTGTCCCTCTAATATGCTCATTGTTGTAGCTAACTGACCCATTTGTGTTTGTAATTCTTAATGGCTAAGTTTATTTTCTGCTGATTTTACTGAAACATGGATGTGAAACCTTGCATCATGGTGATAATCTTCTCATAGGCGTCCTCCTTGGCAACTTGAGGTTGCGGTTGAAATTGTGGTTGTTGTGGTTGGAAAATACCTTGTCTCCCATAAGTTGGCATAGGTGCTGCATCTTGCTTGTTCGCATAGCTGAAACTTAGGTGATCTTTCAGCCGGGTGTAAATGGTGGGTTTTTGTCAGGGCTAAAATAGTAAAAGATTATGTTTTTTATCCGGGTCTCAGAAATATTGAATTTTAGAATTCTGCAAAGAATTTTAAGGCAGGTGTTCATCCATGTCTCTCTCTTTTTGTATGTATATAATCATATGAATGCATCACCCGGCTGAACTCATCAGATTATATATATATATACGATCAGATGAATCAACATTCATCCCTGTACAAAATTGTTAGAATAGTACTGGTGCTTATTACGACATTCCCATATGTTCTATAATTGTTACATAACAAATCTCAATGTTCCTAGATAAATTATCTACTAGTACAGAGCAACTTGATTCCTCTCTACACTCCCCGGTTGAGTTCCTAGAGTGACTTTATATCAATATTCAAACTCTAATTGAATAATATTGATTTATTCTAACGCATGACAAGTTGTGCACAAATACACTAGGACAAAGCTTTACATCTCCGTGTAAGCACCAAGTCGTTGTTGCGCCAAATGTAAATCTAAAGCTCCAATTTACCAACCCGTAATATTGATCGAGATTGGATAATACATCTCCAATATTGTTCGCACTAAAATCCCAATACTGGTCGAAATACAGGGAAACCCTAATATTGGTAAACGTCTAATTTCTAACGCATCATCACGATCATCATAGAAAAAAGTTCCAATGGGTGTTGAATGCGGAAAAATGTTCTAAAAAACATATGTTCCTATAAAGTATACTACGTCATACTAAAAGGGAATCCCATTCCGAATAACAGTCTAGGAGATATGGTTTAAACCCTAGACGAACTACAATCTGAAAACTCATGGAAGGTTGTTGTTTGCTCTTTTTTACAAACAAAACTAGCTCAAAACCTAAATCCTTCCACGTGGGGATATAGCCAGTAATTTTCGATTCTGAATTGGGGCTGATCATCAAAAACGAATATCGTATGAAGAATCTACATTGTTTTTACTAAAAGACGTCATGTCTGAAATTTTCGGGCATAAATGGGTCTAACACCCATGGATGTAAATATCAATAATGGTGTTTGAAACAAGAGCTTCAAAGATCAAGAGCTTCAAAGGGAAAAATCTTTAAATAGAAAATAAGAGGAGGACTTAAAAATAATAAAAAAATATGGAGATTGTAGGACCGGCGCCAACTGGCCAGAAGGCCGGCCTCCATTGGCCAGTTCCTAATCCCATATTTTTTTCAAACTTTTATTATTTTATTTTAGGGTTTCCTCTTTCTATTGAGACTCTTTTTCTCCTTCTACCAAATTTGAAACTTCCAAATAGCTTCAAAGACCAAAACAGTTGTGCATAACAATATAAAATGGTCCGCAAACATCTAACGTATTAAAATACCATTATTTTAATATTTCCAAAATTTTGGTCTTCACGCCAATTGATCTTCACACGAGTTGGTCTTCACGCCAACTGGTCTCTACATCAAAATTTTCTCCCTTAAATATTATTCCCAAATATATCAAAATATTGCTAGAGAGACGACATGAAACACGAAGCATAGTCCCGCTGATTACCAAATTCATGCTTGGCTCATAGCCGGTCCCACCCTTGGTCGGTCACCTACTTGGTTGGTCCTTCCTTCTCTGGGACTCCACCATCCTTTCTCTAGTCGGTCTCTCTACTAGTCCCTCATCCACCACTTGGTTCATCTGCCATATTAGGGATTTTTATTTGCTTAATCAATTAAAGAGCATAATTTAATTGGTCCTGCTACCTATAATTAAAATAGTCTTAGATTTCTCTATTTTGTTAATCAAACAGACAGAAAGAAGCATGAATATAAATATTTTAATGCTCACACGATTTGGCACTCGCGCAAGTTGGCACTCGCACGACTTGATGCTCATACGAGTTTGCTTGGTATATCAGACATTGTAAAATATACACTTATATTGGTCGTTGATGATCCAACAATCTTATTAGACCTATGCTTATCAATTCAACAAGATCATTCAAGTATCATTACGTCCTCAGCTGACACAATGACATGCCACAATTACCAACGTCAATATCGATCAGACTCTCTACATTTAAGATCTATTAAGCATCACTGCTTGTTTTAGCACACAACTGATGCTTCCTCCATTAATTAGTCAACATGCGAGACTCATCAATATGGTAAGATTGACAGTCTAGCTAGGTAACCAACTGACCAATTAATACAGGTCTATAAAGTTGTCTCAACCATACCCGAGACATCGACTCACATGGGGGGTATTTACTAGGGTTTTGGTCTAGCGGCCTACATCACGTGTGGTGTAACAATACACCCACGATGAGAAAGTATAAAGTCGTGTCCGCAGTTGAAGGAGTGAATGGGATAGTGGTCGTACAACTGTCAAGTCCCACTAACACGATGTATTCGGTTTTCACCATGATTTCACTTCTCTACTCTTCTACTTCTCTACAACTGTCACCACTTACGAGATCAATGTGTTGACTTCCAACGCTACAAATAGGTTCTTCAACCTATCGACAAGGAAAAAAGTTTTATCTCACAAGCACTTGAATGATCATAGAGCTATCATCTTAGAGATTCCTAGAAATTCACTTTCATCCTTCACAACAGTTTAACATATCTCATCATCATAGACATTCAATATCATTGATCTCAATACCTCACTCTGCATCCCTCCTTACAGATCAACCCTTCTCCTTCCTTTGTGACCGAAACGAAATTGGAACGATCATTTCTTGATTTAGGATAGTTTCGTACAGATTGATCTCTCGAATCTTAAAAGTACTTATACAGTACACATGTTTGGTGTTTAAACGATTTGATCTTCAATCGATTTGCTCTTTGAACGACTTGGTTCAACTGGCAATAACCTACTCTATCATTTTCCCCATTTTACCCCTTAATCGTTTTTACCCACAAATACCGAGATTGTAAGTATTAGAGTAAAGAGCATACCTCGACCTTTGATTAGGAAAGATATCATTCACCTCATCTTCGTCTTCGTATGTGGGAATAAATGCAGAAGCTATCCGTTGGTCCACCATCTCTACATTAACAATTCGTTGTTATATGCGTGAAGAATCACCCATCTCACTAAATTTTCAAACTGGCGATGAATCTCTAGTGTAGAACTGCAGCATTTTTACAGCCACGCTCTCGATCAAACTCTTAGCTTCCTCGATAGTTTTATTAACTAAGGCGCCACTACTAGCAGCATCAATCAAGTACCTCTCATGCGGTAGCAACCCCTTATAGAATTACGTGATGATAAGTTGTGGTGGTATCTTATGGTGTGGGAAGCTTGCCAACAAAATCTTGTACCTCTCCTGGTACTCATACAAAGATTCTCCAGTAATCTGCATAATGCCACTGATCTCCTTACGCATAGATGCAGCCTTACAAGCAGGAAATACTTCTCTAAGAACATCTTTTTCATCCCGGTCCATGTGGTAATACTTCCGGAAGGGAGGTAGTATAACCATGATTCTGCTTGGTCCGCTAGTGAGAACGGAAAAGCTTATAAGAAAGCTTTATCAGAATCGTTATCACTCTTTCTTAAACTTCTTACAGTATTCTGAAACTGCTGCAGATGTCGATTAGGATCTTCACCCGGTAGTCCCTTGAACTTAGGAAGCCAATGAAAAAAGTTTGATTTGAGTTCCACTGTATCAATCAGAGTAATACATAGTGGTTGAGATTCCAAACCAAAGTAGTCAATATCGTGTATCAGACTCGTACCCGGCGAGGTGCAATACACCTATAGAAAGGATATATCGGATATAATCGAGGATACACAATTAACCTTGTATTTTATAATTTACATGTAGTTGTGCATTGTGTTACTCAGAAATTTCAATATAAAAGCATCAACTAAACTTGTATCACTTGATAACCTAATATCCCTAAACATAATATTTGTACGGGAAGAAAAATTAAAGTAAAAATACCAAAAAAGGAAAACATTACTAATAAATACACATTTATATTCTTTAATTTGATTAAATTTTGATTCTGATCTGGAGTTAATCAAAGTATTTTGTCATTCAATTTATGTTGAACACAATTTGATACAATAATTATAGGGTTCAGTTCATCAACAAATCCTTCATATTGATCGAATAATATCGATTCTTCATCAATTTATTTTGAATTGGATAAAGTTAATTTTCCAATTTTTCTAAATCAATCAAATTATGATAATTAATACATTTATACTTCAATTAATTTCGAACCCAACATTAATAAGTAAATAAATTGGTGATTTCTACCTTCAAACACGACCGATTTGACGAAATTCAATAAAAACATAGCATCATCAATCAACCAGAAAACACAAAGTTTTCTCAATTTGTGAAATACAAGTTTGTGACTAAAATGAGTTGTCGCATATTCATCCCTGTGACGGTTAATGTTTGCCATTCTATGCCAAGTATACCTTTCCCGCATGGGCTTTAAGAAACTGAGTTGGTTTGTAATAGAATTTAGCGACTGAGATGGACTGTCTCAAGTGTCAGACACGATAATGCTCATAGCTCGTCAATATTTTCCAAGCATGACGTTCACACAGAAAAGTCATTGAACGGAGCTGGACTAAACGTGTTGCTTCTTGGCCAAATTAAGAATTTTGCTTGGGACGAAAGTGGAAAGATATGATTGGGCTTATTTTCTTCAATATATTTGTGCATAATCCATTATGTTGATGAACATGTTTTGACGTGGGACTAATCAATTTTGATGGAGTTTTATCGGGATTATAGTTATTTTAATTTTCAACTTATTTTGACACGGATTCGAGCATGAGCAACCTAGACTAGTTGAATATTAATTTAAAAGACTTTCTAACAACAATTTAGGCACAACTTTTACATAGAATTTTAGCGATTAAATTTTGATTCTTTTTAAGAAACCGTTCAGAACAGTATCCAAGAAATAAATTTTGATATGTCCATCATCTCGTTGGCCCCTATTGCTACAGTAATCATCTAGTAGTACTGAATTGGGATTGTGGCGATAAAATCTGAATGATAGACAAAGGGTGGACAGCTGATCGGTTTTTATAATCCGGTCAAAACTTGTACCCTGGGTACAAAACATGCATGTGCCGATAGATATGTGGTCGTACTTTAGGTTGCGTGATACATTTTCCTTGTTCCTTGAAAATCTTACTACCTCTGTCCAACCATTATCTAATAAAAAAAACCAAAAGAACAAGGGAAACTGTGAGTTGTTGGTGGCTCTTATTGTAGCTACGGATGCTATGTGAGAATAACCCCCATCAAAGTAGTTTCTCTGAATACATAATTAGAAGAAGAACTATGTAATTGAAGAACAATTACTAAAAAGTGGCTCTTTCACTTTTCTAATTACGCCTATTTTAAAACAAAAATGAGAAACCAAAAGGCTCACTTTTCTATCGGACGGAGGGAGTATACGAGTACTCTGCGATCAATTAGTTTACTTGTTACTCTTTTTATCAGCTTAGGTTAAACAGATTCAAGGTGTTGAGATCAACAGGAAGAGGCACTCAGTACATTTATTCCTCTAAAGTCTAAACTGAATTACAAATCTATATAGAATGTCGTTCCGTAAATTAAACTTTGTTGACAATAATTCGGTGAATTATACTTTATTCATATATTATCGAACGATCGAAGAGAGTCTTTTTATAGAATGAGAAATGGGTTTTTATTCATCACGTCACGTCACTTTTTTTTATTATAAAAATAGATTCAATTGAATTAGATTGATTGTTCTTTTCTAAAATTGATTTGATAATCAAAAATTTATAACCTCCAGATGTTGTTAAACACCATCAATTCAATCAAAATTCGAATTAGTCGTCAATTGCTTTGAAAACAGTAACTTGAAAAACCATGGTGTAATCTAGTTTTTACAATTTCATTCACTTCGATAAAATTTGATCAAAATTGATCATTTTTTTTTCAAAATTTATCTGATAATCAAATATTGGGGTCCCCAATTATACATAATCCTCATCAAATCAAACGAATTCGATCAATTTTAACTTCAGTGGCTTTAGATTAAAACAAATTTTAAAAATATATGGTGTAAAATTAAACTAAACGTAATGTAAAACACAAAAAGTTATGAACAAATATTTATGTTCCTAATTCGTGTCCCGTTGTAAAATTAAAAAATAATAGATTTAGGCCAAATATTTTTAAACTATCGCTCTAACTGTTGTAGCATCATTTAATTATTACTATTATTATTATAAGATGCAGAAAGTACAATTAGAACCCAAATGATTGTCGCTGCCCGAAGGTCATGTGATATTTGTCATTGCATAAATCTATGTATAACAAATTTTGAAATAAATACAAAAAAAAGCCTAGACACAGTATAAAGAAAAAAAAAGCATAAGCAACCCCCGAGCTAACCCAATTCGAGGCCAAACCAACCTGATCCAGTTCCAAAGCAGCAGAAAATAAAGAATCACAAAGTTCATATTTCATATCTGACAATCGAGTATATAAATAAGCAATTAACAGTACAACCATTCAACCATTCCAACAGAAAGGCTAATTTACATTCAAACCAAAATACAAACTTGCTGGGTACCTCCTGTTAAACCTACATATACACATGAATAAAAATCTGAAACAAACAGGTGCTCCCAATAGTACGTCGGACACCAGAAAACCCCATCATCATGCATTTTTTTTATTTAATATTTCATTCACTATAATTCACACAACACACACGCTTTTGTTTTTTTTATTGTCAATCATCTTCTTTATCTGTTCATAGTTCCATATGCCGAAGGTGGAGCAGTAGCCACATCCCCTGTGCCTCTTTCCATGTTACCTTGCCATCCTGTACACATCACAAATCAATATTCACTAAGAATGCAAGATTTTATTCATTCTTCACAGTTAGCTCTAACTTTTGACAAATAGGGTTGTTATAAAGAAAATGTTGGATAATGTGGAGACAGAAATTGTTATATGTACGTACCTAATGACACATCAAAACCCCTGTTCTTGAGTTCCCTATATTCTTGGCATAGGGCACAAGGTTCGCACCAAAAATGAGTTAGGCAATCAGTACAACTGTTCCCCTCTAAGTTGTAGGTTTTTCTGAATTTGGTACGGTACATGCACGAATATATCCATGAACAACCTGTGAAAACTCCTATCAGCGCATAAAGTGCCCCGTTCGTTCCACAAGCTGCCACAAAACACATACAACTTTTAAAACCACAACCATGGGTCAAGTGACCCGAACAATTTCGCTAAACGAGGTGCCTCAAATCGTTACAAGTGCGAGCATGTATTGTAGAAAAATGAACGGTAAATATATCTCGTGATAAAAAGATACTAACATGAAGACCCTCTGTCGATGATCTCAGATGTCTGACCAAATGTAATGCATGGGCACCAACATGTCAAGCAACCTGTTTTATAAATACGCATGCATCAGTTAGTGATGGTAAAACTCAAACAAATAAGAACAAGTATCGATAATTGCAAGGGATTTGAGGAATTACAATTACTGCAGTCGTCAAAACAACCGCAAAGACCGGTCGTCCAAGGGATCATGGGCGCATCTACCGGAACGCCAGTGGCTACTGGTTTTTCTTGAGCATATGAAGTCATTTCCAAAGGGATCAAATATTGAGAACAGTGATGATCTTATAATATGAATTGCTTGAAGAAGTTATGCTGGTTATGTTTAAGTTTTTGTGCTGGAGTGCGGGTTTATATAGAAAACAGGGAAGAACTTTTATTCCACTGTTTAGAAATTAATTAATACTGAAATGGGTATAAATATATAATTACGATTTATTCAATACCTGGACCTGACTTTCCACTTTCGCCGGCTTTCAATTCCGGCTGGCAATTGAAACGTTGATAAATTTTTATCAACAAGCCATGTTTGACGAATAGAAATTGATTTTTTGACGGAGATACAAAAAACAATTGGGGGGAAAGAAAACAAAAAACAATTGATTTTTTGACAAATTTAAAGCATCTTTCATACTGTGTTTAGAAAGAAAACTCTTTTGTTTTGGGGTGGAAATTTCGATGATGGGTGGCTGCACTAGACATGTCATACATGGCTGCTTATTGCACCTAAATTGCGCCAACGATAAAGATCTTACACAACCCATACTATTATAAAAATCTTAATCCTTTACCGAATGGGAGAAATTGTTTTAGAAAATTTCAGCAACTAATACGAAAATGTGGAGTAAGTAAGTGATCATTATATATACAACCTAGATCAAATTATAATTTCAAATGGGTTTTACAGGTATGTTTTGGATTTTTTCTAGATGGATGTTGAACGATTGATACACAAACTATCCAATATTTTCCAAACTGAATAGTTTAAGTTAGTGGTGGTACGTCTAATCTGTGACGCGCCTATATTTGAAGAACTTTCAATCAACTCGTGACACTTTAAAACTGCTTAAATAAACTGCCCACAGTTCTATAGACAAGCCCTCTGATTTTATACGAGACAATTATTTGGTTTAAAATTAGAAGAAGAAAAGATTGACAACCACGACGAGTAGAGAAAAAAATCGGTATCAACAATGTTAATGACTGGTTATTCAAAAAATTCCTATTGCAGGTGAAGAGGAATGTTATCATGCAAGTTTTAAGTAATGAGTCCGTAAACGGGATACACTTAAATTGTGCTCAATTCTAGCCCAATCTTTTAGGTAGTTAGCTATCTCTTATAATGGATCATGACGTGATGGTTCATACGCAGCCCTGGCCCCTGGTGGTGCATATCTCCCACCAGGCCACCACCCTTGTAATTTCGACGAACTTGTTGGTTAAATTTGAGTGGACCCAAAAATATGAAAGTATTGATTGAGGTAATGCATTTAAGTATACGTGGTCACCAATTCCTGAAAGCTAGTCTGGGAAAGCTGGTAGAGATTCTGAACGATAAGGTCAACAAGCAACAACCATAATCACCACGAATGATTTGAGTTAAAGGGCGGATAGTAACAGTTTGCCGAGTTTAATTTGACGCGGTCAAGACTTGTACATGATCACACCACAGCTAGGTTATATCCTAGTTACAAACCATTCTTGTGCAAATATGGGGTGATACTTTAGGCTCTTGATGTCTGTTTCTTATTCATGTTCGTGCATCTTATATGATGACACTTCAGTAAATTAACTTCGATTTTTTTTATCGACTTCAGGGTTCAACTTAATGATTTGGCTATCCTAGGTGTTGAGATTCTGCATGGTGGTGCATTTTTTCTCTTTAAAACTCTAAACTGTTTTAAACAGCTCTATATAATGCTGCATAGAAAAAGCTCTTGCAGAACTTTTTTTTTTTTGTTGATGAAAGAAGAATATATTAGAAGAGAAGAAAAGATACAGAGATACAGGACTCTTGAAAAAAAATGAAGGCTTAATGAATTTACTTAGCAAATCTGATCCAAATAAAAGGCAAACTTTATCTTGACCAACCATGGAGAATGCAGTCTCAAATTGAGTCTGGTGAACAATTCTGTTCTCACAAGTTCCGGCACAAGCTATATATAACCTATTTTGGAATGTCAAAGTAACAATATTATATTCTAAGCATCACTTTTACTATATGTCACTGCGTGATAAAAATAGCACGTATGGTTTAAATTGTCCCCATATATAGGATAACAAGTTTTGTAATGAATATAGAGTGCCTAATTTTCCTGTTTTTAAGTTACATATTTATCTTTTTATCCAACAATCAATGGCAAAACGGCAACCCTGTTTACATAAAAAGATGTATATTGCAGACACCAGAGAACAAGTTCACAAGTAAAATCAATTCACACATGCAATTTCGTCATCTTTATCGTTCCATGCTTCCATATGCAGCAGGTGGCGGAGTCAAAGCCACATCCCCTCTGCCCCTTTCCATGTTACCATGCCAGCCTATTCATCACACATCAATTCACTAATGTGAGATTTTACATATTCGTTGATAGAAAATAATGGATAATATACAGATGAGAATCGGTATATGCACTTACCTAATGACACATCGAAACCCCTGTTCTTGAGTTCTCTATATTCTTGGCATAGGGCACAAAGTTCGCAGCAACAATGAGTTAGGCAATCAGTACAACTGTTCCCCTCTATGTTGTAGTTTTTTCTGAATTTGGAACGGTACATGCACGAATATATACAGCAACAACTAGTCAGAACCCCTATTAGGGTGTACAATGCCCCGTTCACTCCACAAGCTGCAGGTCAAACACATTCAACTTTTAACACCATGGTGAGACTAATGTAGTGCCGCGTATCATTCAATAAAGTGAGATGTAAGCATATCATCATTATAATGGTTGTGCGAGTGGAATATCGATGATAACTGTATCTTGGGGTAAAGTACACTTACCGGAGGATCCTCTATCGAGGATTTCAGATGTCTGACCAAATGTAATGCACGGGCACCAACATGTCAAGCAACCTGTAATAAAAACAACTAATTGTATGCATTAATGATGATAAAATTGTTGCTGCGCAGCATTATGCAGATGTCTGCTTAATTTCTCTGGTACATGTTAATCATCCTTGTAAGCACCAAGCTAACATAAATATCCTCATAAAAACTTGTAAGTGTACTCCAGTAGAGTTTTTTAGAGAGTAAGAGTTGTAAGGGACTTACAATTGCTGTAGTCATCAAAACAACCGCAGAGGCCAGTAGACCAAGGAACTAGGGGTTGAGGTTGAGGTCGGGGTTGATTCTGAAATGAA
The DNA here is from genome assembly GCA_023531435.1 of Papaver californicum. Classification (NCBI taxonomy): domain Eukaryota; kingdom Viridiplantae; phylum Streptophyta; class Magnoliopsida; order Ranunculales; family Papaveraceae; genus Papaver; species Papaver californicum. Next base: position 20,535,044 of record JAJJMC010019642.1, read on the forward strand.
ATTGGGGCTTTTTGGAACTGAGAGTCGTCAATTGGGACACCGGTGGCTATGGGTTGTTCTTGAGCATATGAAGGTTGAGGCGGTGGTGTAGTGTAAGACATATTTCAAAGGAGGCAGAGAGAGAGGAGAGTTTTCTGAAGTGGGTTCGTTATGGTTTTCCTGGTTGGGTACATATGAAAGAAAATGAAGGACTTAGTCCAAGGATCAGTTCAGAGGAAGTAAAAACAAAATCAGGAACTGGGCTCGTTGTTTCCTTGGAAATTTATTGGTCACTCAACCACATAGTACGTACCAAGTGAGCAAGTGGCATAATAATTAAAATGAAGACAGAATTAGATTATTGACTTGACTTGATGGCTTCTGCAAATGCAAACCACTAGAGTCCCTGTCAAATTTCCATTGCATTATCATGTGTAACAAATGGTTCGGATTAGTCTATATTGTAGGTGGTATCTTTGATCTAGGATCAGAAAACATGACGTGTTTTGTGACGACTAAAAATCTGGCATCTTTGAAACAACCAAAAACATTTAAATCTTAGTACAGTACGATATTTTATTGTGAGATCAACTCCCAAGATCATTTAAATTCTGAGAATTAATCAATCAATCAACTTAAAATGAATTGACTCAAACATTTAACGTGGTTCAACAGTCACACTGTCTACATCCACGGGTAAAAAAAGATTTGTATTTCTTTTATCATTCATCATCATAGGATACAACAAATAATTGATATGTCATAAAATCATGAATATAATAATCATCGTAAAACTGAACTTAAAATTTTACACAAGTTCATACCTAAACTCTTTGCTATCACTCCAATGACTTCAATCTAATTTCTTCCCAGATTACCCAACCCATTTTCCTGTTTATGAGCTTGGTATTTATAGCCAATTTGATGGATCCCACCAATCTACCTTTCCACCTTTTTATTCTTATCCATTATTGGTGCGATATATAGTCCCGCAAAGCTTATTTGCAATTTCCACAAGGCCTGATCGTTCCTCCCGTAAGTCTTAGCATGCGTACTGCTTGTTTCTTATAATTTCTCACTGGTTATCCCGCAGCTCTTCTACGGTCTTGTAGTTAAATTATTGTTTTTGGATTGGGATGACTGTTGCGGTCTTATTTGAATCTTGGCATGTTTGACATGTAGCTCTTTAAAGTGAATCGTCATGCTTTAGTTCTTTTTGTTCCGCAGCTTGTAAAGTCGACACGTGTCAATCATGCATCAATACTCATTATTAATCTTTGTTGATTCATGCTTTTCCACAACCGGCTGTCAGTCGAGCAATTAAAGTTGTCTGTCTTGATTAATGTACTTTACTTTCCCGCAACCTACGTGTCGGTCAGGAAGCAAGGCTATCTGTTTTGAGCAGTGTGCCTTACTTTCCCGAAACCTATGTGTCGGTCAGGCATTAATGCTGTCAGGTTCAAACTTTATCGAGTTTGCAGCTGTCAATTCAATGCTCTAAAAGGCTTTGTTCCAGTGTTTCTCGTCTCATCGTAGCTCGTTACTTCTCCAATAGTTTTTGGACACGCGTACCTCAAAATTTATTCTCTCACACGTTTATTTTAGACGTCGCATTTTCAAAACTTAGAATAGTTGGTTGCCGTATCTAAGATTCTTGCATCGGGATCAAGTTTTTATCTTTTCCAATCAATCAGTATTTTTCTTCTATCTTTTACTTCACTGTAAGTAACTCTTTTGCTTTTTCTTTTTCGTATTTGCTTGTTTATAAATCTCTGAATCTGTACCTTAATCATTATAGATGATGTTAATGATGTTCTTATCTATTTACTATTTGTTTGAATGAATGATGATTCTAAGGTTGTTGATTTCTCTTTTTGTTGATTGGTTGTTTTACCATAATCCCTTCTTTCTTCTGATCCGAGAATGATTGGCTGATTTGTATTTTAATGTAACGATCATCTTGTTGTTCTTTTGCTTTGCAATCTTTTCTTCTTTGTTCTTGATTTTGATCTTAATAAGCTTATTTTTTCTTGCTTTCCTGTGTAGATAAAAATTTATCATGGCTGGAAAAGATAATGCCAAATTTTCTGGTGATGCTTCTCATCAGGATGATCAACCTTTAGTCAGGAAGTCATCTCGTTATCCTGTATCGAGGAATCACCCTTCGGAATCTACAAACCCCGCAAGTGTTCCTGTTGCAGTCAACAATCCTTCTCCCAAGAACGAACGGGCTCATGAAAGTTGTAGCTTTAAATTAGTGAACCTTGAGGACTTCAAAAGGCATCATGGTATTCAACGATTCAAGGTCTCCTTTTATGATTGTGATGAAGATGAAATTACCCTGGAAATGATGAAGGGTTTTAAATATAGCAATGAAAAGTTATTAATCCCTGTGGGAGCATTAGATGCGGGTCTACAGGTTCCTTTGTACCAGAAAGGGAACCCTTTTCAGTTTGCGGTTCTTGCTATCCGCAACCAATCTCAGCACAACTTAGTATGGTCTGTAACTCAGTATAATGGGAATTGGTGGTGCATACTGGATGAGTGCAGCATGCGAAGCGAAAGTATAACTAATTTTACTTGTTACGTTCCATACCCTGCGGAACGTAAACACTACACGGTGGAGAACTTCCACGCTACCTACGCGGACAAAATTGCCGCAAAGAATTTCAAGAAATGGAGCGTTGGCCAGGGCCGCAAAGGTGGTGAGGGATTCCGTCTACTAGCGGAAATTGACAATGCCAAGCTGAAGTACGTTCCAGGAACAACACGTCCTCTCATGGAAATAATTCGGGAAGATCACGACTACAAATGGTACCGCACCCCTCTAGTCATTGAGGGTCCATGGGTCTTTGGGTTTTTCACTGATAAAGTGGTCTACAATCTTCTTACCCGCTTCAATGGTTATTGCCCTTGGCGGGTAAATTTTTCTGACTTCAAATTTGCGCTTGTCACCATGGTACGTAAACTTTATTTCTGTCTTTTTTATATATATTTCTTAATGATTAGAGTTTCTCTCTGATCAAAATTTTCTCTCTTTTTTATAGCCGGAAACTGAGCCGCAAGCTGACGAAAACGCAAAAGATGATGCGGGAGTGAAGCGCAAGGCCGCGCCCCCTACATAAAGGTATTGTTTTGATCTGATTAATTCTAGTATTCCTTAAGAATTTCATGTAATGAATTATTACGGTTCATTTATAGGGTCGGAAGAAGGTGAAAGGCGCACCCCGTGCTTCCACGGATAGGGAAGAAGGAGAAATTCGAGATTCTCCCCTTCGTCGTCTATTCTTAAGAGGTGAAGGAAGCTCTATTGTAGAGAGGCAAGAAGAAGAGCAGAATATTCCTCTTCTAATTACATACTTCGAGTCTGCGGAACAAGTTGGTGTTGCGGAGGAAGTCTCAAATGCTGCCATTAATCTCTCGCAACAAGCTGTTGTTCCGGATCCTTCTTTTTTTCCTTCAATTCTCCCCTCTGGTCGTTGATGAGCCACTTGAAGCTGCCTCAAGTGAAGATGATTCAACTGATGAAGAGGATTGCCACACTCAGGATGATCCAAAAATTACTTCAACAAAAGTGGATCCGCAAGCTCATGTTGCAGAAGCAGATGAGTCTGCGGACACTAATGCAGCGGGTAATGTGCGCACAAATTCTACGGCAGGAACTGGATCTGTCGTAATTAACGCTGCGAGTGTGGCTGCGGATGACACAGTACAGCCGAACATGGATTTCCCGCAAGCGAATAGAGGAAAGGGAGTTGCAGAGGCTTCTAATCTCTTGGAAAAAGAAGAAGAAGTCTTTCAATGGTTCATGTCAAAGAATCTTCTGTCTGTTCCATGCAACTTTTTACCGGTGAAATCAGATAGCTCTTCGGTCTCCCGGTTGCGCAAGTCCATGGAGGTTGTACCAATCAAAGTGGTTAGAGATGCTTGGTTAAAAGATCAAGGTGAAGCCGTTGATCCCACATTCTGCATCCTCGAACCTTCTTCTCTTGCGAAAACTCTGGCACTTGCGGATGGACAAGTGTATTCTTTTCCGCAACAAGCTCTTCTACAGGTATTTTAATTGCTTTTATATCTTGTGATTTCTTCTTATTTTTAGTTCTTGTCATAACTTTAATTCTACAACTTGGACGAGGTCAAAGCGCTGCTCATATTGCGTACCAATTCTACAAAGCACGGTCCACAATGATGGAGTCCCGATTTAGGGCTGTAGAAAATGATGCTTTGGATTTAAAGCGGGAAAATGACGCGCTTCGCCAACAATGCTCAATCTTCAAAATCAAGGTTTTATTCTTTCTTCTAGTTATTTTTTTCTTATTTTATTTCACTTGTTTTCTGGATTATTTTATGGGATCAGCGGGGGATTCAGAACTTGTAACTAGGATGCATAATAGAATTACGCAGTTGAGAGATCATGTTGTAAGAGTTAATAATGAGAATATGGAGATCAAGACGAAATTTAATGATCTTGTTAGTAGTCATGATTTAGTCAACCGGAAATATGATGAACTAGGATTGCATCATCGGCTTTTATTTGTGGAGAAACTTCGCAAGAAGGCTGAGTTTGAAGCTACTTTATTTTAGACTAAAGATTGCGTTTCTGAAGCACGGGTAATATCTGATAAATTGGAAAAAGAAAACCGCAGGCTTTGTGTGGAACGCAAGAATATTCTTGCGGGATTTTCCCATTCTAGATTGCATCATCATTCACAGTTTTTTTCGTACATAGCGCAGCTTATTGAGGACATAGACAACTCAGCTTCAGAGGCTTATGCTAAAGGAAAAGCCCTCCCGGATGCCCAAACTATGATACGTTATTCATCTGATTTTGTTCTTCATCGCGAGAGCGACATTCACCAACTACATATATAAGTGGCAAGGTGTACATCTAAATTGAATCGTCTGCGGCATAATGAAGCAAAGTTAAATCAGTGTCAAAAGCATCTTAAACAACTCAAGGCCAATTACTGCAAGCTTTCAGAAGAATATGATTTTCTTGATATTACCAAAGGTGCGATGGGTCATGAATTAGTAGAGTTTGAATCCCTCGCAAGAGGTATCCTATTTTATCGCGTGCTTAAAATTTAATATTATTCCCGCATTGATTAATCTGTTACTTTTATTTCAGGTTTTGTAGAAAAGTTTAAAGATGCAACCGCAAGAGCTGCAAAGGCTGAGGAAGAACTTGTTGCGGCTAATACTAGGATGGAGGAACTCAATACGTAGCTAAAGCTTGATTCAATCAAAACTAATGAAGCGTAAACCCATCTTGAGCTTGCCTCTACCAAGGCCAATGAAGCGCTCGCTCAACTTGAGCTATTATCTTCCATGTCAAAAGTGCTGAAGATAAATTACAACAAGAAACTGCGAAAAATGAAAGACTTGTTCGGGATTTATCTAATGAGAGAGGGAAGATAATATTTTGGAAGACAAAAGTCCAAAGTTGCGAAACCGAAGTAAATCAGTACAAAATGGAAATTGAAAATAGAAAAGCTTATATTATTTGGTTAAGAACCGAAGCTAAAGCTTTAATTGTAAAAGCGGTCAACAACACTATTGACCAAGTACAAGTTGATGGATTTACAAAATTTTACAAGCGCAGAGATGTCCCAGAGAGTCCTCCTTTTAAAGGCGTTCTTCCTGCACCTTAGCTTTCTTTACTGTTGTCCCGTTCTTCTTCATCTTTAGATTGTAGTTGCGTTTTCATTTTTCCTTGTGATTTTATCCCTGCAAAATAGATTTTGAATATTTATTAACTGTTAGTTCATTGTATGAGTGTGATTTATTTAACCGCAAGGAAATTTTGTACCTTGAGTTATATTGTGGGTGTAACACATATCTAACTTCTCTCTAGCCAGGAGGAAATAAGATGCGGTCCCGAAAGTCTCCTAAAACGAAGAAAGATACAACAATTAATATCACGTTAGGCACCCATGTTGGCGAAAGATCCAATAGTCATACACTCATAGACATTCACATGGACTTTCTTAGAGAGGTTACATTTGTAGCTTTACCTAATATGAAACCAAATTGTTGTATAATTGCATTGCTGATTATTAGCACTTCCTGAAGTGGAGAGTACCTGGTACAATAATCAATGTCATGTTAGGCATCTCTATGGCGAAAAATCCTATAGTCATAGACATTTATTTGGATCTTCTAGAGAGATTGCACTTGATATGCTTTACCTATTATGTGCGCCAACTATTGCATAATTGCGTTATTGATCAAGGATAGTATGGTTTGAGATATTCTGAGTTCCAAGGATGTTGTAAAATTCCTCCATCCATATTCCGCAAATGATATGATCCTTGTCCTGCAATGCCTTGTATAATATAAGGTCCTCCCCATGTATGTGCAAATTTTCCTGCTTTTTTGTCTCTTTGGTATTCAGGGATTTGCCGCAGAACATACTGTCCTTCCAGAAAATTCGGCAACTTTACTTTTTTATTGTATTCTCTTGCCAGCCTTCTTTGATAATTTCCATTTTTTGACGTGTAACTTCTCTTCTTTCTTCTAAGTCATCCAACTTTTCAAGCATTAAGTCTGAATTTAAATTTTTCTCCCATGCTTCTGTTCTTGTAGTGGGTAGAATGACTTCCGTTGGAATAACTGCTTATGTTCCATAAGTAAGAAGAAATGGTGATTCTCCAGTGGATTCCCTTCTTGTTGTACGGTATGCCCATAATGTATTATGAAACTTTCACACCACCGTTTATGATGTCCATCAAGAGTTTTCTTTAAATTCACAACAATTGTTTTAATTTTTGCTTCAGCTTGCTTATGCTTTGCGGATAGAGCGGAGTAGACTATTCTTTTGAATGTTAAATGCTTTGAAAAGCATATATAATTTTTCCCTTGTAATTGTTGTCCATTATCCGAGACTATGGCCACCGGAATTCCAAATCTACAGATTATATTCTCAAAGAAGAATTTAAAAACATCGGTATCTCTAATTTGTGCAAGAGCTTTGGCCTCAACCCATTTAGTGAAATAGTCTGTAGCCACAATAAAGTATTTTCTTTTTTGAGTACCTTCCACTAATGGTCCAACAATGTCTATCCCCCATTTTGCAAATGGCCAGGGGCTGAGTACAGAATTAAGTTATGTTGCGGGAGCCTTTATTCTTTTCGCATAGCGCTGACATTCTTCACATCTTTTTACCATATTTTCCACATCTTTATGCATAAATAGCCAATAATATCCTTGCGTTTTACTTTTAAAGCCAGTGATCGTCTTCCACTATGATTTCCCGCATCTCCATAATGTATATCTTTGAGAATCTGTAGCCCTTGCTCTCATGATAAACATCGAAGTAAAGGCCCTAAAAAGGATTTTCGGTATAGAATTCTATCCCGCAACTGATAATTCACAGACTTTGATTGCACCTTCCATGCCTCTTTAATGCTTGCAGGTAATATCCCATTTTGCAAATATTGATGTATTGAAATTCTTCAATCTTTTCTGGTTAAATCATTTTCTGTTTTTTGTGGGAAACTTGCATCACCTTGTACAACTGCATCTTCAATATCTTCCTCTTCTTCTTCCATATTTTCAACTGCCCACAACTTGATTGATGGTTCATAAATACGCCCAATTTTTACTGCTGATGTATTCTGATCCTTCATCATTGAAGAAATAAATGCTAACGCATCAGCATGACGATTCTTATCTCTGGACAGATGTCGAAAGGTTATATTCGGACCTGAAGCACCAGTTTTTGCACAAGATTTTTGTATTCTACCAGGTCTTCATCAAGCGCTTGATATTTTAACTCAACCTGTCGAATTATTAATTGTGAATCACTTGTAAGTCGGACATCGCTTATCCCCAATTCAATGATGAGCCTAAGGGCATGAACCACAGCCTCATACTCCACTATATTATTTTTATGTTCATCGAACTCAAGTCGGAATGACTGTACCATCCGATCCTCTGTAGGAGTCGTAACTACAATTCCAATTCCCGCACCTTCTTTGTTCCTGGACCCATCAACAAATACTTCCCATCTTCGGGAATTTACAGAGCTTGGGATATCCTGAGGATCATCCTCTTCGAACCCGGACAAACCTTGAATTTCAAAATCATCATCTAACGGAAAATCCGCAAGGAAATCAGCCAGGACTTGCGACTTTTGTGCAGTTTGTAACTCAAATAATATGTGGAACTGTTCGAGTTGTGCGTTCCATTTTGCTAACCTTCCAACTTTTCCCACATTCTTCAATATGGATTCCAACGGAGCTTTGCTTGGTACCCGCACATAGTGTGTCATAAAATACGTGCGTAATTTCTGGGTAGCAAAAAACCACTGCTAAGATTAATTGTTCAATTTTCGTGTAATTTCTTTCTGCGAGGTTCAGAGTTTTACTGATGTAATATACGGGTTTTTCTACCTTTTCATTTGTTCGTACCAATACAGCACTTACAGCATCTTCTGTTGCGCCTATGTACAAGGCGAGCACCTCTTCAGGCTCTGGCTTTTGTAATGCAGGCAATGTGGTGAGATAAGCTTTAATACTTGAAAAAGCTTTCTCACAAATCTCGTTCCATTCAAATTTATTCTTCTTTTTCAGTGCGTCAAAAAAGGGCTTGCATTTGTCTGATTATCTAGCAATAAATCTTCCGAGTGCGGCCAAACAACCATTTAATTTTTGTACTTCTTTGACATTCCTCGGAGATGGCATATTAACAATGGCCTGAATCTTTGCCGGATCAACTTCAATTCCTCTTTTGGTAACCAAGTATCCCAAAAAATTCCCTGACGTAACCCCAAAAATGCACTTATCGGGATTAACTTTCATTCTGAATTTCCGCAAGGCTTCAAATATCTCTTTCAAATCTTGTAAATGATCCTTTGAAAATTTATTTTTTATCAGCATGTCATCTACATAAACTTCGAGTGTGCGGCCTATCCATGGTTTAAAAATTGCATCTACGAGCCGTTGATAAGTTGTTCCTGCATTTCTCAGCCCAAATGGCATTCTGGTATAACAGTATAATCCGTGCGGAGTGAAGAACGCAGTGTGTTCTTGATCTTCTTCTGCTAGAGAAATCTGATTGTACCCTGATTGTCCCTCCATAAAGGATAAGGCCTCATGACCTTCAACAACGTCCACCAACTGATCATTGCTGGGAAGCGGATAACTATCTTTTGTACATGCCTTGTTTAAATTGGTGAAGTCTATGCAAATTCTTACTCCGCCATTCTTTTTTGGTACTATCACCATGTTTGAAATCCAAGTTGGATACCGCGCCTGTCGAATGAATCCCGGATCCATGAGCTTTTTTAACCTCTTTCAACTGGCAAATAATGTTCAGGCAAATTTACGTATGCGTTGCCGAAAAGGTGTAGCTTCCGGATGTATATGCAACTCATGTCGTACAATATTTGGATCGATGCCCGGCATGTCTTCCATCTTCCATGCAAAAATGTCCACAAAATATTTAAGTAGAATAACCAAATTATGCTCCCTTTCTGTTTCCATCAACGTTCCAATTTTTATTATCTTGGGAAGTTCTTCTGTTCCTATGTTGATATTTTTGGTTTCTTCGATTGATGTAAAGGTGGGTTTGGGAGCTCCTAAAAATGTGGGAGCCCCCTTTGATTGCTATGCTGGAAGACTTCCTTCATCAATTTTTGGCATGCTTTCCTTTATTGTAATACCTTCATTTGCTTCATCTGTTGCTTTATTTCCCGCAGTCTTAATCATATATTGGTTCAAGGCTTCTTCTTTAACCTTCATCTTGCGCTCTTTTTTCTTATTTTTTTGCTGTTGTTGTCTCTCTTTATTCAGGCGGACTTCTGCTAAAATCCAAGATTTTGCTTCATTTTGATCTTCTTTTATCTCCATCTCCCCTTGCGGTGTTGGAAATCACAAGTATTGGTGATACGTTAAAGTTATCCCTTTCAATTGATGGACCCAGTGTCTACCAATGATTGCGTTGTACGGAGATGGAGCCTCCACTACGCTGAAATTATTCAGAATACTTGCCGGTCCAGCCGCAACATCAAGCAGAATTTCCCCTTTCGGTTTTGAAGCTGAACCGTTAAACCCCATAAACTGTATAACAAGAAGGCGTTACCTGATCATCTTTGAACCCCATCCTCTGGAAGGTATCATAAAACAAAATATTAAGATAGCTGCCTCCATCCATAAGAATATTCCTTACATTCCATCCAGATACTGGCAATGTAAGTACGAACGGATCATTGTGCATTTCAATCTCTTGGTTAACCTCGTCCGCAGAAAAAGTTAACGGGGATGCCATCCATTCTTCCCATATTTCAGTAACTCTTCCCGCAACCTTGAAAACTTCGTGACTGCGGACTCTGTTATGCAATCTTTTATCAATAACTGCACTTATGAACAATTGATCCGATTCAGAATAAGAGATCATATTAATAATTTGATTATTTTGAGGAATATTAACAGTTTTTCCTTTATTAAGCCTTGGTGAGGGGTCAGGTAATTGAATAAATTCTTTTAACTCCCCCGCATCAATCAACCTTTGTACTTGCATTATTAGATTCCGGCATCGGTTTGTGGAATGACCCCGATATCAATGGTATTCGCAATACTCCTTGGAGTTCTGTGTGTGTTCAGGTTGTTGTTCTTTTGACCGCGGCCACTGAAAATCTTGTATGTTCTTTATTACATTTAAAATTTCTGAATAAAAAGTGTTGAGTTTAGTAAAAATTCGCTCTTCAAATTGTTGGATAAATGTTATTTTTTCCTCTATCTTTGCTTTCTTTGATTCAATGTTTGGAGTTTTTCCCGCAATCCTATTCCTGGATCCGGATGACGTCTCTATAGAATTGGTTCTTTTTGCATTTCCTTGTTGTTGAGATATTATTCTCGGATGTTTCCTCTGAATGTCCTGCAATCTTGCATATTTTTTGATGATATCTCTGAGATCTCCTTTACTTTTTGGATTTGTATTATGGATATCAACAAATAATTGACTTTCACAATTGGCTATTCTTCACTTGAAGCTATTGATAACGACTTCTGGGGTTACATCCCCAATTGCTTGACAGATCGTCTGCCATCGGTCTGTATAATCACGGATGGTTTCCTCTGTCGATTAGGCAATTGAGTATAGCTTTTCCATCCCTGCATCTGCGGGCTTGTTGTACATATATGCTTCTAAGAACTTGCGGGTCAAATGTGTATAAGAATACACCGTCCCTTCTGGTAGATTGTCATACCACGCCAAAGCTATTCCTTTCAAACTCGAGGGAAAAAACCGACACATAACAACATCATCTTGCTCCCAACGTGTCAAGATGCGATTGTAATACTTCAGGTGGGTTGTTGGGTCTTTTGTCACATCGTAGCATTCAAAATTAGGAATGCTACATTCATGCGGTAATGGTGTGTATGCCAAGTGCGGCGCCAATGGCGTTCGTCTAGCTTCTTTTAACACTTCTTCTAATCGTCCACCCTCTTTATTTTTCAGATTTATTATTTATTCTCGCATTTTCTCCATGTCCTCATAGCATTTTTGCCACCTATCATTTTGCAATCTTGAACCATCGAAATTCAATTTATCTGGTTCATTGCGCTGGAATGCGGGTTCCACTACCATTACTCTTTGATCTTTATTGGCTCTCACTTTTCTTCCCGTGGGTCTACTGGAGCTTGCTTATTGCCCCCGTGTTCTTGTTGTATATAGTTCCACACCATGCTGGGCCTTTTCTTTGAGTACTTGGTTTTCTCTGGTCAAAAGTGCAATTTGTTATGGACAAGCCTGTTGTACCTTGCGCATCTCGTCCATTTCTTCCATTAATTGTTGAATGTGATCAATGCTATTTTGAGAATTTTCTTCAAATGAACGACTATTTGTGTGATCTTCAGAATTGTTTACTTGGTCATTAATGGGTGATTTCTCTCGTGATTCTCTTACCATTTCCCTTTGTTGAGAAGCCCCTATAGCATTACTCCCCTGATTTCCTGAATTGGCATCTTGATCTTGAATGTTTCTATATGACACCGTTTACATTTGTGTGAATCCTTTTGAAATGTTGTGATTTCTTATAAGCTCAGTCTTGTGTTGCTGTAGGGATTTCTTTACCAGTATTCTAAAAGAGCTCAGATAGTGATTTATGTGTTTCAAGAGGTTTTATCATACTCAATAAATATATAATACAATCCGATTGAAAGAAAATACTAAACTTAGTTTTTAAGATGTCATACACAAACCGAATAATTCAATAATTTTTACCAATTTTTTAAGTTCATGTGCTAACAAGTTTATATCAAGTTTGAAAATTCATTTGAAAACTTTTTTCACTGTCTCTTTCAAGAATGAAAATTTTAGTTTAAAGTAAAAAACCAAGAATTAGATGATCATAACATAATGGCCTGGTGAAAATTTATGAACTAAATTTTCAAATCATCAATTTAAAGAATATCATAGGGAGTTTAACATATAAGTAAGGTATGAAGTAACAAAATAATATATATGATCAAAACAACCAAGTTTACATATTCATCAACCAATTAATTCAAAGTAAAACCATATGTAAAGGAAAGAAATTATCCGATATGATGCTCAATCACTATACTTTAAGGAAAGGAATTTCTTCGACAGAATACGATTCAAGATTTTAAAGATGAAAATTTTGACAGGTAGAATAAATTCTTTACCACCTCCATGTTTCTAGCGCCAAATTGTGATGACCAAAAATCTGGCATCTTTGGATCACAACCAAAAGCATTTAAATCTTAGTACAGTACGATATCTTATCGTGAGATCAACTCCCATGATCATCTAAATTCTGAGAATTAATCAATCAATCAACTTAAAATGAATTGACTCAAACATTTAACGTGGTTCAACAGTCAAACTGTCTACATCCACGGGTAAAAAAAGATTTGTATTCCTTTTATCATTCATCATCATAAGATATAGCAAATAATTGATATGTCATAAAATCATGAACATAATAATCATCGTAAAACTGAACTTACAATTTTACATAACTTCATGCCTAAACTCTTTGCTATCACTCCAATGACTTCAATCTAATTTCTCCCCAGATTACCTAACCCCTTTTCCTGTTTATGAGCTTGGTATTTATAGCCAATTTGATGGATCCCACCAATCTACCTTTCCACCGATTTAGTCTTATCCATTCTTGGTGCGATATGTAGTCCTGCAAAGCTTAATTGCAATTTCCACAAGGCTTGACCGTTCCTCCCGCAAGTCTTAGCATGCGTACTGCTTGTTTCTTATAATTTCTCACCGGTTATCCCGCAACTCTTCTATGGTCTTGTAGTTAAATTATTGTTTTTGGATTGGGAAAAATGTTGCGGTCTTATTTGAATCTTGGCATGTTTGACACGTAGCTTTTTAAAGTGAATCGTCATGCTTTAGTTCTTTTTATTCCGCATCTTGTAAAGTCGACATGTGTCAATCATGCATCAATACTCATTATTACTCTTCATTGAGTCATGCTTTTCCGCAACCGGCTGTCAGTCGAGCAGTTAAAGCTGTCTGTCTTGGTCAGTGTACTTTACTTTCCTGCAACCTACGTGTCGGTCAGGCAGCAAGGCTATCTGTTTTGAGCAGTGTGCCTTAATTTCCCGCAACCTATGTGTTGGTCAGGCATTAATGCTGTCAGGTTCAAACTTTATCGAGTTTGCAGCTGTCAATTCAATGCTTTAAAAGGATTTGTTCCAGTGTTCCTCGTCTCATCGTAGCTCGTTACTTTTCCAATAGTTTTTGGACACGCGTACCTCAGAATTTATTCTCTCACACGTTTATTTTAGATGTCGTATTTTCAAAACTTAGAATAGTTGGTTGCCGTATTTATTGGTTCAATATTGTGTGTGTACTTATATAGGCTACTGATAGGAAAAGTAAGATGTGGTCTCCTAAACTCGGACTATTCAATAAACATCTTAGCAACTGAATGCATTATGGATAATATTTAGACCGCAAATTTGTGAGTTGTGATAAACCTGAATTGGTCGCCTAGTTATGAACTTGTTCATCTCAAATGCAAACTTGTTTTACTTTCGACTAGGCCTGGGTAAAATTATACAAATTTATGGATTTTATTCGACCAAATTTATGATTTGATGGGTGGACACCTGTTGATATACGAGTATTTATAACCCTTAATTAAGAACTATTTTTTAGAAACCCCTTTTTTTTAGGTGACCATGATCTACTTAGGCCATCTATTGAGATGAGCTAAGGGGTGTCTTAGTTATAATAAATGATCCAGTAACCTTCATTTAAGTTAACTTAAATTTAATTTAAAACTAACAACCTAAACTTAATACTGAATCTAATTAAAACTTTAAATAATAAATACAAAAACACAATTTTGTCTCCTAAGTGATTTTCATTTAAATTCTTCTCTTCTTTCTCCTTCTTCCGCTTCCATAATTGTCTTTAGTCCAGATTTTAGAAATTTATACATTAGAATGTACTTTCCGACTAACACATGTCTTCTTTATACATTTGTGATTAATATGCAGAGAGAAGTTTGGCTAGAAATTTTATGAAAAACCCTAGTCGAACTAGCCGAATCTGATGGAAATGAAGAACATAAAGAACCATTCGGATATTTTGGAGAATTTTTTTTCCTAACATAAATGTTTGTTCGGCTATTTCAAAACAAAAAAAAAA
>JAJJMC010019642.1:20549675-20569147 GCA_023531435.1 Papaver californicum
CCGAACTTTCTGTAAACGTATATTTTCGTTCTATCTTAGGTTTGGCTAGGAACATGGTGGACTCGACATTACCGAACATAAATCTGTTAAACACTAAAAGGAAATTCTTCTAGATGTTCTCTAGTTCTCCAAGCCAAACCTAGTCCACACATTATAAAAAAGGGGATGTTCGGCTACCTGTATTTCTGTTTTTCTAGTCAAACCTAGTCTAAAACTCCATTAAAGAGGATGTTCGGCCACATTTACTTCTGTTTTCCTAGATGGACCTATAACTACTTTATCGGTCTAACTTTTAAAAGTTGAAAAAATGGGTATACTGCCCAGAAACCTTTAAAATATGGTTGAAATGGACTGCTAAAATATTATCCTGGGTGAAATGAACGGTAATAAGTTTCTAAAAAAACTGACTATACTACCCTTTAGGATTTCTACCCCACAAAATCAGTTTCACCCCACCACTTTGAAAATATCGAACAGATCCCACCTTTCTTCTCCACCTTCTCCACGGAGAAAAACTCTCCCACTTTCTCCTCCTTCAGAAACCATATACTCCTCTTCTTCTACTTCCACATTAACCACCAGCGCCACCACCAAGGCACAAAAAACCCTCGTCAAAACCCTTTGTAGTTTCATCTTGGTCACCAACACGACTCAACACCAGCAACACCATCATTGACACCACCACCGACAATGATTTTTGTTCTTCAAATGCCCTAATTCATCTGTTATCTTCAATCAATTTCACAAGATGAGTACCCGTAAGTTTCCTAACCCTAATTCCTTTTTTTTAGCAACATGTTTTTGACTGAAATGTAGATAGAATTTAGGTTAGAAATGTTGTTTAATTGTGATTAAGACCTTGAATGTGGTAGTATGATGTTTGAATGATTGTGATTTAAACTGGATGAAACTGGTTTTATCCTGTTATAGGCTTAGTTGAAATTGGTTTTATCTAGTTCTAAAATTAGATGTAACTGGTTTCATCATACTTAAGAGTTGGATAAAACCAGTTTCATCCAGTTTAAACCTTGGTAAGTTGTTTTATATAGGTTTTTGTTTGAAATCCATTTTGTAAGTTGTGAGTGATATGTGCAATTTATCTAGGTTTAGTTAGAATGAATTTTATATGCAATATGAAATTGGTTTCCTTTGGTTACTTTGTTAGTAGATTTGATTATGTGTGTTAAGTTGATGGTGGTGAACAATTGTTAATATAAATTAGGATGAAACTGGTTTCATTCAGGTTTACTCTGCAGTTTCAGCATGTTTAAACTAGGATGAAACCAGTTGAATCTAGGTTTAATATGTGGTCTAAATTTGTCTTTTATAGGATGTAAATGGTTTCATCCAAGAAAGAGTAAAGATAAATTAAGATCCAAGAAAAAACATGATGTAAATGTGGTTGGAAAAAGTAATGAAGATCATTTGGAGAGAAAGGAAAGGAAGAAAAACTTTCGATTAAGTATGAAACCAATAATATATTTAATGGGTACATTGGAAATCACAAAGAAACGAGAGGATGAGTCAAGGAAGATTGGGTTTTGGAGTTTTGTGAATGTGATCAAACAAGGAAACATGGGCAAGGTTGAATGTAGCAAAGCTCCAAAGGCATTAGAATACATCATAAAAATTTATGAATCAAACAACTCATTCAAGATTGATGATCAAATTTTAAAGACAGATCCTAACTCACTTGTTGTTACCTCACTACGCCATTTCGACCTTTTTGTAACGTTTATTTCCGTCCCCCGGAATTTAAGCAATAGAAATATCAGTTGCAAAAACGGTGTTGCACATTGTAGCAACGTTTTGTGCAATGTATACAAATGTTTCTTAAATTACTTAAAGCAACTGATATAAAAGTTGCTTAAATTATTTTTGGACGTTGCTTTGTAATAATAAAGCAACGTATTTCTAAATTAAGCAACGTTTATTTAACCGTCTATTGGTTTATAAAAACGTATTTTGGGCCCCATAATAAATGTTTCCACCTGTTTTTATTTGCAACATTTATACGTTGCTTATTTTAGAAAAACTCAACAATGTATTAGTCGCCAACATTTATATACGTTGCAAATTTTCATTAGTTTTTTTTCTTTAAAATAAATAAATTATATTGATCAATTTCTGAAGAATTATATACCTGCACAGCATTCTAGATGAAGTAGAAGACCTAATTTATCCGTATGGAAGAATTACAAGAATCATAACATATAACATATTTGATCGATCATCATTCATCAATCATCACCATCAATAACATTTGTAATTAGATAGGTTTCAAAGTATAAGAAAGAATCAAAATAAGGAATGACTAAATTACGTTTTAAAGGGAAAATTCTCATTCCGTTCAGAGATCTTTTGGAATATATATAGGGTGAGTGTCAGTTGATTAAGAAGAAAACATTTACTCGCATGCTCACTTTCTTGTTTCCCCACATAAAGGCTGATAATCTTTAAACCAGTCGCACACATTTAACGGTATCTTCACAGAACATATAACACGAAGAATCAATACAAATGACAGTTGAGAAAAAAATGATGGCTAGTTCAGCAAAAAGATAAAAAAATACTATGCTCATGCTGCTTATACTCATACTCCTTTGGCACTAAAGAAGTAAGAGTTTTATCTCCACAAACTAATTTGATGCACTAAAGTATGTAACCTAGAGCAACGAACATTAGCTAGTAACTATATATATAATACTGGTGATGGATGTCTTATCATTCAAATAAATTAGTACATGAGTACATAAACATCACCTGAACTGTATTTCAACAACACCAGTCGTGCGAACTCTACTATATAAAACATCTTCCTTCAAATCGAATAGATTCATGCAGAGTTAACAAAGAGTCAAAGCCCAATTTTATAAACAAGAAAAAAAAGTTGCAAATAGATCATACCTTCCTTGGGATATAAATTACATCAGATAATCTTTGCAAATTATCCATGAAATAGTTTGCACAATCTGGCACTTGCAGTCCATGAATATAAGTTTCCTGCATGTGTATGGTGGTAGATATTACTGAAAGTCTGCACATAGAGAAGTTCGGTATCCGTAGCTCTTATGAAAACCAAGACAATAACATTGAGGAACTTAGTATAAAATACTGATTGCAGAATGCTTCCACAAAGTTTTTGTCTCATGAGCAAGCTCTTTAATTAGTCGTGGATGATCTAGCCGGTATTATATACTTTGATTGTCTGACACATTGGAAAAGATAACTGAGGTCTAGCTCTTCGGTTATGCATCGTCAAAGCCAGATTGGAACAAAAGCTTAATCTGCACATCACGATGAACAAGGATTTCAACATATATCACAAGTGTGATGACCATTTTTGGGGTCCTCACAACCAAAAACTTAAGATGTTTAAAAATGACAATACTCCAAGTGTAATTGATATAGAGAGATTGTAATGCAGAGAATTATAAATTCAAATATAAATGAAACCAACTCAATATATAACGTGGTTCAGCTAATACGCCTACATCCACGGGAAAATATGGTGTCTTATTTATAAATACTTACTTTATATACATGTTAATATAAAGAATTAAAGAACTTAAGTTCAATAGAGTTCTTAACCTAGTCTTAGCTTTTTCCACTTCTTGATTTTCTTTCAGAGTTTTCCCTCTCAGTTTTTCTGTTTTTTTTTCTCTCTTTTTCTCTTTCTACTTAGGGGTTGGTATTTATAGCAAAATATGATGGGTCCCTCTTCCTTGCTCATTCTTTTCTCTATTTGACTTGTTTGATCTTATCTTGACTTTGGGCGCAGCTCATTTTGCTCCTTCCGTGATGTTTCTTACTAGTTTTGCTTGCAGATGCGCAGCTCCTCTTTGGATTGAGCGATTGTTGATCCTTTGTCTTTATTATATGGATGTTGGCATGTGTGACATGTGGAATTTTGACGTGGATCATGTCTATTCTTGCATGATTGAGATTTATAATGTGCACGTGATAGGGCGTAGATGATTGTGGAGCGCAAGAGATAGCGGAGCGCAGATGATTGTGGAGCGCAAGAGATAGCAGAGCGCAGATGATTGTGGAGCGCAAGAGATAGCAGAGCGCAGATGATTGTGTTTGTTACTGATGATGCTTTTTCTTGTGCTCTTTCCACGTGTCTTATATGCATTAATCTAGTCTGATTTTTCTGCTTCCGGTGTCATTTGATGTGTGACAAATGTTTTATAGTTGTCTTCCTTTATCATTTATTTTGCTCTTGTACTTCTCGGTGTATCATAATATGATACTTCCTTCTCATGATGTTAACACTGGAACTGATGAATTTATGTCCTTACAACAAGAGTGGATGAAAAGTACGTTGTTTGACTTTCAATGATGGGAAAAGTTTTTGTTTTCTACCTGATTAAAGATTGTAGACTTTCCTGACTCTCCAACCGATTAAAACCAAATCAATACCACGAAGTTATTAAGTAGATTAACAGCAAGTTCAAAAGCAGATAAATGATTGAGAACCACATATGAAAGATATAACCATAGCAACAAAAGCAATTCAAATGGATCCTAAACAGATACGTAACCTGTTATATGCTTCTATCGAACTAATGTACTGTGATCATCATCCATTAAGCTATACAAATGTACATTATTTTACCAAGTAGTAGCAGTTTCTGAATATGCTACTCAGCCTTTGTTTCTGGAGCTACACACCTCTCGATCTCTACGTCCTGTAAACCCAAACAAGACGAAATCAGAGAACAATATTATACATGTAAAAGAAAAGGATAAATCCAGTCAAAGATAGAGATAACCATTATCTGATTATCTCTTCAGTTGAGGAATGATATCTGTGTATTTTCTTCGATATCGGCTTCATTGTATTGGTCGTGTCTGCTGCAGACTGAACCCATCCCTTATATTACAGTTGATATCATATGAGTTATAAAAGTAAAAATATCTCAAGTACCCAGTCCCTAAATGGTCTCAAAATATTCAACAGTACTCCTTCAAAAACAGTCAGACCATTTAAGCTAAAGTCAGACATTTGAATCTACTACTACTTGGTAAGTATGAAGTTAATGTCAGACTTCGACAATTGAAAAAAAATGAGCTTTTGAAATGTGCAGAAAAGTTATAGAAGATGTACATTATCAAAGAGTTCACGCTGACACCATAGCTAGGTTAGTTGACAAACTTAACATAAAATACAGATTAGCTGTCAATCGGCATTGTGACAGTAAGGGGCAAGGTTGGTACTAATGTACGTATGAAATAAGCTAATACTACCTCCGTTTTAAAAAAAGTGTTACTATCACTTTTTTATTTTGGCATATTTTTAGGCTAAAATGAAAAAGTGATAGTAACATTTTTGCTGAAATGGAGGGAGCATATCATTAACTACAGATTGCACCCACTCACTACACAGTAGTTTACTTGATAGGGAAGGGCGGCTAACTACAAAACAAAATAATTTACATAAGATTGTTGGAGTACCTTGTGTAGTATATTTGATTATGAGGACGCAAAAGTTTAAGTACTTTAACAAAATTCTCAAAGGTACTAGGTGCAAAAGGTACATCACTTGGCCCTACAAGGATGAAAAAATTCATCAAAAAGAAAACTCCAAATGGCTATCAAATGGGAAGTACTTTTTGTTAGTTAAACTAAAATATAGGAGAACAAACGACATAACATGCAAGTATGAGCAGCAATTGCACCAATATTAAGTCAAGAAGAATAAAAAGGTCCTGATATCAGATTTATGGTTAAAACCTAACGATAAAGTTATACAAACATCAACAAAATTCACTTAAGCATGTGAAGAAAGTAAGTCAAGTTTTCTCTCTGCATAACTTTAGCTTGATCAAGATCCCACTTCAATAATGTTACAAAATATGAAGACTAAAGTGATCTCGTGACATCAGACTTTAGGTCCCTTCTGAAATATCATAGGTAGACTTTCAAGGTTCATTATCGGCATGAAAAGATGCCACATATTGTACAAATCAGGCATGGAAGATTGCATCTAGACCAAATCTAGCTGTCATGGAAACTTAAAATATCAACTCAATTCTCGCCAAAACATCACTAGCTGAAAATTTCTATATCAATTTACCACATTTACCGTAAATAATTGATCACCTCACTACACCAAATCAATGGTTTTGAGACATTTATATCCGTTGTTATGAATTTTAAAGACAAATATAAGTGTCTCAAATTATGCATCGGAATCTTTAAGACACATTAAGCGACACTTGTAAAAGTCTCTTAATTAATTTAAGAGACACCTATTAAGTGTCTTTTAAATTAATTAGCAACACTTTCTAAGTGAGACAATATTATTTTTCCCGGCATAATAAAACGACATATAAATTAATTCAGAGACGTTTGATATATGTCGCTCCATTTATCTGCAACACTTATATATCTATCTCAATATTTTTGCCACATATAGATTTTTTTTGCTACGCATATACCCGTCTCAAAATTAAATTAGCTTTACAAAAAACTAATTTTTCCCCAAAATCAAAATTTTCATTTAATTTTTTGCACATGAATATAGGCACCTAGCCTTTCCATTCTCAATCTTGAAACCATAATTCAATGAATTGCAACATCACATATGAATCAATTTATACAAACCAATTAATCAATCTCACAATCACAATTACAGATGTAAGATACGTGACTGAAATTATAATAAAAAAACAATTACTTCTCATAACTGCTAGTCTGTCGCTACCATTTGGGATCAAGTTGGGAATATACAAATATGATATACAATAACATGGTAATATCCTAAAGGGAATATATCATGCATATGCAGTGGATGCATTTTCTACAAGAAATTAAGAAAGGAATTACATACAACTTGTTCAATAAATATATTATGTTATGCTAATCCAACTCTTTTCTTGAGTTGCTTTATAATACCACTTGATGTAAATGGAACCTCTCTGAGTCGGTTTAAAAACCAAAGAAACTGGATAAAATAAGGACAAGATGATCAACAAACAAAACAGAAACCACTTATATATACGTAGTTACAAATCAATCACAAGTTTTCTACAAAATTTTGAATGGGAAATTGACAAAAAAGAACTGCAACTAACTTATAACGGTTGGTTACATATGTATTTTGAACTTTTCAGCAAACAACAACCCCTGAAAATTGAAAGTCAATACTCTTTGATGAATGCTTTATGTGTTTCTATTAAAAAAAACATGATTTTTAGTTCAAACTGGCAGAGACATATAAACTAATACCTTTTCAAATTGCTATAATCAGTTGCCCTCGATAACCATTGAGAGAGTTAAGAACGTACACAAAAAGAGGCTCCGAGGATGTCAAACCTTCAAATAAAGAAAAAACGTAGGAAGAAGCACATCAAGAGGATCACTTTCTAACATAATAACCTACCTTATGTCCAATAAGGGAAGATGATAATATCTTCGAATCTTAAACTAGGTAGGAAGAGATTCTGATATTTTTCTTGAAATAATGTAACTGATAAATTCAGTAGGGTATCTCACCTCAAGAAGTGTGTCTATAGCAATGTTCCAATTATCAAGATCATGTTCAATATGCTACAGCTACTCTGTCCCCATTCACCTGATAGACTTGATCGGTTGGTAAAGACCTAAAATGTACCAGACAAGATATGACGCATGAGTTAGTAACCATATGAAACGTAACCAACTACCTACATTAACAACTGCAAAGTGAATAAGATAACTGTTGAAAAGGTATACAGTAATATGAGTCATTGAATCAAGGTGAAAGAGTTTGATGAAATACCACAAAAATATAACATTTCATAACTGCTTCTACCAGTATCTTACATAGAAACAAAATATAAATATGATTCAAGTTTTAGTTTTTATAAAATTCACTTGGGCTCTCAACATAAAATTCTCTAACATTTATTCAAGTAGGATCAGAAGAGAACTCACGTGTTGGTTACTCATTGAATAACTCAAAAGCATTCACTCTTATCAAGATTGGAAACCGTTATGTGTTTTACTGCTATATGACCAATTTATAAGATTAAGTTTAAAATTACATAGTATGTTGTTTTGTTATACAAAATCTATTTTTCACAAGGAAAGATAAGAAGACGGTATGATGTCTAGTAGATTAATTGAAGAGTTAAGTGATATACTAACCTTTTTGACCAGAAGTTGTATGCATATTGGAGTTTTTTGGAATTTCCTCTTTAAGCAGCTTTCATTACTGTGAAAAAGTAAAAGCTCATGCTGCTCAGATTCTCCATTACATCATTGGAGTAGTGCTAATAACCAAGATCACCTTCATTTGTGCTAGATTCTAAATATCAAACAGTCATAGTTTAATTGAATGTCGATCTTTAAATAACAATAGAAAAGTATTAAGCACAATCACCGAGACAAATACAAGATATACATCTATCTCTCTAGAGCCATTAATGGCATGCGTGGTGTTTTGATAAGCAAGTGCTTTCAACTTGTTTGTTGTAGCCTATAAAATCAAACTCTTCATATACTGCTTTTGTTCTTCTAGACTAGATATCTTTGATGAGGCTTCACATGCATATCATGAGGTGTAATGGAAGGAAGCGAAAGTATCTATCAACAAAAACAAAATTTCACCACCATAACTAATTTTGGTTACCAGTAAGTAACAACATCAAATTCAAGTCATTTATAACAACATCAGCACCGTCTAGGTATGATTGCATTTAAACTGATTAGATATTGGGTTGGTTGTCATTTCTGATGACTTAAGGATTCACATTTTATCGTACATAATCTATTATACGTACATAAACACCTTCGAGTTCCCATTATGTTTAGCCGTACTTCACTATCCTTTTGAATTTTAACCTGCAAGCCCATCCCAACATCAACAGAAGCAAGATCCTACAAACCATACCATATTTCTATGGAAAAAATCCTGAGTGTTTGACTTACTTATCTATCTGAAGTCGAATAATTTTGGATATCTCCAGCCTGGAATTTTATATCATCTGGTATCATCTACAACATTCAAAAATAACCAATTTCATTATGCACCTAAGCATTCATCAAAGCCAATTTCCTAATACTACATATAAGAAGAGATCACTTTCTAAAAAAAAATACTTACATGGTTTGATATATATATATTTGAATAGGACCAGCTTTAGTAAAAAATCCCCATCTGAAAGTATTCAAAGAGTATATAAAATAACTGAAACATCTTGATTGTATAAATTCAACAATGAACAACAAACTTTTAAAAAAAATAAAAAAACCTTATTAACCATGGTAACCACAGCTTCAAGTATCCCACCTATTAAAGGTCTGAAAACTACACATTTATATTTGACGGGAAACATCACAAAACCTGTACCATTACAAATTAGTCTTTTCCCAACATTAAAAACCCCCATTAATGCCACCACAAACTCGTGAAGGCCGTAGGAGAAAACGATTAATCTCTAGCTCCACTCAAAAAGGTTTGAATCACCAGTAAAGAATCATTAGAAAAGGAGCAAGACAATTACTGAAACTCAAAAGTAAAAATCTTGATTCTTAAAGAAAAAAAAAACTTTTTAACAATGCTCATTTAGAATCCATATTGAACTAACACTCAAAATCCTCATGAAAATCATATCCAGAAACACCTTCCATTACCAACAAAAATCTACAAACAATAAAAACCTCATATACATAGATTGACATGGAAAGACAAGTCATAACATCGGAAATACACCCTAACACTATCACCAACTACACAAGCATATGCAGGTACATGACACGACTCATTGTTCTAACAATATGTCCATCAAATATAAGAACATATTACAGTACAACCAGCAGACATATATGGTTATACAATAAATGTAAAGAAGAAGTTATTCTAATGCAGCATTTACTTATACCACTATTATAGAAATAAATCAAATACCAATCATGAAAGAGATAAATTCATAATCTACCATATTCATACTCATATACAATGAGAAATCAAACACATACCCATCATATTGAAATCACTTCATAAAAACTGAAATCAAACACATACACATGCTTTAAAACACCATGAATCAACTAAACAAACACACACAAATTTCAAAATCTAGAGAGAAAAACAAACAAGTAGTAGGGTTAGAATTTATACTTGAATCTTCTATGATTTACACTTCAATCTTCTTCTGCGAGTTTTAAACACAAGATTAGAAATTAAATTTCTAGGTTTACAAACCAAAGTAACTTTAAATTTCTGTAAAAGGGGTTTTTCATACCTGAGATTAGAGATCTACTAGGGTTTTTGCTTCTACAACTTCAATCTTCTTCTGAGAGTTTGAAGATAAGATTAAAAATAAATTTCTAGGTTTACAAAATCAAATTCTTTTCTGTAAAAATAAGGTTTTTCTTACAATTTTCTAGGTTTAGAAAATAAAAGATCAGTTAAGGACTCTTGATACTTTTAATGGTTTTTATAAGTGGAAGGATTTCTGGTTTCTCTCAGTTTCTCACTGGTTTCTGGTTTCTCTTTAACCTCTCACCCGACAGAAAGAAAACAGAAAGAGAAAAAATAAGAATTATTTTTTATTCTGGTCTTAAAAGAGAAAGATATTTAGTGCGATATACGAAAATAAATCCTTCGTTAAAAAAAGATGTACGGAAATAAATGTTGTTTGAAATTAAAACAACCAAAAATAAATAGGGAAACTAAAATAGATAGTGGAAAGTATATACGAAAATATGAATTCAATTTTAAATGATTTGGTGTGAGAAAAAGATGTAGGGGGAATTAATGTGAGAGAGGGTTTAGAAAATTAGAAAGTGAGGGAATTTTAGGGGCAACTTTGGGGTTTTGGGGGGAAATAAAATAAAAATAAAAATAAATAAGAAATTATAAATCAGATATATAAAATTCATGCATCAAAAAAAAATAAAAAATCTTATAATTGAAGTTACTAAAAGGTCTTGTAAAGTTATATACTTACAAGTATACAATAATTTAAGACACTTATAAGTGTAGTTTAACTAATTCAGAAAAATCATAACTAAAGCAACTCATATTTTTGATTTGAAACACTTATATGTGTGGAAGCAGTAGAGACATTAATATGTGTCTCAAACCAAAAAAATAATATGTCTCAAATCAGACAATATGGTGGAGTGCCTGGCCATGTAGAGGTGTAAATCCAACACACGCATACCATCAGCCAATCTGCAGAAGATTGGGCTTATCCTATATTGGAGGAGACAATTGAAGTGCTAATCCAAGGCCTTGTACCATCCATCATTGCCATGTTGTACACTGTAACGATCCCTTATCACAGTCGCAGATACCTAAGACAACGAAGGTAGCAGACAGGGATAAAGACAAGATCACATCATTTGGACTGACAACACAAGGCAAAGAAGCTATGCATTTGCATCCTCATTTCAGTGGATGAAGTTCATTTCAGGCACACCAACAAATACACTTGAGATATTTTTTATGAAATTCAAACGAACATAATAACAATCGAACCTAAAAATATGATGATTAAATAATCCCAATACATACAATAAACTATCCTGAAGCATCAGCCACATAAATCCAACATTTAGGAATATATATATGTTACAAATACCTTTGTTGTACGATCTGCAGAGCTAGTACAAAACCACGAACTACTAGATGTGGTCAAATGCAGTAGATCTCTTCACCCACTCCAAATGGCCATTTATGCCTACAAAAGTTTAAGAAAATGGCATTATCAGTTCCGATATACAGATACTGCAGAGTGACATTTTGAAAAACTATCTCACAAAATTAAGGTTTCTAAGTAACAAAATATCATTCAACTTTAGCAAAGTAAAGGTAAACACAAATCCACCCAAACCCATAAACTAAATGAAACTCTAGATTCTCAAAACATGAATCAAACATCAAATTAGCAAATTTACACAACGAATCACGACAAATCACACAAATCAAACAAATCAAACAAATCATAGTACAAAGTCCCTAAATCAGAAATCCAAATTTCATAATCGAATAAAAAAACTAAATTAAAATCGAGTAAGAAAATCTCCAAATTGAAAAATCCTAGTTCAATATCGAGTAAAAAATCCGAAATAAGAACAAAAATTGAACATCGAGAATAACAAAGAAGAGAAACAGAGTTAGGGTTCCTATATACCTTTAAGAAGTTTCAGGAGTCTTCTTCATGTTCATTAATTCTTCATCCGGAGAAAGGCGGTAAAAAGAAAACCAGGAACGAAAAAGAGTAAACAAAAAACACATTTTTAGGTCAAAATCAAACAAAAATATTATCCAAAAAAACATATTAAGTTAGAGTTATGTTGGCTAGTAGATTTCTAGTATGGGTTTTGATAGAAAAAAATGATTTTAAACTGTTGTTTAGTAGATTTAAGAGATGTTCTCTTTGATAAAAGAGAAGTTTTTCTGAGAGTGATAGAAAGCTGTGGAGGTAGTGGTGGAAATTGATTTTGTCTGAAGAGAGAGAAGTAAATAAAATAGAAATAAGGATTTAATAAAATAGAAAGTAAATAAATGAAATAAAGAAGATATCTCCAGTGATTTGTTTTGAGAGGGAAAATTTAGATTTGGGGGGAAAAACTTTAATAATTCAAGTTTTGGAGGGAATTTGATTGTTTAGGTAAACTTGAGAGGAAGAAATTTGGGGGAAAACAATTTTAAAACTTTTCTTTTTAAAACTGAATTAAAAGAAAAATCAGAAAACGCAAAATGATAATTAAATATAAATATCCTTAGAAATGAGATTATTTACTTGTAAGCCATGATTTACAACTTATATATTGCAAATATGTTGCTTAACTATTTTAAGATAATTTGTAATGTAAGTAACGGATTTATGATATGTAACGTATATCTAGTACATAATAAGCAACGTCTATATACGTTGCAAAGCCAAAAATAAATGTTGTAAATTTCATGATATGGCGTAGTGCCTTTTTAATGAAGAATACTAGAGTGAAGAAGAAAGGAACTTTATTGGCCAAAGGAGGACCCTAGTCTGAAAACTTCTGCATTTTACATAAAGTACTTCAAGAAGGAGGATGCAAAGAAAAGTGGACACAAATTGGAGAAAAGCGCATTGTTGATGGAATCAAGGCTGTTATCAAAGAAGAAGGCAAAGAAGAAGAGTTGGTGATCCTTTTGTTGTTATATATGTTGTATACAATTTTCTTCACAAACACTGGTGGTATGTACATCAATTACAAGTGCTTAAACTGTGTGATGTCAATTGATATCATCAATAGAATCTCATGGTCGGATCTCATCTATGAGCATCTAATGGAAAGCGTTGCGGCAGTACATAAGACACCTTACTCCGTAAATGGTTGTAGCTTCTATCTGTTAGTGAGTTTCTATGATTTTTTTTTTTTTAAATTCATTAATCTTCAATACAACAAGCATAAAACTAAACAGATTCATCTTGTTCTTTTTATTGTTGCGGTGATGGATGTTTGAACATATTAAAGGAATTGAGAAGAAAGATAAGAGTGATAACTTACCAAGGTTTGCAAGATGAAACATATATCAAGTATCTTCTGATGTCTAGGCGATGCTTTGAAAATCTTTCAAAAGATCAGGTAAATCTATAATACAAAGTCATAATATTTCTATAATCAATGGATGAAACTAGTTACATCATGTGTAATATTTCTGTAATAACTAGATGAAACTAGTTGCATCCTGTGTAAGCACTGGATGAAACCAGGTGCATCTTGAATCTGGAAATGAAAACATATTGTCTATATGGTTGCAGATGATTGACTTTGTTGGTAGTTGGAATGAAGAGGAAAGACAATTATGTTTGTTTAACGAGGCAGAAAACAACCATGAAGAAAACGTCTCCAACTTTGAAGAATAAATTATAAGAGAAAGATAAGATTATCTCTAACTGAAGTGTGAATTAGAGGATAAGGATAAGATAATCTTAGACTTGCGGAATAAAGTGGAACTATTGAAAGGACAACATAAGTCGCAATCAGAAACTCCACAAGCTTCACCTACTCTTCAGATTATTGTTCATACATTACCTCCATATTTCTTCAATCATAAAATCACTCAAAAGATGAACAGGGATGTAAAAGGTGGTGTTCAACGTTCATATGCCCGACGAAATTCCCGAAGCCTTGAACACAGATGCAGCTACTGCAGTACAACCTCTAGCAGTTATGACTGAACTTGGGTCGATTGAGAGAAACGTGAAGCATATGTATACAAGGAAGAGGAAAAATCTTGGTTCGGATTATGTTACAAATAATGAAAAGAAGAAAAGAGTGATAAGTTGAAAAAGTCAGATAAATAACAAGTTCTGGAAAAGTTACTTGAGTGAAAATAAAGCGACCGAAGAAAAGTTATCAAAGAGTTCTACAAATCTGGAAACTTAAGGTGCGCAACCGTTTTCTATTATGATAATCTTTTTTTATATTTTTGTTTAGGATGACACTGGATTCATCTTGGGATTGTTTTGTTTATACCTGGATGAAAATAGTTTAATCATGTTTATACCAAATTGTTAAACTGGATGAAACCACTTTCATCCTGTTTTACCTGTACAAATGATCAATAATGCAGCGACTGCATTTGGAAGTGCGATAGAGGTGGTGAGTTTGCAATCTCTGTTATGGAAGAATACATCCAAGAAATGATGTTAAATCATTTTGTGCGAACAGTATTATCGAGTTCAAGATTATGAAATTGAGGGAACTGTTTCAACCTAACAGTAAGCATGATGGATTCATTATGACCGTGTTTCTATGCACATTTGCATGGGTAACGTAAAAAAAAAATGATTCATTTTATTTATTATTTTTCATTTATTTTTTTGGTAAAAATGATTGAACTAAATAGCACTTAATTTTTTTTTAGTTTTATGTCTCCATGGAAGAAAATGGCTACAAAGTTGATAGATGATGAATTACAGAAATTGTATAATGCTAACATCAACGATTTCCATTACTTGTTGATCCCGATGAACCACCACTGTAAAGTTGCATCGAAATTAAGTGAAGCTTTACCATTTCTTCTAGTGATCTAAATTTTGGTAAGTGCCACATTTCTTCTATGGCCTCTTCGTTTTGCAATTGCACAAGGATTGTAAATGCACAATGATAGATAACGGGTAAAATTGACTAAAATCAATAGACATTCGATTAAAATGAGGATAACTGGAAAAAACCGATGAAATCCGATTGAATCTGAGTGAGGCGACCGAAATAGGTAAAATTGACGGGTAACAAATAAAATTAAGTGAAGTAGATGGAAATTCAGTTTGTATTAATAAGTAACCATATAATTAAACTCATGGAATTAATAGGTAACCATATAATTAAACACATGGATATGCATAGATTTACATATTCGATTCCAAGAAAGATTCATATGAATCTAGGTTTCATTCAAATATGCATGGCATTGGGTATGCTTAGAGACATCTGTTGAAAACAACACAGGTCGGGTGATATTGATGGATATCAAATTAAACTGAAGTATAATAGCGATTACACCATATAGGAGCACAAACAGGGTTCGAATTCTCCGACAAGGTCATAGAGTACTTATGGTGTAGTATACATATGAGAAAAGAATGTAAATCCATTATGTTATTTTTCTTAAGGCCATGACCAATACAAAATAGTGTTCACCAAGTCATAAAATTGCAACATTTTTTTAATCCGAAGAACTGTTCAATTAATTTTTCTTTTGACATGTGGTACTAAGCTAATCTTTAGATTTCCATAAATCGATCAAGTTGCTGGGTCGGTGATAAGAATCGTTCAGAATAAGTCGGAGTGTACACTTGAACTCTAAAGATACCACTTCTTGGCATATTCTGCTTCAGAATAAGGAGTCCTCCCCGGAACTATAAAGATACCACTTCTTGTCATTTTCATATTGAAGGTTGACAAATAAACCGAACGCACAAGTTCGTTTTAACACAAAAATAAACACACATGCTACTCACACACTTTTCTCAATCCGTATGAGAGTCCCAAACATAATCTCAATTGTCCAAAAAAATTTGCAATCCGTATGACCAACCTTATCCACCGTTCAAAATATCAATACAAAAAGGAAAAGTAGATTTTTTCTCTTCATTTTCCAAATTCCCTCTCTCTCTTTTTCGTTTTTCTCTCTAACCCTAACACACTCTCCGCCTCCTTTCTCTATCTCATCTTCATTTCCATTTCTATGTAACTCATATCACCTTCACGCCTCCCACCTTGTTTTCTCTGTAAGAACATGAAACCCTAACTCATATCATCATGTTCTATGTATATATTATCCTGTTTTTTGAAGGAGAACGAGAAGAGGAGAAACCCTAAACTTATTAGCAAGAATCCTCTAATGGTGCTACTGCTAGTAACGATATTCTCAAAAATTCTCTACTTTAATTGGTTGTTTGAGACTATTTCTAGTACATGAAAAACCCTGATTTTGAATAAAGGGTTTTGATTATTTTTTTTGGGGGTTTTTGATGTTGTTACAGGATAAGCTAATGTCATTGTCATTAGGAGGAGGACAACCCGAATTTCTTGAATCCCTTTCAACAAATGTTAGGAAACATGTTAAAGTTCTGAAAGAGATTCAAGTTTGTTTTTGATTTTTAATTTGGGTTTTGTTTGTAATTTGATTAATGGGGTTTAGTTTTACTGGATGTTGTTTTGGTTCGAATGATTTGTTTGTTGTAATGCTATGAAACTCTAATTGGAACTAGGGTTGATCCATTAGTGTTCCATGTCTGTTGTCATAGTGTTCCACTTCATTGGTCACAATGTTATGGTTGATCAATTGGGTGGAAATCTTGCATTTTCTCTACCCTTTTTGATTTTCAATATCTCTCTGATTTTCAATTTCTTTTTTACTGTGAGTATTATGTTGTTTGTGTCTGTGTAATTTACTGAAATCGGGTGTGGAATGGTCCAGTTATAGCATCATTATTCGATATGCCTTTCTGATATGTCGTGTCAACTAATTTTTTGACAACTGCCTTGACGATTTGCAATTTTTTGTTGATAATTTTGATAAAACTGCAATAGACCGTTTCAAACTTGTTTCGTCAACCCCTTTCGAGAGAACTACCTACACAGATGTTGTAGCACTTCTTGAGAAAGTTACAGAAAAGAAGTTTGAGAATGCAATGGAATGGGAATTGATTTAGCTTCTGAGCATGAAAGGTACTTCCACATTTTTTCCCCTAATTTTACAGTTTGTCCCTCAGTTCTTTAACCTGAATACTAGCTAAAAAAATTTCTTGCTCTCCAGATACTTGACAGAGGTAATATTTAAGAAACTTGTTATTGTGTACAACTATCCAAAAGGAATCAAAGCCTTTTACATGAGACTTAGTGACGACAAGAAGACTGGCGGCCATGGATATTTTAGTACCCAAGGTATGTCACCATGAAAGTAGTTTTTATGTTCTCCGTGCTTGTATGAAAATTATATGTTCTGAGGAGACATGAAATATGCTTTTATCATGATTGCTTCCAGCTTGTTTTATGTGCAGTTACTTACTCTTTTGCAGTTGTTACTTGTAAAGATAGTAAAATGATCGTAAGCATTGATACAAGTCCGTTATGTTTAAGGATTGTTTATTTTCCATTGGTAGGTTGGAGAACTAATAGGTGGAAGCCAAAGGGAAGAACGTTATGATGTCATTGAAAAAAGGTATGGAGTGCCTATTATCCTTTAAATCTTCAAATCATAATGTGTCTTTAACTTAAAGAAATCATCACAGTAAAGTTGATCGTCTTATATTATCAGTTTTATGTTTGCCTCGTATTTTGTATTATTTTATGTTTATTTTAGGTGCCATTTGTTGTTCTTGTGTAAGAATTTTGTATGTTGTGGAAACTCCATGATCACAGAAATAACAATACTTGAATATGGATGCATCCCCCGTTCTTTATCTTAAGGAAGTATTGTGAGTGAAACCTTTTCACTCATAATCTTCTCACCCTGCTCGCACATACTCACACTATTTAGCATTAACAATTTTCTTACATACCGTCTTCAAATTCCTCTATAAGTGTTGGCTTAATTCAATTCTGTTTGAGTCGTGGTGTTTATTAATTTGAGTGGCTTGATTCAATTATGTTTGAGTCGTGATGTTTATTACTTTGAGTGGCTTGATTCAATTACGTTATGTTAATGCTTTCCAAAATTGCTCAATTTCTCTTTTTTTAGAAGGGAAGCCATAGGTGAAAATATGTTTGCGTCATACAATATTTTGTCATTTTTTTAGTGAATATCATGCGGCTCTGTCATTTCATATAGGTATTTATTGAGTTACAGTGATCTAGATTTCCGCTTTTATTATTGCAGGATGTTGGACCAAGGGTTTCCACTTGAGACGTCTGATTGGTACCTCGACCTGCGACGTTATGGGACTGTGAAGCACAGGGGCTTTGGATTAGGTTTTGAGCGTATGGTGCTTTTTTCCACTGGCCTTGACAATATTCGTGACGTAATTCCTTTCCCTAGATATCCAGGAAAGGCCGATCTTTGACGTGTTTTTCCCTCACATATTTGACCATAACTGTTTACTGAAATTTCCTTGGATTTGGTTAGAAAGAATCATAGTAACTAGATATTCTTGATGATTTTATTTTTCCTTTTTGAAATTATACTCATAGTGAGCATTTTGAGCTGTGTAAACCCTCATCCGAATTAAGGATTTTTGGTGAAACTGCCATCCTCATGTGATTCTTATAAATATTCAAATTTCATGTAAACCTTACTGCAATCCAGCTTTTAGGTCGTACAAGTTTCAAAGAGCTCGGTATTTGTCTATGCTTGATCTTATTTTCGAGCATTTTGAAACCCTCAATTTCAAGTGACTGCATAAACGAGTCAATGAACAGTAGGGGGCGCAAATTATATTTATGCTCCATACAAGAGCAGTCGGAATTAAAACCACGATTCACGAATGACCTCCTCTAATTCCTGCATAACCATCCATACAAGAGCCATCAATGTTCAATTTATAGAAGTCATTCATGGGTTAAGTCCAGGGAACAAAACTTCGAAAAAAGTTGTATTAAAAGATAAAATAGAACTGATAAACACATTGAAACAAAAAAAAGTTATAACCAAATTATAGTCAATTTAGTCGACTCATGTTAAATTTTTTTTTCAGTTTGTGCATCCAAACATTTGCTCATAGTGAATCAAATCAAAACATTGATTTGAACGAGTTTTCATGTTTCCATTAAACAAATCCTAATAAGATTGTTGGATTAATACGAAGATCTCAAATGTCTACTTCAAAAACTGACTTCTCTTTTGAAATGGTGGTGGCGGCTTAAACTTAGTTGTTGGGAGAGGTTTTACCAAGTAATTCATTTTTTGGTTGCTACGAGTATGTGCTTCAAAGTAAAAAGCTACACGAGCACTTTTCTAGATGCTATATAGATTACTTAAAAAAAGGATCTAGAGATCAAACACATCTGGCCATGGCTAAAAATTAGTTGACACAGCTTTA
>JAJJMC010019642.1:20569157-20584300 GCA_023531435.1 Papaver californicum
AACACATCTGGCCATGGCTAAAAATTAGTTGACACAGCTTTAAAGCATCCCAACTATTTGGCAGTTGCAAGTTTTGTAGCTTAAACTCTTAAAGCGACTAAAATATTGGGCTCTTGAACAAAGGATCTAGCGATTAAAGACATTTTTTCGTGGCTAAATAAAAGTGGGCACAGGTTTGTAGCCGCCAAAATTTCTGGAAGTTACAATTTTGGATGCTTAAACTCTTAAAGCGACTAAAACTCTGAGCTTTTGCTAAGATTTTGGTTGCTTAAACCGGTTTTTCTTGTAGTGCTAGAAGTGTATCGTATAAGTGGATGCGCTCTTTCACTGAATTAATGGACAAAATGTTGTGGGGCCTAATTCTTCTTTCAAGGTTCATGATGAAAAGAAAATGGATCGTGTTCTTGGGATAGAGGGGATTGAACTCATTGGCATCAACAACCGTAACCTTGGTAAGATGCTATCTACTTTCATCTGTCAAAGGAATTGGCAACCTATCAAAATTGAAATCTTCCATACCTTGTCCTCATTGATATTGCTTCATATCTCATTTTATTCTCAACTTACTCTGCAAAAGTGTTAGATGGTTTATTGACCCTTGCCTCTGCAACAGCGGTTAAAAGCTACTATTGATAGCCTCTATCATGGTAAAAAAAGAAAGTAAATTAGCGAACATTCCACCGATCAATCTAAAGTTCTGTTAGGTTGTTAGTAGCGCTACCTTCTTCTCAATACAGAATGAACGTAGAAAGAACACAAGCAGCATTTAAAATATTGGGCAATTTTTTTTCTTGTTACCTGCAGGAACATTTGAGGTTGATACTAGTAATACGAGACATCTTCTAGAGGGAGAACGTGGCGAAGTTATCTGTCAAAAAGATATCATTGTGAGAATGTCTTTTGAGATAGCTTGTCACTGTATCCAGTGAAGTCATAGATGTTGATAAATCATATTTGTTTTGTGATACATGTTCTTGTTCAAACTGCAGGTAGTTGGAGAATCAGGGCTGTTTACGCCAACTGATATTGCTTACATACAAAATCACTACAAGAAAAACTGGCTTAAACAATCAAGCAGTTTGAGTTGCAAAAAGCCCGTATTGAGTCGCTCTAACCCTTATAGCGATTAAAAGTGACACTCGCTCTGTTGTTGCAAAAGGTGGGATTTATAAAGGTCTAAAGCAGCTAGGTAGTCGCTCTAGTAATCAACCAACTATCCTAATCCGAGTATTCTGCTCATTGCTTCAGAGCTAGACCAACCACCATGGGCAAGTAAAATTTCCATCGCTTAAGAGTTAGACCAACCAACCTAGAGCAAGTTATATACCAATCGCTTCAGATCTAGACCAACCATCCTAGAGCAAATACAATACCTAGTTGATAGATACATGAAACAACTTGACCTGAAGTTGGTTGCTTAAGTTTTTAAGCTGCCAAATATTTTTGTTCACTAAAAACGATTTCTGATTTTGATTGGTCTG
The DNA here is from genome assembly GCA_023531435.1 of Papaver californicum. Classification (NCBI taxonomy): domain Eukaryota; kingdom Viridiplantae; phylum Streptophyta; class Magnoliopsida; order Ranunculales; family Papaveraceae; genus Papaver; species Papaver californicum. The sequence goes on from JAJJMC010019642.1 coordinate 20,570,639, forward strand.
AAGTTGGTTGCTTAAGTTTTTAAGCGACTAAATATTTTTGCTCGCTAAAAGCGATTTCTTATTTTGATTGGTCTGAAATTGGTTGCTTAAGTTTTTAAGCTACCAATTTTTTTTGCTCGCTGAAAGCGAATTCTATTTAGATAATCCCTAAATGTAATTATAATTTTAAAATTAATATTGGACATTATTACTAATTAAGATTTTATAATTATAAATAGCAACTTTTGATTAAGATTCTATAATTATAATTATCCACTTTTAATTGAGATTAAAAGTAACCAAAACATCTTAATTAACTTCTAATTAAGATTACACAATTGTACTGATCTGCAATTAGAATCATTACAAAGACGTACTGTTGGTGAGATTGAAGAGAGAGTTAGGATTTCAGAGTCATCTCTTTCACTTTGTCTTGCTCTTTCAGAGTCAGCGACATCCAGCTTTGCATGCATTTCAACCAGTTGTTCCTCAGTTTTTGAAAAATAGCTCAAGGAATTATCTTCATTACAACGCCTTTTTCTTCCAGAACTTGTAGAAGGAACTCGCGTGATATATGTCTTCATGTGCCATGGCGAGTTCTCATCCCTACACTTGTTCTTGTATTGCTTTCATTTTTCCCTACACGCACTCGTATAAATTAGTCATCAAACATCAAAGCAACTAATGGGACAACGTACATACTAAAGATTCAATTATATTTTAAGAAGATCCCACCCTAATCCGGTCCATATACACATTTCTTGGAGAAAAACCAAAAGGTATGGTACATACTGAAGATTCAAATAGATCGAAATTAAACCCTTAAAAGATTAGTATTTCAGTAAAAACAAGAAAATTCACAAGACAGATCAATTCTAACTAGACTAACAGAAATTAATCAATATTCATTCTATGTTACATTACTAAACATGTTTGAAACTTCTCTAAATCGAACTCTCTATGAAATCAATATTCATTCTTCGAAAACATAAATATATACCTTAATAATTTCAGAAGTGGGATCCTTACTTCTTAAACGAATGGATCACATCAAACATCGTGATTGGATCAATGGGTTCTACATTCAACGCCTAAAGAAACATAACATAGGATAAGTACATGGTGAAACACATAATTCGTATGATGGGAATATAGACAGTTGAAGATGATAAGTACACCCTATCATGCACTGATTGGGCAAAACTCTTCGGCCCATTTGAATGCCTAAGGACCTGACTCTTTCGGGCTTTGCTTGCTTCATAGGATTTAGTCTGTTACTCCAATAGGAGCTTCATTAGCTTGCCTGCTCAAACCTAGTTGTCGGTTTCCCAGAAATTAGGTTTCATGTTGCCTCTGACAATAAAAACATTTTCTTCTCCCACAGGGATTATTGGAGATACCCTTGGTTTCAATTCAGCCATAGTCTGATCAAAGTCAATTGGCATCCATTTAAACCACCAAAATTGAAAATTCAAATCAGAGAAAAACTAAACATTCCGCCAAACAATTAAGTTAAAGAGAAACTGTAAGAAATTAACTCTTTGGATTTGTCTACCAAGTGATGATAAAGAGAAACCAGAAGACAAATCAGAAACTTCTTCGAGATTAATTCACTTTCATTTATAAATATCAATCAATATTTCTTAAAAAAATTACCAACAGATAAATATTCAGTAAAACTTCAAAGAGAACCCTTTTATTAATCATGGAGAAAAATCAAAGTCCTAATAAACAGATTGATGCAAACATTAAACGGCTTGTAGAAATCTAGGGTTTTAGAAAAATACGAACCATATGTCAACATAACCCAGACATCGACTTCGTGAGGAACAAAAGGAACCCATGTTTGTTTGTATACAGAGGTTAGGGTTTTATCTCTTTCTTCTTCTTTAGTTGATGAATTTAAAGCATCTATTCTTCTTCTTCTTCAAAAACCTTATGAATCTACAGAAAAAAAAACAATAGATCGAAAAACTATAAATATTTGTAGCAGATGTAAAGAAAAATAGAGTGAGAGGAACTAACTAACCCTGAATTTCTTGTCTGATATGTAGAATATGAAAATAAATATATCTTCTACTTCATTTTCCTTAAAAGTGAGGGAAATGTTCTTCGGGTTTTCATTTTGATGTATTTTCTTCTCGATCTCAGGTATTAACAGAGTTTTCAAAAGGAAATGAGAGGTTTTGAGTTGAGATATCGAGAAGAAAAAAGGGGACAGTTAGAGAGAGACCTTGCGCCGCTGGAGAGAGGCGGAAGAGATCTTGAGAAGAGATACGAGAGAGTAAATGAATTGAGTGAGTGAAAACATTTTAGGGTTTTGATAAAGGAATCGTGCGGTAGATCTTGATTTAAGGTTAAGTCATACAGATAAAAAAAGTTTTAGATGGTAGATATTTGTTTAGAGCTTCTCATACGGATTAAGGTAAATGTGAGGATTCTAGAGTGTTCACAGTACAAAAATGAGCTCGGAACGAAAAAAATATAAATTTGAATAAATTTGAATATTATGATCCACTTTCAACTAAATATATATATAAATCCTAATAAACTGAAGAAAAAAAATGTATGAACAACGTGATAAATCTAAGGATTGTTATCGATGTAACAGTAATCTAAAAAATATACAAAAAAAGAGAATTGTTCTTAATAATACGAATAACTTCGAGAATTGTTTTTAATCTTCATTCAACATCATTAAATTATTTTTACTTTGATTAACCATCCATAAATTCAACTTTAACATCACTAGATCACATTTATTTTACTAATTATCTGAAAATTTAATCCAATTAAATCTAATTTTACTTAATTTTATCAAAATCACTAAATCATATTCAATATCACTGGATTTAATCCAATTATAATTAATCCAATTATAATTATAATTATAATTAGTATGATTGATTATCCACATAATTCCAATTATAATTAGTACGATTGATTATCCACATAATTCCATCAAATACAATACAATTATGCTCAATTTTCACTCAGCATCACTAGATCACGTTTACCTTGAATAATTATCCACAGATTAAATCCAATTTTACTTAATTAGTTTTACTTTATTTAGATTGACTGATTATCCATCTAATTCCATCAAATGCAATTGTATGAAATTTAAAGTTAGCCGAATCTCTTTTGTATTGCGTATCCAATGAGATCAAATGAACTTTATAGACTGATAAATTTATCAAAGATTCGATTATAAATCAACGACATATGATGAATCGAATTATGCAGATGTATAAACATATAATTATTTAGACCAACGAGCTATGGAGTTGGATAATTATTTTAACATATCCAGTTATTTTATTTATCAACCTTAGGTCGGTCCCAATTGACATACAATGATATCAACTAAAGAATTCGAGGAATATTAACTTAGATCAATCTACTAGGTCATTAAGCTGAATATGACCAACATAAGTATATTTAGGGTTCCGATGAAGATTTTGACTCAATCGACTAGGTCATTAAGAAGAGTATGAAACAATGGTCCATTTAGGGTTCCAGAAAAGATTCTCCCTCAATCGACTAGGTCATTAAGAATAATATGAACAATAACGGTACATTTAGGGTTTCGTTGAAGACTCATACTCAATCGACTAGGTCATCAAGCACAATATGACAAACACACGTACATTTAGGGTTCAACTAAAGTTTTATCCTTAATCGACTAGGTCATTAAGTAGAATATGACCGACATATGTACATTTAGGGTTTCGTTGAAGATCCATACTCAATCGACTAGCTCATGAAGCATGATATGAACAACATAGGTACATTTAGGGTTCCAGTTAAGGTTCCTACTCGCCGGTGAAAATTATGACTCAATCGACTAGGTCATTAAGCATAGTATGAACAACATAGGTACATTTAGAGTTCATATGAAAATATTAACTCAATCTACTGGGTTATTAAGCATAATATGAACAACATACGTACATTTAGGATTCGTTGAAGATTCATACTCAATCGACTAGGTCATTAAGTAGAATATGACCAATATACGTACATTTAAGGATCATCTAAAATTCCCCCACCTGGTAACCATACAATTCGTCTCAATTCAAAAGGACTGAATTTTCAATTTCTCCATTTTCCCCTGATCTCGCTACAATTCAACTTTGATTTTCCCATCAACGTGAAAATGATCATCTACATTTGGATTTACTATTGAAGTATCAAATTTTAAATATATTTGTTCAATTTGACGCAATCACCTCAATTCAAAAGGGTTGTTTTTCTAATTTCTTCAATTTCACTACAGTTTTAACTCATATTTTCCCAATTTGGATTTTCGTCAGTCTAATTTCTCCAATTTGACTTATTGTCTTCAATTTTAGTCGAATTCATTTGAATTTCTTCTCGTTTTTTGTTTCCACTAATCTAAAAATTGCACAATTATTTCCTCCAACTCCATTACAACTCCACTTCAACTGGTCCAATTATTTCCTCTTCAATTTGTATTTCCATAATCTTGTACATATTGGATATGTAATGTGTCTTTGGGCTCAGATATGGGTGAATCGTATTTACATGAGATAGCGTGTCTCTGCTCAAGCTCATAAGTCAACCCTGGACGTTTTATGAGACTCTGAAGCGGCCTAGACCAGCGTATCCCCAAGGGATGTAAGTTAGGTATCGTCACTAGTTGTGCCTTAAGGACCAAGGGATGAACAACTCTACCATGAGAACTGAGTTTTGTCTGTGTAGAACTCCGTCTGCATGGATCGCGCCTCTCCTAGCCGGATTGAGTCTTTCTAGCTCGGATTGAATCAATATCTCCTCATACGTCGGTCTACGTCATAAGTTATGAGGCAAACCTTGAAATAACCATTTTACCTTTTTCCCATTTTCTGGTAAAATAATTGTTTTGCCCCTAGTCTGAAAGTTGATGAAAATAACTATTCTGCCATTGATTTGTAAAATATCTCTGGTCTAAATTTTTTAATCGAACGGATATAAATGATTTGTATGGTTTTTATTTGACCAATATGAATTCAGATCTTTAATCGAACGAATATAAATGCAAACACAAAAACTCATACGGATTACCATTCTTATACAAAATCAAAAGAGGTAAAATTGCAATCTCTATGGGCGGAAATGTTGGAGCGGAAAACATCTTAGGGAGAATGAATTGGCGGGAATGTTGACGCTTTTTTTTGTGAGTGAAATCTAAAGATCATGTTAGGTAAATCTCTAAAATTGAAACCCTGAGGCAGAAACTCTCGCATACTATCTCGTTTTTCACAACTTCTATCTCACCTCTTTCTCTTTCTTTCTCAGTTTTAATTCTTCTAAAAAAAACTCTGATCCCTCACCTATCTCTCAGAAACTAAAACAAAAAGAAAAACTTGTTTACGGAATTCCATAAATACTCCCCCTCTTTTACTTCTGATTTATTTGTGAAAAGGCTTTCATCTTCGATTTCTTTCATTTTGAAATCGAATATCCAAAAGAAAGAAATTAGGGATTTTCAATTTCTCTCTGGTTTGTAAAGTGGGTTTCCATTATGTTTCAATTAGGGCTTTTTTGATTTCGATGTGGATTTTGATTTAACATGGGAAATTTAAGTTTTCTGAAACTCGAAATTGGAGAAGACTCGGGATTTTAGTGTAATGGGTTCTCTTTGATTTGGAAGTTAACTTTTGGGTGTTTTTTAATTATTTTTTATTTTAAAAATCAATGTTATGGTTCTGGTAGTTTGGATTTGGAGGTTTTCTTTGTGAATTTATGTTTTTCTTTTGAAAATCAATATTATGGTTCTGGTAATGATAAAAGTAATTTAGAGTTTATGTCTTTCTTGATTATTAGTGTTTGGTGATGTTTGTTTTCTTTTTCCTAAAAATGATGCTTATTACGCGATTAATGTCTGTACTAGATGAGAACTAATATGTGTTTTCTTTGTTTGTTCACTGCCAGGTTTTGAGTAGAGCTGGAGATGGCTTTGATGATACAAATTTCTGGTTGCTTCATTAGTATATGATCATACGTTCACAAGCCTCTGTGATGGTGCTGCATTTTATGGAGTAAATATTCTCACTGTAAGTTACGGTTGAAAATGAATTTTTGTCGAAGTAGTGCATTTGTATGACTGACTCTTTAGTCTTCATATCTTATTTTGATGGTATCTGTATTTCTTCATTTCTAATTTTGCTACATGCCCCTCTTATGAAAAAAACATTTTGGTTTTCAAGCTTATCAAATACTACGATTATGCGAAAAACTTCAATTACTAACCAATCGATAAAGGTGTAAATTTTTTCACTCGATTTTGATGTTTAAGGGTTCTCTAATGATGAGTTGATGTTATGGGTTTTGTGACCCCACATGTTTAGCATGGATCATAGTTTGATCTAATATTCTGTCAAATGTGGCACTTAATGGTTTTGGAGTTTGTTTAGGATTAATAAGCAAGTTGTTAGTCATTGTAGTTGCGTGGTGTACCTAATTAAGTTGTTTGTTATCATGAATGCATCCCTTTTTATGTCTTTGGTTTTTGGTTCTAAATTGGACCTGTCTTATACTTAGAGAGCTAATAGTTGTTGAATTTCTAGGAAACTGATGATATCATGGCTATAGGCAGTCCATAGATATTTGGTATGATACAAGGATTTGTTGCATTATTGCTTCACAGTAATGTTTCTCTTTTGTTAATAACATGTCATTCTTTTACTGGATTCTTTTTTTTGTCATGTATAAGATCATTGTTTGATTGAGTACTCAAAATTGTTATACCTTTGAGTGCTTTTGTACTCTGCAAATTCAATCTCAATACATAGATTACACCTGACATGTTTGCTCTTTCTTCTGTGATATCTTACCACCTTAACTTCCTTTTCCTAATACAGGCAAGATTCTTCTTCCAACAACTGGTATCAAGAGTCAGCTATTGCCATTCTATGGTATGATACATAAAACCCCACACAGCTAGTTATTCATGGAAATTCCATAATACCCATTGCGAAACTAGAATTTCAAATGATATGCTAACTTGGTTCTTGTTACAGCAAATCTGCCTCAGAGATTTAAAGCTTGAAAATACACTCTTAGATGAGAGTATCGCACCTCGTTTAAAAATATATGACTTTGGATATTCCAGGGTAATTCATCTTTGATCGAAATCCCTGTAATCAATTTGCAAGAACTAAGAGTTTTTCTGTTTTGTTTTGTAGTCATCAGTGTTGCATTCTCAACCAAAATCAACAGTAGGAACACCTGCCTATGTTGCACCTGAGGTCTTATCGAGAAAAGGATACGACGGAAAGGTGCATACTCATACCATCCCTAATGTATTTTAAATTACAATTTGCTTACAATTGTAACTAAGTCCTCGAGAAACTATGTGTAAATAGATTGCAGATGTTTGGTCTTGTGGAGTTACGTTATATGTGATGCTGGTATGAACTTATCCATTCGAAGATCCTGACGATCCAAGAAATTGTAGAAAGACGATTGGGGTGAGTTGTAGCAGTGGTTAGTTTCAATTTAGCCTTTTCTAAATCTTCAATGCACCAAAATTTGAAATTCCTGTTTTCATGTTGCAGAGAATCCTTAGTGTTCACTACTCGATTCCTGATTACGTTCGAGTATCCATGGACTGTAAGCATCTGTTTTCCCGGATATTCGTATCTAACCCTGAGTAGGTAATTGGGGTTTCAGCTCTAGCAATTTTAGTTAACAAATAGTAAACTGTTTTTAACTCAATTTGGTTGAATTTATATCTTTTCAGAGGATAACCATGTCTGAAATGAAAAACCATTCATGGTATATATGAGCTTTGTATAACACGTATTGTCAAACCCATTGATGACTTAACAATTAACATCATTGACATTCATCGTGTTATAACACAGTGAAATGGGAACTGTGTAGGTAGACTTCGTGAATCAGTTTCGACGTTAGGAGCTGTTCTAGACATGGTAACAGACAAGTTATCTTCTCTTTCTCAACCTTATTTTATTGAAACCATACACAGTTCCCATTTCACTGTGTCAACTGTTTATCTGTTATACTCACAATTCCATCTCAAATTCTTTGATGCTTTTTTGAAGGGTCAGCACTGCCTGTCTGTTAGTAGTCCTCTCCCAGTTTTACCGGTAGGAAATGTTGGGAAATGAAAATGATATTACTAAAATTAATAGTTTCTTACTTAAATTAATTTTTGTTACTTTAATTAGCTTGATGGGTGCTAGGATCACTAGTCCAAATTTGGGTGGAATTAAAGCCATCCATTTTCACTTCTTAGTGAATGAGAAACCTTTGATTATCCCACATTGGGCAAACCAAGGAAGAAGTTCATGCATATTACCACATATGTTCTATGTAAGGAAAAGAACTAGTGGATTGGATATGGACTTGGGAAATGGACTAGTGGGCAAATGCATACATGGACTAGTGGGCAAGGCCGCGGGCTTGCGGGCTTGCGGGCTTGCGTGTGCTTTTGCGTGAGCCTTGGCGCGAGCCTTGGCGTGAGCTTGACGTGTGCCTGCGTGTGCACACGTGTACCCATCAATGAGAAAACGTTTCTTTATTTTTAAATAAATATTTTACCGTTTTGAATTAAATGAAAAATAAAATCATAAATATATTTTAAATAAAAGAATCTTAACGTTCGTGTTTTAATGGGGATTTAATATTTCAAATTAAATTTTCACCGTTTTAAAACTCAAAAGATTTCTTCTCCTATAAAAGAACAACAATACTAAGGTTTTCGTTTACCCCAGTCGCAGCCACTGTCCTGACGACTTTTCACCATCTTCCTGCTTTGTTTTGCGCACTAGTTTACATTCTTATTTTCATCTTCTGTTAAGTTCACAACGGGCCAACGAGCTTTGCTAGCTGGGTTGGTATCAGGTGATTTTATCCTGAATTCAAGTTTGTCACTGAAAGGGTATAGCAGCATCTTCCTGAAGGTGTACCTGGCAAATATTGAGTTAAGGACAGTCTGTTGAACAGGCGACTTCACCTCTCTGTGTTTTGAGTGTGTGTGCATTTTAATTCTAACCCTCCCTTAATCATCTTCAAGTTCTCTGTGCTTGTTTTTCTCTGTTACAGGAAGTATATTATCCAACAATCTTAACTCAATATCTGTGCAATCAACAAATCTTCTGTAAAAATGGCAAAGACTGATGTTGAGAGACCTCAGAAGTTTTCTGGTAAGGATTTTAAGAGGTGGCAGTCGAAGATGCTCTTTTTCCTGAGTTTCCACATGCTTGATGAAATAGTGTTGAAACCATATAACAAAGCTCTGGATGCTCCTGAATCATCCAAGGAAAAAGAGACCTGGACGAGAAATAACTATTTGGCAAAAAAATCATATTTTAAATTGCCTTGAAGACTCTCTGTATGATTTTTACAATGCTAAGGATGATTTTTCTGCTCACAATTTATGGTCTGCACTGCAAGAAAAGTATGAAGCAGAAACTGCAGGAAGTAAAAAGTTTCTGGTTGCACGTTTTTTACAATACAAGATGCTGAATGAAAAATCTGTGGTTGACCAGTTTCTGGAGTTGCAGAAAATTATTAATGAAATCATTGCTGAAGGTATGACTATCTCTGAAAACTTTCAAGTATCTGCTGTGATTGAAAAGTTACCAAGTTCATGGGCCGAATACAAGAGAAGACTAAGGCATGAAACTGGTGAGATTACTATGATAGAACTAGGCAAGAAAATACAAGTTGAAGAGTTGCTGTGCTCAAAGGACAAGAATGTCTCCTCTGCAAGAGACATGTCAAACAAAGCTCATGTGATCGAACACAAGTTTGCTTCACTCAGTCTGGACCACAACAAGCGCAAGCCTGGCCCTCAAGGAAAAGGTAAATTTCAAAAACCAAAGTCTGCTATTGGTAAGATTAAGGGAGCTTGTTATGTCTGTGGTGTGTCTGGCCATATGGCAATGCATTGTAGAAAACGTAAAGATGCGAATTTTAAGAAACAAAATGTAAACCTGGCTGAAAGTAGTAAAAATGAATTTTCTGGCACGGTGTCTGAGGTGAATTTAGTTACCAATGTGAGGGACTGGTGGGTAGACTCTGGAGCTACCAAACATGTCTGCGGAAGCAAGGATATGTTCACCTCCTACCAGACAGTAGGAGAAGGAGAAAAACTCTATATGGGTAATTCTTCTGCAGCACAAGTTGCTGGAAAAGGAAAGGTTTCGCTGAAGCTTTCTTCTGGGAAAATCCTCACATTGAATGAAGTGTTACATGTACCAGACATCTGCAAGAACCTCATTTCAAGTGGTGTGCTAGATGACAAGGGTTTTAAAATTGTTTTTGAGTCCAGAAAAGTGATTATCACTAAGGGTAGGGACTTTGTGGGAAAGGGCTATAAGGCTGAGGGCCTTTACAAATTATCTGTAATCTCTACTGAAATTAATAAAGTTGATTCTTCTTATGTTGTTGTCTCATTGAATATTTGGCATGGTAGACTTGGTCATGTAAATTATAAATCAATGAACAAATTGGTAAAATTTGGCTGCATTCCAAAATTAAATTTGGAATATGAACATAAATGTGAAGTTTGTGTAGAATCAAAATATGCGAAGAAGCCTTTTCAGAAAAATGTCCACAGAGTTTCTAATCCCTTAGAGTTAATTCACTCTGACTTAGTTGATATGAAATCAATCCAAACCAGAGGTGGGAAAAAATGGTTTGTTACCTTCATAGATGACTGTACTAGATACTGTCATATCTACTTGCTCAAAGGAAAAGATGATGCTCTTGAAGCATTTAAATTATATAAATTAGAATTAGAAAACCAGATGAGTACCACCATTAAAACCGTTAGGTCTGATCGTGCGGGTGAATACGTAACCCCTATAGGAGACTTTTGTGCACAACATGGCATAATTCATGAGGTAACTCCTCCTTATTCACCACAATCTAATGGTGTGGCTGAACGGAAAAAACCGAACCCTTAAGGAGATGATGAATGCCATGTTAATCAGTTCAGGACTACCGGCGAACTTGTGGGGGGAGGCCGTCCTCTCAGCTTGCTATATCCTGAACAGGGTGCCCCTTAAAGGAACAGAAAAATCACCGTATGAATTATGGAAAGGCAAACAACCCTCTTATGGATACCTCAAAGTGTGGGGGTGTTTAGCCAAGGTCTCTATTCCTCCACCTAAGAGGACTAAAATAGGACCTAAAACCGTTGATTGTGTATTTCTAGGATATCCCGAGCACACCACTGCTTATAGATTTATGGTTGTGAGTTCCGATAACTCAGAAATCAGTGTGAACACCATTTTGGAATCTAGAGATGCTTCGTTTTTTGAAAAAAATTTTCCAATGAAAACTGAATCTCGCGTGATACGTGTAGATCCTCTAGATGTCCCTTCTTCTAGCCATTCATTACCGGTAGAAGAAGATGAACCTGTTTATGAGCCAAGAAGAAGCAAAAGACCTAGATTAGAAAAATCTTTTGGGCCAGACTTCATTACCTGTTTAGTTGAATCTGATCCACAAACTTATAAAGAGGCCATGACTTCGTCTGAAGCTCCATGGTGGAAAGAATCCACTATTAGTGAGATGAATTCTATTATTCAGAATGAAACCTGGGAAATAGTAGATTTACCTCCAGGGAGCAAAACCATAGGTTGTAAATGGATCTTTAAGAGAAAACGTAAGGTTGATGGAACCGTGGAAAAATATAAAGCTAGACTTGTAGCTAAAGGCTATAAACAAATAGAAGGTGTAGATTTCTTTGACACCTATTCAGCTGTCACTAGAATAACTTCAATTAGGTTGGTAATTGCAATTGCTGCAATCCATAACCTAGAGATACATCAAATGGATGTAAAAACTGCGTTTCTAAATGGTGAACTAGATGAAGAAATTTATATGGACCAACCCGAGGGCTTTGTGGTGAAGGGTTATGAGAAGAAGGTGTGTAGACTTAAAAAGTCTTTATATGGCTTGAAACAAGCACCTAAACAATGGCATGAAAAATTTGATCATGTAATGTTCTCTAGTGGTTTTAAAATGAATGAAGCTGACAAATGTGTTTACACTAAATCTGTCAATGATGCTTGTGTGATGGTATGCCTGTATGTTGATGATATGCTTATACTAGGTACAACCTTAGAAATCATTAATTCCACTAAGAACATGTTGAATGAGAACTTTGATATGAAAGACTTCCTGCTGATGTAATCCTAGGGATGAAAATTAGAAAGGAGTCTAATGGATTCAGTCTCAGTCAATCTCATTATGTTGAGTCAGTTCTGAAGAAATTTAACCAGTTTGATAGTAAACCTGCAAGTACTCCTTTTGACCCTTCCTGTAGACTCAAGAAAAACAAAGGCAATGGAGTCTCGCAACTTGAATATTCACGTGTCATAGGAAGTCTGATGTACTTAATGAATTGCACGAGACCAGACATTGCCTATGCAGTGAGTAGACTAAGTAGGTATACCTGTAATCCAGGACAAGAGCATTGGGATGCACTTTTCAGAGTGCTGAGGTATCTTAAATACACTTTAAACTTTCGGTTAAGTTATGAGAGATACCCTACTGTTCTGGAAGGATACTGTGATGCAAACTGGATAGCAGACTCAGAGGAGTCTAAGTCTACGAGTGGATACGTTTTCACTCTAGGCTGTGGAGCAGTGTCTTGGAAGAGTTCCAAACAGACCTGTATCGCTCGATCCACTATGGAATCCGAGTTTATAGCGTTAGATAAAGCAGGAGAGGAAGCCGCTTGGCTAAGATGCTTTTTAGAAGACATTCCTCTCTGGCATAGGCCTGTGCCAGCTGTATCTATACATTGTGATAATCAAGCTGCAATAGCTAATGCTAAAAACAGCAACTATAATGGAAAATCTATTCATATAAGGAGAAGACACAATTCTCTAAAAAAACTAATCTCAACTGGCGTTAGTTCTGTTGACTTTGTGAGGTCTAAGGAGAATATCGCGGACCCTTTGACGAAAGGCTTGTCCAAGGAGGTAGTTAGTAATGCATCGAGGGGGATGGGACTTAAGCTCATAAATTAAAACTTGCCATGAAGGATACTCAACCTTGCTGACTGGAGATCCCAAGATCAAGGTTTTGAATGAGACAACTAATTTGTGGTGGGTAAAAATTAAACACTATCAGAGAATTATTTTCTCTGTCACTTCTCTATGGTGTAGAAGTGATAGTGTGACTGCAAGTGAGGATGACTTAGAGTAAAGTCTTAATGAGTTCTATAGTTTCAATTTAAGATTGAAATGGGGTGTAGCAGTTAACACTCTTGATAGAACTCACCTATCTGAATGAGGAAGTGGGTCGCTTCCTATGAGAACTGAGCTGATTCTCTAGAGCATTCTGAGAAACGGGATACGTCCAGGGCCAAAACGGACACAACGGCGTGAACTTAACAACATTTTAAGAGATATCTCACGTAAGGAGTTATTGAAGAATTACACTAAACGATGGCAGTTCAAGACATCACGTTCACTGACCATCAAGTAGTTCCGGTGCTTCTCACTAAGCAAAGGTTCAATTCCAAATGGTCACCTATTGCTTAAGAGGTATTTCTCGTTTTTTCCGATATTCCGATTTTTCGGTTTCGTCATTCATGTGGGGGATTGTTGGGAAATGAAAATGATATTACTAAAATTAATAGTTTCTTACTTAAATTAATTTTTGTTACTTTAATTAGCTTGATGGGTGCTAGGA
>JAJJMC010019643.1:0-16324 GCA_023531435.1 Papaver californicum
GGGTGGTTTTGTATCTTAGTATCTTGTTCTATTTTTTCATCTATCAAGTTTAAATATTTGCCTGATCTATTACATCGTGCTTTAGATTTCACGAGTGCCCGTGGATTTGGCTGTTCTTTTAGGGTTTATATCCTCTACTGTTCCTGACCTGGTTTTCCTTGTTTGAATTCTGTATCTCAGATTTTGGTTTCTTTGCTCATAAAGGATATTTTGGTTGTCTTTTTGTCTCTTGTGTTTCCCCCCTTCACTGCTGTAAGCAAGTGACTGTTTCTGTGGTTTGTTTGCTGTTAGGGTACTTGCCTCCATCCGATGCGATGTCTAAAGGGATGTTTGAATCTGAGGAGCATTGGAAAAGTTAATCATGAAATGCACGAGCATGCTATTGTTAGGTAAGGTATTGTGCCATGTCCATGCATGCGATTCTAATACTTGTTGTTGCCTAGTCTCTGGTTACTATTCTCTGCCTTCTCCTTGGTGGACCAGTTTGTTCTCTGATGTTATGGTTTTCTATTATTTAGTCTACGTTGGGGTTTGTAGATTGACTGGGGGGATGGTTCTGATTTCATTGGCGGTGGAGATCGTCTTAGCTGCGCGGACGTCCAATGGGTGGTATTGTTTCTTAGTGTTTAGTGATATTATTTTCTTTGGTATACAATACAGCTGTGTGTTGTTTGGTTAAAATTCAAAATTTTGACTGATGGATTGGTTTTGGTAGGGCTTCTAGATTTCTGGAGGGAGCTTGTTCATCGTCATAGTTGGATGGATTGGTTTTGTTACAAGGGTTTACTGCAGCGACTGTATTTTTAAGGCTGGCTGTCAAGAAAAAAAACCACACACTTGCTGCCTTTTTGTCTTTCTGTGCAGATTACGAATTAGGCATGGCTTTTCGTTTTCCTTCGTCAGGTTGCGGTATATGCAGAATGTAATGTACTATATTTTAACTATGCCAAAGGGAATGCAGCTTTACGAGTTCTTCTACATACAGTGTGCAATTGTTGTGCATTGAACTGGTTGCTCCTCAGTAAACATTTCTTTTGTCGTCTCAAATTCAGTTGTTGGTTTGGTTTTCCCCTCTGAGGTCTGCTTGGTTCTTACATCCACTTTTTCTGCGGTCTGGGAATTTCACTATTTAAATCTTCCAGGTTCCCTTTATATTGTGTCATTTCTGTTCTTAGGTATCATGTGCTATTTTCTTTCTTCTCTTTGAAGGTGTGTATGCATCTTTCTGTATGTTTTATTTATTCTTCCTACAACAGAATGCTCATTGAAAATTGTTTTTCTTTCTTTATGTGGATACCATGGATACATATCTTTCATCATTCCCTACCGGAATTTCCCCGTTTGATTTTTCTATTTCAGATTGTGGATTCTTAGTGTTGGGAGCAATTTTGTTATCTATCTGTCTCTGTTTCTTTTTATCTTTTTACCCTTAAATGATGGCTTCTATTGTTTGTTTGTTCTGAGTACAGTTTCTGGCTACATCTCACGAAGTCTCCAAAAATAGGATTCCATCTGAAGAAGGTCGGACAAATTAGTTAAGAAGCATTTATCTGGGCTGTGATATGAGTCATTATTTAGTGTCCAATAAATATGTTCCTATATTTTATACTGGCTGTTCTTTGAAGAGTGTTTTATTGTCTTCCCTTGTGTTCTTTCTTTTCAAGGCTTTGTTGGTGTTTATTGGATGGTGGTTGAGAGTGGATATTTCTGTTTGGTTCGCTTAGGCCTAAGGAGATAATTGCTTCTACTGCATGATCTGATAGGTGGTTATGATCTTAAACATTCTCTATTATCATTTGCTTTTACGTCCTGTACAATCTTGGTTCATGATTGGTCAAATTTATCATCCATCTGGTGTTGTTATGTTATACTTTGTTCTAGGAGATCAGTTTCGAGAAGGATTCAGTGTTACTGGTATCATCTTTTGGATTCTAGAATTGTATTTACTTTTTTGTGGATAAATTATAGGGTTTTAGATAAAGTACTCCAATGGACTTTCTTCGGTTCATAAAATTTGCAGACCTTTTGGAGTTTCAGAACATCGTTCGGATTTGAAGCAGGATATGAAGTCCTTTGATTTGTACTCTCTGATGGAAGCAAGGATCCTCGTTCTCGGTGCTTGTTTTCTGCAGGACTTTTCCTCTACGCTTATTTTGATCTGATTATGTGCTAGGCAAGTAAATTAATGGATTCTTTTGGGATTTCTGTTCAGGTTTGGAACATGCAGAATGGAATTTATACTTTCTGACGTTTATCTTAATGGAGAACTTAAATTTCAAGTTTTGGCAGGTACTTAAGTGATTAAGTGATTATTGAACGTACTCGTCTTAAATGGTACCAATTGTTTTTTCTTCTTCTCGTGTTCAGTTATGGGTTTTTTTTTTCTCCTCACTGGTCTACCTGGTTATTATATCCGTTCATTGGGGTCTGGTAAATTCTTTGTTTATGTATTACAGCTTTTCTTTGTAGTGTGTTCTCTGTGCGCAAATACACTTTGTTTTATTTTCTTTCTTCTATTATTTTTCCTAGTTGTGGATGCTTTATTTTTTATTCTTACTTGTTAGCTTTGGTTGCTCATTAACATCTGTGTTTTTATGTAGACACCAGGGTTTTATATTTTCCGCTGTTCTAGGCCGGTGGTGCAGAAATTGATGCAGATTCAGGTTTTAGGGCAAAGATTGCTATCTTTTTATGTTTGATTGCCTTGTACATATGTTGTATGTTAGCTGCAAACTTCGATAATGAAATTTTCATGTTTGTTTGGTAGTAGATCGAATGGAAGATCTCAATGTGAAGGGGTTTATGTTAGGATTCTATTCTTATCCTTTTGAGGGAAGGTTTGGTGAAGATACTGTTCTACATTGTTTTTGGATACTTTCTATTGTGCATTGTTTTTGGAGTAAACTATTTGTTTTATGTTAAAATGCTACTTTGAAGAATATCTGAGTAATGTGAAGAACTGAAGTTTTATCTGTCCGACACAAGTAAATGCTGAAGGATCTCGGTGGACTTTGAGAGCTTCGTTTGAAGAATAAGTTCGTTGCTTCTCTCTATTAAGTTGATGTCATACTTGCTAATTTAATTAACTTTGTAATGTCTGGGGTGGTTTATTTAGTTGTCCAATAGATTTGTGTACTTTATATAGTTGAACATGGGTAATTATTTATGAAATTTCCTTCCGTGTTCTTCTAATTTGTAAAGATGAGCTTTCATGTTAATTTAATGGGAAAGAGCTGCTTTCAAGTTTGCATGTTGATTATAAATTTCTCCCTGTTTTATAACTTCTGTTTAATCATCGTTTTCTTATTTATGTTGTCATGTATGGATTCTTATTTTGCTAGAAAGATGCATATTTCTTATGTTATCGTGTATGGATCTAAAGGTTATATTGAGTTTTGGTTGATATTTCTTTAGTTGGTTGTATTTTTGGTCATTTGGTTTATGTTTGCACTTGGATTATTTTTTTGCAGGTCTATGTCTGCATTTGGATTATTATTTTGCAGGAAAGATGCTGATTTCTCATGTTATCGTGTATTTCTTTAGGTGGTTGTATATTTTTGGTCATTTGGTCCAAGTCTGCACTTGTTAGTCCAGGTTTGTGTATCATGTCCATTGAGGGTGTTCTCACTTAGGTATTTCAAGGTTTGTGACTATAAAGGTAAGATAATAACTAATCCTGTCTTTTGCTTCTTATATGAAGCCAGCACCTTTGTGAAACTGCAGATGGTGGCAGTTCGCTTGTAATTTCTGTTTGAGCAGAATTTTATGTTTGAAATCTCTACTATAGATGTTGATTTTTTTTTTCTTTTTTCTGAAGGGATCCTCTAGTTTGATTCTATGTCTTGGCTCTTCCTCCCTTCTACCCATTGATGGGCATAGGGGATTTGACGATTTGTTGAGTTACAAGTCTTGCACCTCCAGTGTTGTTTTAACAGTAGGTTTAAACTTTGTTGGAGTGTTTGTTTCCCCTATCCTGGCATAGTAATTAGGTTCTAACTAATCTGTTTCCAGGGAGATTATCTTAGGTACGTCAGAACTTTCTGCATGCCTGACCTGACGGGTGATTTTACTCTTCAACACCTGGTTTCATAATTTCTTCTTTTTTCTGTTTAATAATTTCTTTTTAATGTATCCATTTCAAATATATGATGTTTTGTTGTACTTTGTATTTTAGGGGACTCATGGATTTTGTAGGTGGTATTGTTGTTATTCTCATTTGGTTTTTTGAATAATGTTTATGGCTGGCATCCTCTTTTGGATTTTGGAATTATGTGTTAGTACTATTGCTGATGAAGGTATCTGGTTTGTGGTTAAGCTAAGATTATTTGATTGCTTACAAAATTGAATCAGCTGTGCAAATTGATTATGTGATTGACAAGCAAACCAATGCACTCCTCCTTTTTTTATTTCGTCTTTCAGGTTTTGGAGTATGCATAGAGGGAAACTTTCTAGTTTGAGTTGGATGTTCAAGGGGTAGTTAGCTTCTCGAATTTCTCCTATTAATTTTATGGCATTTGTGTTTTCTTTGATATTGTTCTCATTGTCTCAGATTCAGCTGTTGGTTAGGTTATCTCCTCACATGTCTACTTGGTCGTTCCTAGGAGTTAGGGAAATTCCTCGATATTTTCCAGGTTTTCTTGGCCTTATGTTTTCTCTGTACTCCATTATCTTCTGTGTTCAATTTCCTACATTATGTTATTATAAGCGACCTTAGAATTCTTCTGTATTTTTTCTTAATTGTTATTGCTGTTGGTTTCTCATTAACTTCTGAGTTTCTATGTAGATTTCAGGGGGTTACAGTCCTCCACCGTTCCCGATCGGATTCCCTGTTTGAATTCTCTACTTCTTTGCTTTGAAAGGAAATTTTGGTTGCAATCTGTCTTTTGGCTCTTCTTTTGTTCACTATTGTAACTAAGTAATGATTTTTGTAGTTTATTTGCTGTTCGGATGCTTGCCTTCTTCTAGTGCGGTCTCTAGTGGTATGATTTGATCTAAGGGAAGTTGAACAAGCTAATCATGAAGCATGAGCTTGCTATTGTGTCATGTCCATGTTCTTGATTCTAGTTGCCATGTCTGGTTTACTATTTGTTCTCTTATCTTGTGCTTTACTTTTATTTAGGCTTTGTTGACATTCTTAGTAATGTCTGTTTCAGTTGCTGTGAAGGTTGTTTCAGCTGTGCAGAAGTCCGATGGGTGGTTTTGTATCTCAATATATAGTTCAATAATTTCTTTCGATAAACAACACAGCTGTGTGTTTTTCAGTTAATCAAATTTGGATCTTCGGCTTTTGTAATACATAGTGCTTTATATTTCAGGAGAGCCTCTGGATTTGGAAAGGGAGCTTGGTCTTCGTCATAGTTGGATGGACTGGTTCTCTTACTGGGATGTAAACTAGCGACTGTATTTTTAGCTTGTCTGTGAGGGAAGACGATCACTGTATGCTGCATTTTTTTTCTTTCGGTGCAGATTTTTATGGATTAGGCTAGGCTTTTCATTTTCCTTTTTCAGGTTTTGGTAGTAGAATACCGTATGTTATTTTGATTAAGCTAGGACAGTAGCTTTTTTAATTTTTTTACGCACACTTTACGATATATGTGCATTTGGTGTCAATATTCTTCTGTCTCAAATTCATTTGTTGATTTGGTTTTCTCCTCACATGTCTGCTTTTTTCATCCACTTTTTATGTGGTCTGGGAGTTGCACTGTTAAAACCTTTCAGGTTTCCTTGTCTCTTTTCTGTTCTTCTTATGCATCATGATCTATTTTCTATCTTCTCTTATGTTTAAAGGCATATATGCAGTTCTTGTTTCAATGAATTTCTCATCAAAAAATGATCTTTTATGCCTCATCGTTCTCAACCGGACTTTTCCCTTTTGGCTCTATTCTAGATTCTGGTTTCTTTGTGTTGGAAGGAATTTTGTTTTCTTTTTTGTGTTGGTTTCTTTTCATCCTTTTCTCCTTGAGTGATGTAAATACATGACAGCTTGTATTGTTTGTTTGCTCTTAGGGTGTCTGTCTACATCTCTAGAGGTGTCCAAAGATAGAGTTTAATCTGAAGAAGGTTGGACAAACTAATCATCAAGCATGTGGTATGGCAGTCTGCTCTTTATCTCAGCTGTGATATAGGTCATCATTTAGTCCCTATAAAAATATATACTGTCCTACATTCTGCCTCTTCTTTGGTGGAGTGTTTTTCTTTTCTCTTTTCTCTTGTTTTTTCTTTTATCAAGGCTTTGTTGGCATTCATTGAATGGTTGAGGGATATATCTATTTGTCTGGCTGTGGAGATTATCTTAGGTTAGGGAAAAAGTTTCTACTTGTGATGATATGGGTGGCTTAGATATTAAACGTTCTCTTACATTCTTTGCTTTTATGTTCTTAACAGTTGCGGTTCATAATTGGTCACATGTAAATATCTGTTGATGTTGTTATGTGTACCTCAAGTTTTAGGAGACGTTTTCGAGAAGGATTCAGTGTTATGTAACATCTTTTGGACTCTAGCATTATATTTTTGTTTTTTGTGGATGAAAGTTTTAAGGGTTTAGATAATAAGTCTTTTAACGGATTTTTGGATTTTCTTCTGTTTGTAAGATTTTGCAATATTTTTTGGAATTTCTGGATATCCTTTGGGTTGCAAGCATGATATGAAGTCATTTTATTTGTGTTCTCTGGCAGAAGCAGTAATCACCTCTCGGTACTTATTTTTTGTAAGTATTCTTTTTTTTTTGGGTGCTAATCTGCTGTATGGAATTTTAGATTAAGTCATTTTTGGCTGATGTATGTTAGGCAAGTAAACCAATGAAATTTTGAATTTCTTTTCAGTTTTTGGAACATGCAGAACAATATTTGTGCTTTTTGACTGGTTTGTTAATGGTGAAACTAATTTTCAAGTTTCTGTAGACACTTAATTTGACATCATACACTATTGAGCTTATTTATCTTCAACCTTATCCATACTGTTTTCTTCTTCTGCTGTTCAGTTATGGGTTTTGATTTTTTCCTCACAGGTCTACTTGGTCATTATATCCATTCACTGGGGTTTCCGGTAAATTTGTTTGGTTACATCTTTCAGCTTTTCTTGGTAATGTGTTTTATGTTTTCAAATACACTATGTGCTATTTCTCTTTCCATTTTTCTCTCAAGCTTTGGATGCTTTGGTTTGTATTTTTTATTTATTCTTGTTGACATTGGTTACTCATTGACATCTGAGTTTTTATGTAAATACCAGGGGTTTATATCCTCCATCGTTCCTGACCGAATTTACCCTGTTTGAGTTCTCTACCTCAGTTTTCGGTTTCTTGACTTTGAAAGGACATTTTGGTGGCGCTCTGTCTGTTTGTCCTTCTTGTGTTTTGCCCCTTTGCTGTTGTAAACAAGTGATGACCTTTGTGGTTTACTCCATAGTGTGGTGTCTCTAAAGGAATGGTTTAATCTGAGGATAGTTGGAGTAAATATCAGGTGATTCTAATAATGCTGCCAAGCCTCCAATTACCTTCCTCTGCCTTCTCCTTGGAGGAGCATTTTGTTCTCTTACCTTGTGGCTTTCTTTTATTTAGGCTATGTTGGCGCTCGTAAATTGGTTGGGGGCTTGTTCTGATTTCATTGGATGTGGAGGTCTTAGTGCCGGCAGACGTCTGATGATGGGTGATGGGTGGTTCTGTTTCTTAATATTTATTTGGTTATTTTCTTTGATATGGAACACAGCTGTGTCTTTCAACTAATCAAATTCAAATAAGGGGGAAGATAGCTTTTTGTGTTATTCTACTTGTATTTGCGATACTTGTGCATTGAACTATTTGCTTCTCAGTCAAATTCTTCTTTGTCTCACAGTTGTTGGTTTGGTTTTCCCCTCACAGGTTTGCTTGGTTCTTACATCCACTTTTTCAGTGGTCCAGGAAATTCACTGTTAAGTTCTTTCAGGTTCCCTTGGTCCTATATTTTTCATCTCTTATTGTTTGTAGGTGTGTATATATTTCTCCGCATGTTATGTTGATTCTTAATAGAATGAAATGGTCATTATAAAACTGTTTTTATGTAGATGCCATGGGTATATATCTTTCATCATTCCCAACTGGATTTTCCTTATTTAAATTCTCTATCTCAGATTCAGTATTCTTCGTTGGAAGGAATCTTATCTTCTATTTGTGTTTTTTTCTTCTAATCATTTTCCCTTAAATTCTTTACTGATGGCTTCTATTTTTTCTTTGCTCTTAGGGTGTGCCTAAATAAATTTTGAGAGGTGTCCAAAGGTAGGGTTTAGTCTGAGGATGGTCGGAAAAACTAATTATAAAGCATGGTATGGCACTCGGCCCTTTATCCATGGGTTTGACTTGAGTCATCATTTAGTGTCCGATAAGTTTTGTTGCCAAGTTTTTTGTTCACTATATTCTGCCTCTTCTTTGATGTAGTGTTTGTTCTCCTACCTTGTGGGTTTTTAATCAGTCTTTGGTGGCGTTCATTGAATTGTTGCAAGGCTACATTCGATTTGTCTTATTAGTCAGAAGTTTCGACTGGCATGATCTGATGGGTTGTTTTTATCTTACACATCGTTTTCAATTTTTTTATATCCCGTGTAGTTCTGGTTTCCTAATCGGTCAAATTTAAGTATTTATATGATACAGTTATGCTTACTTTAAATATCTATTCATGCTTTGCTGGTGTTTACTTTCTGTTGTAGGCCTGATCTGATGGGTGGTATTTTCCAACATCATAAACTGCGACAGTCTTCTGACTTCTTTGTCAAGAAAGCAATTACTTCACCTCTTTCCTATTTTTTTTTCTGTCTTTTTCAGCTGATTCTGTATCAAACAAGAAAACCGTTGAACACTTTCTAATATCCTCTTATCAGGTTTTGTAATATACAGTGTGGAACATATGCTATCAAACTTCTTTGCCAATGGGGAAGTTCACTTGTCAAGTTTCTCTAGTTTCTCAAGTTCACTTATTGCGTCTTTGTCGGTATCGTTCGCTTGTGGTCAATTTAGTTGTTGATTTGCTTGTCCCCTCGGGTTTATTTGGTCACTACATCCAACTTTTTCAGGAGATAGTGGAGTTTCTTGCTCTTTGACATTGTTGTTTGGCTTATTTTTATTGTAACTGTATAAACCTGTGACGATCTTCTATGTCAGGGTGACGGTCACAATATTCATTTTTTTGAAAAAGAAACTAGATGAATTATCTTTCTAATTTGTCTCCTGGTTTGATTGTCATAGACTCATAATAATCTCCTGTTATTTATGGTTGATTAATTTCTCCGCGGATGAGTGGTTCATCTTGGAGAGTGGCAGTTTGCTTGGAATTTCGGTTTGAACTTTTCTGTTTGAATTCTCTACCTTCGGCTTTGAGTTTTTTTTTTCCGATTAATATTTTTGGAGGGAGACTCTAGTTTAATTAGTTTCATGGCTGTTTGTCCTTTCTACTAACTGGTGATGTATGATTTGGTTGCTGCAGGGGACTTGCCTAGTTACATAGTCTTACCCCTTCGATGCGGTGCTTAATAGTATGTTTAAACTTGAGGAAGGTAAGCCGAACGGATCTCGAAACATTAATTCATCATTTAGAGTTCCAATAGATGTTGTTATGAAGTCTTTGGATCATTTTTCCTGCAGTGTTTGTTTCTCTTATCTTGGTAGAACGGTTGGGTACTAAATGATCTTATTTACCAAAGATCTCATCTTAGTTATGTCAGAACTTTCTGCATGCCTGACATGGTTTTATCCTTATATTTATTGTGTTGTGAATGCTTCTTAATCTATTGAATTCAAATATGTTTCAGGAGAAGTTATGGATTTCGAGGAAGATTCTTGAATTGTGTTTCTTTCGGATTTTAAAAATACGCGTTATTACTATTGCTAATGTATGCATCTGGTTTTGTGGTTTCAAGAAGGTTCTTTGGGTTTTTAGAGAATTCAATCAGTCTGGCAAATCAATAGCTTTGTATTCACCTATTGCCTTTTTATCCTTTCCAGTTGATTCTGTAATTGGCATGCAAACATTATTTTCCTTAATTTTCTATTTCAGGTTTTGGAGTATACATAGTAGAAAGTTTGCTGGTTTCAGTCGTGTGGGGAAGTATAATTCTCAAAAATCTCCAGATACTTATATTACATCTGTTTCTTCGTTGATATTGTTCTCTTTCCCTTTAAAATTATGTACTCAAGTAATGGCTTTTATGGTCTGTTTGCTCTTAGGGTACCTGCCACCATTTTGAGAGGTGTCCAAATCTAGGGGGTTTATTTGAGGGAGGACGGACAAACTTATCATGAATCCTGCGGTATGACATTCTGCTATTTATCTGCTGGATTTGAGTATTCATTTAGTGTATACTACATGATGTTGCTAAGTCTTTTTTGGTTCATAATCTTCTACCTCTTATTTGGAGGGGTGTTGTATTCTGTGATCCTCTTATTTTTTTCTTTTCTTGAAATCATGGCTTTGTTGTGTTTGTGGAGTGGCTGGGGGTTATATCTGATTTGATTGGCTATGGAGTGGATATTATTTTAGCGTAGACAGAAGTTTTCACTGGCATAACTGATGGATGGTTTTAATTTTGAGTAACTTTGTTGGATACAGTTTTCCTTTTATGTTCTGTTCAGCTTTGTTTTCTTAATTGGTCAAACTCAAATATTTTGTTCGATGTTGACTTTGTGTTTCAGGAGAGTTGATTTCTGGAAGGATCCAGTGTTATTGTTGGTATCATCTGTTGAGGTAGAGAATTATTTTTGTTTTCTTGTGGATGCGGGTTCTCCAGGCTTTTTGATAAAGTAAGTATTCCACAGCAATGGATTTTCTTCAGTTCATAAAATTTTGCAGATGTTACATCTTCGGTCTACTTTTGGAATTCCAGGATAACGTTTGGATTTTGAGCAGGACGTAAAGTCATCTGCACTCTCTAGCAGATGCAAGAATCAGCATTGTCAGTACTTGCTTCTTGCTGGACTTTAGTCATAGTCGTACGGAACTTTAAATAATGAAGCCATGTTCATGTACATTCAGTGCTTCCTTAACGATTTTTTGTTACCGTATGACTTGCTGCAACCAACTGATGGTTCAGCGCTTCTAATGGTTTCTGGGTACCTGTCTGTGTACACATGCAGATTGACTACAAGATTTGATAGTTGAAAAGTGCCTATTTTAGGGAAAAACCAGGACGCCGGAAGAAACAAGCAAGTTATTTCCCTTTACTGTCAAATGTACTCGTAGTGATATTGCCTGTATGTTATTCCGCATTACTTGCATTTTTCCTTGCTGGAGCTCAACATTGGTTCTCAAGTCTTAACATTAGCCAAAGCATTAAATTCCACAACCTATCAAGAGGTGTCCTTTTTCTGTGTAATCTTTTTAAGTTTCATTCTTTGAGCATCTGTAACGGCAGTTTATGGTTTGTTTTTTATTTGTTCTGGAAAGCTTGTCTTTTTTTTAATCTGATTTTAGCTCTATCTGGTGTGGTCATGTAAGGTTAATGAGCTGGGGAATTTAAATGATGCGACTACAAACGTTTCATATTTAGCTTATTATATTGGAAAGAAATGCTTTTCAATTTTTCTGTTCAGATTCTGCTTTGATTTTCTGTTTTCTTTGCTTTCCATGTGCAAGCATGTAGATTCTTTGCTTTTTTTTTTGCTCTGACATGCTCGGGTAATCAGTAGATCTCCAAAGTCTAATTCCACCATTTCGGCTGTCAATCCCTCCGTCCAAAAGTTGTTTGCAAAATTCCCAATATTAACATAAGATCCCACCAAAAGGTGGGACTGTACCTTGATTGGTTATAAATATCTGTCTGCCTGCTAGAATTACATACCTTGTTTTTTCTAATTTTTTTGGGTAGGTGAGTGAGATTTTTTAAAAGATCAAAGAGTCATATTAGGGAAACAATGGATTCCAGGAGGGAGTTATAATTTCTGGAGTGGGATTGTCTTCTGAAGAAAATAACGAAATGTCTACAGTATCCTTGAGTTGAGTTTATCAACCAAATAACTCCCACCTAAGAATTAAAAACATTTAAAATGCTTCTTCTTCCCCCTGACGGCCAATTTAACATAAATCTTAAAAGTCTTGGTTGAGTGATTGCTTGATCCCGTATATTGAGAGTGATTTTCTTGATAACCTTGATAACGTAACTATTGTGCACTAATTTCTCGTGAACATTACATAACCAGTCGAATCCAAGTTCTTGTAAACACTACATTACCATCTGAATCCAAACCAATGATTGGGTTGGGTGGGTGTTACTAAAATATTTATTTATTCTCGTAGTATTTGACTTCTTGAATGAATTTTGGCTAAAATCTTTCCCTCTGATATCCATTCGTTTCCTCATAATAACAAAACTTAAAATCAATAAATTAAAAGTTGAGCCACTAATCTATCTGTGAAAACCGGACTTGTGAAAATTTGAGCTAACCCAGGTTAATTACTGCATGGCCTATCACTGTTAGCCGGTCTTGAAGAGAGTCGCAATATTCTAAGCTTAGACAAAAAGAACAAGTCATAAGTAAATGTTGGAGAAAAATAAAATTTAAAATGAATTTTAGTTTTAGTGAGAACGAACCTTATGACCTAGAGGTTACTATGGGAGACTAGTTCATTTTTCACTATTGTGAATGAAGAACCTTTAGTCCCACATTGAAGAGACTAGAGATGGGTTGTCTCTTCATTACCATAAAAATTGCAATTAAGGGAAGGCCCTTAGGGTTTAAAAGCTTTTGTAGTTAGGGGAGGACTAAGGCAATGAGCTAGTTGGTCACACATGCTATTCACACGCTTACGGTGCTTGTGGAGCTTGCGGGCGTAGCTAAGGCTGCGGGCCAACCAAGACTTACGTTTTTTGAAACAGAATTTATGATTAATTCAAACCCTCTTTTAACTGTGGGGGCGTATGACCCATCGAGTCTTTAGGAGAAAATTATTCTTAACCGTTTTATATCCGTTTTAACCATTATCTCCATGATTAATGTGTGGAATTAATTTTCAAACTTAATGATCGTGATTATTGCCATATTCTTTTCTTCTTCTACCTATAAAAAAAAACGAATTTCTCCATTAAACTCCAGAAGCAGCTACTATCATGTCTTCTTTTCCCCTCTCCTTGCTTTGTTTTGCTCATTGCTTGTTTCTTTCCTTTCCACTTCTATCTTGCTGTTAAGTTCTTGAGGGTGATTAGTATTGTGCTTATATTAATCATAACGGACAGTTCTATCGTAGACACAACTTCTCTGTTGGGGTATAATATATCTCATTATTGAGGAGTACCCGAGAACTATTGTGTTAAGGACAATTTGCTGAGCAGGTGGCTCTGTCCTTGTGTGCGTGCATCAACATCAGAGTGTTTATCAATAAAGAAATTTCTCTAACGTTAACAATTTTTTGTTTAATGTTATTTCCATTGTTGCAGAACCAACAATCTTAACATAATATCATTTCTTCTGTAACAATGGGTAAGAATGATGTAGACAGACCAGAAAAATTCAGTGGAAAAGACTTCAAAAGATGGCAATCCAAGATGTTTTTCTTTCTGAGTTTTCACATATTGGATGAATTAGTTATGAAACCTTTTGATGAGACCTTGAATGATCCGGATAATGAAAGAGACTTAGAAAGTTGGGACAAACATAACTATATGGCTAAAAATCACATTCTGAACTGTTTAGAAGATGTTTTGTATGATTTCTATTATGCAAAAAAAAAACTTTTATGTATTTGACTTATGGGCTGCATTAGAAGCAAAATATGAAGCGGAAACTGCCGGTAGTAAGAAGTTTCTAGTTGCCCGGTTCCTGGAATACAAAATGACAAATTTGTAGTTGACCAATTTCTTGAAATACAACACATAATCAATGAAATTATTGCTGAAGGTATGGCGATAGATGAAACGTTTCAAGTATCTGTGGTGATTTAGAAATTACCTTCTTCATGGTCTGAATACAAAAGAAGATTGAGATATGAACTGGTGAAGTCAGTATGGTTGAATTGGGTAAGAATATTCAAGTGAAAGAATTGCTGTGTTCAAAAGACAAAACATATCTTCCGCAAGAGACATGTCCAACAAGGCTCATGTAATGGAGCACAAGTCTTCCGCAAGCCTGGACCGCACAAGAAAAGTACATTTTCGAAACCCAAATATGGCATTGGTAAAATTAAAGGTGCTTGTTATGTTTGTGGAATTCCTGGCCATATGGCAATGCATTGTAGAAAACGTAAGGATTTTAATAATAAGAAAAACAATACTAATTTGGTTGAAAGCAACAAGAACGAGTTTTCTGGCACGGTGTCTGAAGTCAATTTGGTAACCAATGTGAGAGACTAGTGGGTAGACTCTGGTGCTACCAAACATGTCTGTGGAAACAGAGATATGTTCACCTCCTGTCAGAAGGTAGGGGAAGGGGAAAAACTCTACATGGGTAACTCGTCCGCAGCACAGGTTGCGGGAAAAGGCAAAGTTGGGCTCAAGCTCAATTCTGGCAAAACTCTCACATTGAATGAAGTCATTCATGTTCCGGACATCTGCAAAAATCTTGTATCTTGTGGTGTATTAGATGATAAGGTCTTTAAACTTGTTTTTGAATCTGGGAAAGTTATTGTCACTAAGGGTAAGGACTATGTAGGAAAGGGTTATAAGACTAAGGGTCTTTACAAACTGAATGTAACCTCTATTCTCACTACGAATGGATATGTTTTCACTCTAGCATGCAGGTTTGTATCTTAGAAGAGTTCCAAACAGACATGTATAGCTCGATCCACTATGGAAGAGCTTATTGCGTTTGATAAAGCATGAGAAGAAGCCGCTTGGCTAAGATGTTTTTTAAAAGACATTCCTCTTTGGCATAGGCCTGTGCCAGCTATATCTATACATTGTGATAGTCTAGCTGCAATAGCTAATGCTAAAAACAACAACTATAATGGGAAGTCTATACACATTCGTAGATGACATAATTCCCTAAAACAACTAATCTCAACTGGCGTTATTTCTGTTGACTTTGTGAGGTCTGAGGAGAATATCGCGGACCCTTTGATGAAAGGTTTGTTTAAGGAGATAATTAGTAATGCATCGAGGGGGATGGGGCTTAAGCTCATAAATTAAACTTGCCATGAAGGATACTCAATCTTACTGACTGGAGATCCAAGATCAAGGTTTCGAATGAGACAACTAATTTGTGGTAGGTTAAAGGAAACACTATCATAGAATTTCATTCTATGTCCCTTCCTGCATGTGAGGATGACTTTTCATTAAGTCTAATGAATTCTATAGTTTCAATTTAAGATTGAAGTGGGGTGTAGCAGTAAACACTCTTGATAGAACTCACTTATCGAATGAGGAAGTGAGCCGCTTCATATGAGAAATGAACTAATTCTCTAGAGCATTCTGAGAAACGAGATACGTCCAGGGCCAAAATGGACATAAACGACCCGAACTTAACAACACCTAGAGAGATATCACGCGTGGAAGTTATTGACGAACTACACCAAACGATGGCCGTTCAAGATATTGCGTTCACTGTCCATCAAGTTCCGGTAACTTTTCACTAAGCAAAGGTTCAAGACCTTATGGACACTTATTGCATAAGAGGTATTTCTCGCTTTCTGCTTTTTGATTTTTATCGAGTTTTCATTCATGTGGAGGATTGTTGGAGAAAAATGAAATTTAAAAATGAATTTTAGTCTTGGTAGGAATGGACCTTATGACCTAGATTTCACTAAGGGAGACTATCTCATTTTTCACTATTGTGAATGAAAAACCTTTAGTCCCACATTGGAGAGACTAGAGATGAGTTGATATTACCACAAAAATTGCAACTAAGGGAGGGCCCTTAGGGTTTAGAAGCTTTTGTGGTTGGAGGAGGACTAAGGCAATGGGCTAGTTGCTGCACACATGCTATTCACGCATGTGGGGTGCTTCGCACTGAAGCACGCACGCTTGCGGCTCGCGAGCTTGCGTTCTTGTGGAACTTGTGGTGCTTGTGGCTAAGGCTGCGGGCCAACCAAGACTTACATTTTTTGAAACAAAATTTATGATTAATTCAAACCCTCTTTTAATTGTGGGGGTGTATAACCCGACGAGTCTTTAGGAGAACATTATTCTTAACCGTTTTATATCCGTTTTAACCATTATCTCCATGATTAATGCGTGGAATCAATTTTCAAACTTAATGACCTTGATTATTGCCACATTCTCTTCTTCTTCTACCTATAAAAAGAAAACGAATTTCTTCATTAAAATTCACTTCAGAAGCAGCTACTATCCTGTCTTATTTTCTCCTCTTCTTGCTTTGTTTTGCGCATTGCTTGTTTATTTCCTTTCCACTTCTATCATTCTGTTAAGTTGTCGA
>JAJJMC010019650.1:0-18944 GCA_023531435.1 Papaver californicum
GGACAGTGAAAAGGGGCAAAAAGTTGTAATATGAATCGACCGAGGAATCAAGAGCCGCACGATGTTGAGCCGAGACTCGGTGCAAGTTGCACTACGGGGAAACCCCCAATAGACGATCGACTTTCTCTGAGCCTCTTGGACAAAACACCCAATATACCCATTTACCAAACTATTTTTTTAGATTTACTCATTCCACTGTGGGGTGGTAATTGGTAAATTAATCAATATACCAACCCCACTGAAATTGCTCTTGCTTCTTCATTTCACCGTCATTCTACTATCATATCTGTATAAATATTGTATACATTATTCTTTCCAAACTCTTTATCATATTCACCAACCCTCAATATGTTCTCAAGGCCTTCTAGGCATACCTGCACAATTCTAGAGTCCGGGCATATCAAAAGATTACAGAGTGGGTTTATGCATCCTTGCTCCACCAAATATCTAGGGTAAGGGCCAAACGTGTTAGTTGATCACCATGGTAAAGAACGGTTTAATTGAAGTCAGTCAAAATAATGTGACACAGAATGTTTAGCTTTTCCCTCCGCTTGTATATTGGTATCGGATTCTACTAATCCGTCTTGAATCTGAATACGAATTTTGAGAGTGAAGAAGAAAGAGATAGAGCAGTATTGATTCTAATACTTGTAGTAGTGGAGGTGGGAAACGGTTTCGTGTACGAGTAGTACTAATTTGGGAACGAAGAAACAAACGGATAAAATTGGGCCTTATTAGTTCAAAATCATGTCCATGTTTTTTTATTTTTATATTTTTTGCACTTGAGGTAGAATTTTCGATGAAATGAAAAAGTTATAGAAAGAAGGAAGAAGAAAAGAAGGGAAGAGTCGGCGGTTGAAGAAAAAAATAGGATACCAAATTAGATTTTTTTATTATTTTGTTATTATAAGGGTAGTATGAATATTTCATCATTAAAAAATATCATATTATTCAAAATTTAACCCATTTAGCCGTAAGTATCCCCTAATTTATGAAAATATTTTCAAATTAAGAGTTCTAAAACTATTTATTTATAATTTATAAAAAAAATTACTTTTAACTATTTTTCTACTTCGTAGTCTGTAATTTATACCAGAAATGAGTGTACCCTCTGTACATGTCAATATAATCGAGACAATAAACTAAAAACATCTTTTGTTCTTACCATTTACAATTTGCCATTCGGCTCTTTTAACAAATATCAAAATCAACCGATGAACAAAATAAATATACTATAAACATGTATAAAATTTTAATTAAGGATCGGTTTTATTGTTAGTTCGAAGTTGTTCTTTTCAGTTTTATTTTAAATAGGATTGAAATTGATCATTTTTATCTAAAATCGATTTGATAATTAAATATAAGAGTCCCCAGTTATTGTTAAACTCCATCAAAATTATCGTTAAAATTGATTTGATAGTTTTCTAAAAAAATAAAAACTGTTATTTAAAACAAATGTTATATCCGTTTTGGAAAGATAAACATCGTGAAATAAAAGGATTTGAACAATTAAAATCAACTAGGATCGATTTCTTTTGAATTTTCGACCAACCCTCATTGTGCAAACGATCATAGTCTTTAAAAATGATTTATCTGTTTAGAGATGTGGTATATCTCTTTTAATCATATCATTTACACCTCACTTACACGTGATGTATTTTTTAACATAATATAACTGTACAATTTGACATACAGTAATTTAATTCTAATTCTAATAATTAAAAAATGCAATAAGATATTCCACTTTTAAAATGTAACAACATATGCTTTCTATCATCTTATTTGATGTAGCTTAGGTTTTTGAATGATTGGATTTTGAAAGGGGCATTATAAACTTTCTATCATTTTATTTAATGAATTTAAAATTTCATATCCTCAAATGTAAAAATTAAAGTCTCAAACTAACATTGTATGGAAAAGCTAGGTAGTGCAGCACATTACCAAATGTCATCTTAATAGTGTGTCATTTCCCCTTTAATCCTCGTATTCTGTGCATAAGATTTATTATCACTTGGAAAGTTGGAATCTCATTTGCATGGAATTGGGTACTGTAATGCAGTTATCAGACAAAATAGTATATCCAAATAGTTACCACCTATCGAGAATATTGTCGAATTAAATATGATGTCTTTTTTAATTATAATACTAATCAACTTGGAATTGGAATTGGATTGTTCTGCGTGACTATACATGTACCTACCATGGAATCAAAGGGAAATATACACATGGAGTACTAAACCCAAAAGAAGGGGACTGTAAGGCTATATATCAAGCTTTACAATGGGCACAAAGACAATAGTGGACAAGGATTTATATTGAAGCTGATGCCAAATTAATCATCCTATCAATACTTGATAACTCTCTTCTCATCCAGTGGGAGGATATGAATCTATTAAACGAGATCAAACACTTAATCTCAAATTTTAGTTATTGGTCTTTTTATTTTGTTAGGCGTGATAATAATTAAGTTGCAGACTACATTATTAGATTTATTAGGGAGAATAAAGTTCATATACAAACTTATAGTGATTTTCGAGCTGCTATTTGTAGTCTCTAACAAAAGACCAGAATTCTACTATTAGTTAAGTCCAGTAAATTTTATTTTTATCAAAAAAAAAAGTGTGTAATTTCCCCAATTTTGTCATTTCAAAGCGACCCATAAAGGATCATCGATTGTCTATGTTGCCAATCAATTTCAAAATCCCAACTGCATTAATCTCAATCATAATGAATTACAAATAATTGGTTATATAACCCATATTTTTGATTTTATGGGTGTACGATACTTTTAAAAAAAGATATTATTGAAATATCCATAGATTCTTTTTATACTTTCCAATTAACCTTTCTGGGCATTCTGCCCAAAATTAAAGCCCACAATAAATTTAGTGTGGCTAAAATATCCATTCATCTATTGGGTTTATAAAGAGAAAGTTTAAATAAACCCACAATTCTCTTCCTCAACTTCACCGTGTTTTCTATCTCAACTTATTTTCTTCTACCTCTTCTTTCAGCTGAAGTTCATGAAGGAGAAGATTGCCCTAATAGGAGCCGATCAACAACACTTGAATTTGTTTCAAAACAAGCTATACACTTCCCAAATATGATCACAACTTCAATTCTGTGAGTTTTGATATTCAATTCATCCTTAATTGATTCATCTGTTTTTGATTCATTTTTTTTTATTCAATCTGTTTGGTGTTTGATATTAACATGAACACACATCGTTTAGTTAGAATGATTTTGATTCATCTTAATTTGATTAATAATTTTGAAATTTAATTCATCTGTATTCAATTCATCTGTTTTTGATTCAATCTGTTTTGTCTCTGATTTTTGTAGGGTTAGTAATAATTTGATTTCCAGGTTTAAACTTCAAAAACTTTGTTTCAGTTCATCAATTAGTAATTGGGTACCAGTTAATTGTTAATATAAAACCAAAATCATGATAAACTTAATTTAGTTTCCCCTATATTTTAGTTTCTGTCAGTATTTTTTCACATGATGCAACCAGTTACATCATGTGTATATAACTCTCTTTTTTTATTTTTGTATCGGATGCAACCAGTTACCTCATGTGTTTATCACCCTGACTTTTTTCGCTTAATGATTTTTTTGTGTGTTTTGTTTTGTTTTTGTAGGAATCTTTCCTTTAGCATACTGTATTGTTTCAAGCGAGAATGTCGACAACTGGCGTTGGTTCTTGGAGAAGCTAAAGTCTATTTTGGGTCCTCGCCCATTAACTTTCATTTCGTGTCGTCACGATTGTTTGGTCTTCGGTATTCCCTCTGTATTTCCTACTTCTCATCATGGTTATTGTTATTTTCACTTGAAAAATAATGTTCGTACTCAGATAAGGAAGAAGAAAAAAGAATATGGTATTGCAATGGACTTGTTCACTCAATATTTTTATTCGTCAACTCTTGAAGGTTTTCATGAAGGTATGAATAAGCTGAAGAAATGGGATGCAACGGTCTTCACCTCTACTTGAGTGTTCTTCCCGTGGAGAATTGGTCCACAATACATTTTAAAGGATGTCGACACGAAGATATGTGTTCAAATGTTGCAGAATCCTTTAATGCTTGGATTAGGGATGCGAAAAGTATGCCTATTGCAACGTTATTCGACCACATTCGAGTCAAGATAATGGTGCAGATGAGTTCAAGGAAGATTAAAGGGTCAAAGTATTCTGGATATTTGTGTCCAAATTTTGAGAAAGAAGTTGAGAAGTCAATTCGTGCCGGCAGTACTTGGAGAATAAGCAAGTTTGGGGAACCTGAGTTTGAAGTACACTCCTTTGATCATAATCATGATGTTAATATTAGGAAGTGATACTGCAGATGTAACCGTTGGTTCATTGACCAGTTCCCTTATGCTCACGCTATCGTGTGTATGACTTCAGCAAATCTTTGGTTCAAGAGATCTATTACGTGCGGTAATTGTCATACAAAAGCAAGGCATAACAAGATGACCTGTCCTCATCCTCCCGCCACAAAGAAGCACCTTATTCTCCCTCCTTAATAACATCTTCTTCAACTGATTCTTCTGGACAATTTATGAGTTTTGGTCTTATTCATTCTCTGCAACTTCTTATTGCATATTACATTCATTCTTTTTGCAAGTAATATTTGTTTTAACAAATCTATGTTTATGGATTTTTATATATTGTTTGAACAATTTCAGTTTCTAGCTTATCTTAATATCATTTTTGCGTTGAACAATTATAAATGCTCTTCAATTCAGGTACAACTCAGATTAAACCTTGAATGAATTCATGAAACATGTTTGATCTGAGTTGGATGAAACGGGTTTCATCCTGCATAATCTAAAAAAAATTAGATTTTTTGCTATAATATAAACAAAATAGATTTTTTGTTTGGATGAAACTGGTTTCATCCTGCATAATCTAAAAATTTTTTAGCTTGGATGAAATTGGTTTCATCCTGTATATTCTGACAGAAAAACCATGCTTTTTACAAACCAGTTTCATCCTGAATAGTCTGACGATAAAATTATTTAAAATTATTAATAAAATAACAATTCAAGTAAAATTTTTCATATTAATTGAACTGCAATTAGGATATGAAATCCAAGTTTCATATGAATTCATCTTAAACTTAAACTTAAACTACATTAATAGTACTTTAAATAAAAAACTTAACTTAAACTTCTTCTAGGGTCCTCCTTTGGCCCATAAAGTACCTTATCTTCTTCACTCATA
Organism: Papaver californicum; assembly: GCA_023531435.1. NCBI lineage: Eukaryota > Viridiplantae > Streptophyta > Magnoliopsida > Ranunculales > Papaveraceae > Papaver > Papaver californicum. The sequence continues at coordinate 5,222 of JAJJMC010019650.1, forward strand.
CGTATCCTCTTCATTGCAAAGGTAACAACAAGTGAGTTAGGATCCTTCTTCAAAATTTGATCACCAATCTTGAATGAGTTGTTTGATTCATAACTCATTATGATGTATTCTAATGCCTTTGGAGCTTTGCTACATTAAACATTGAATGAGTTGCAAAGGTTTTCTTCCCTTCATTTCTCTCCAAATGATCTTCATTACTTTCGCCAAGCACATTTACATCATGCTTTTTCTTGGTTCTTAATTCACCTTTACTATTTCTTTTGCTGCCTACAAGAAGATGAAACCAGTTTGATCAAAACAAAAATAAATTTTTATATAATATTAAAGCTGAATGAAACTAGTTTCATCCTGTGTAAAACCTTCTGAAACTGAAGATTAAAGCTGGATCCTGTGTAAAACCTTCTGAAACTGAAGATTAAAACCTAGATGAAACTAGTTTCATCCTGTGTAAAACCTCCTGAAACTGAAGATTAAAGATGGATGAAACTACTTTCATCCTATTATAGTTTATCCTAACAATACTTACACCACCATCAACTCAACACAGATGATCAATAACAATTTAAACAAAAAGAAATCAGAAAATGACACTTCTAGTTCTAGGGGCCATTGTGTCCTGCCAATTTAGCCTAACTGTTAAAACCAAAAAACCAACTAGTTGTTAGTTCAAGTTATAATCAAATAAGAGGATGCAACTGGGTTACATATCTAGAACACAAACAAGAAGAAATTGCTTTCAATAAGCATATTATGCAGTTTCAATAAGAAGAAACTGGTTTCATCAGGCCAACAACATCATATACTTCTCAACAAAAATAATTGTATGAGCCAATAATCACAACTAGTTGGTTACACAACAATCAACATCAAGAAAACAGGTTACACAACAACAATATCTACTCAACATCAACATTTACTCAATATAAAAAAACAGGTTACACTTTAATTTTCACATGTACAAAACTTTGCCCAAATTTTGATTAAACCTAGATGAATGAAACCAATTTCATCCAAATTTAAATGGGTAATGTATAAAATTGACCTAAAATTGAGCATGTGATTATACTAGTGAGCATCAAATAAAACTTAAAATCAAAGAGGTAGATGAAACCATTTTCATTCATTAAAAAAATATCAAAGAGGTAGATGAAACCTGAGGCAGATGAAACCTAAAATTGGTGTTGAATTTTTGATCAACACTGGTGGTGTTGGTAGTGGTTTTGAAGAAACTAGTTTTAATTTTCTGTTCCAGATGGTGATTGCTTCTTTCTATTGGTGGTGGCGGAGAAATTGGAGAAGGTGGAGAAGGAGGAGGAGGAGGTGGAGAAATGGGAGGAGTTGGAGAAGATTGATGGGTTTTTTCTACGGGTAAAGGTGCAGAAATAAGAAGAGTTGCAGAAGACGGAGTTAGAGTTACTGAAATTGTTTCACGGGTAGAGGTGGACTAATGGGAGAAAAATAGTGGCGCGGAAACTTTGGTTGGTGGGATGGATTATAACTGATTTTTATGAGGTGAGTTATAGCTGATTTTTGTGGGGTGGGGTGAAACTAAAAAAGGGTATTCTAGTCAGTTTTTTATGATACTTATGTCCGTCCATATCACCTGGAGTAGTATTTTAGCCGTCCGTTTCAACCAGATTTTAGGGAATCTTAGGCAATACACCTAATTTTTTTTGTTTTTTTTTGTTTCTTTTAAAAGGGTGATTCTAAAACCTAGAAAGAGAACGAATTGCTCTTATAGATTGATAGTTAAATTGTTGATAGATATCGTCTATCGTAAAGCACGCCTCGTAATGGCCAATGGGTCATCCGCTGTCTTAACACTCGAGTTATAGTACACCATATTATTTTTTTAATGCATTTTCTTTTATTACGAACTTGATGAAATTTCATTGTCGATTATCTGAGATTCAAGAATTTTAATGCAGTTTTTTTTTCTTCAACTTAACTCAATTAATTTATCTTATTTGAATCTAATTGGTTATATTAATATGATTTATATCCAACGAATTAAATAAAAAATATTATCGGATTCAAATAGCTCCGAATTATATATATATACCGATTTATATATTAAAAAATAATAATAAAAAAATTTATTTAACACAACAAAAAAAAGGATGTGGATAAATGGAAGGGGGAGAGAAAGAGAGAAGGAGAATCTAACTCTTTCTGAGTTAGATACCATGTCAGAATCATAACACAAGTTATATTAAACAAACATGGTGTTACTGGTCATCATATTATGACTAGCCTTACAACGTTATGTTATGTGCTCAAAATATCGAAGAGTTTATTCAAAGGTTTAATGACACAAGAGTATTTTAACAACCTTTCTTCACTAGTAATTTCTTCGCTAGTAAAGATGAAAATCTAAATACATATTCAAAGTTGTACCTGCCATCCAAGGAGAAAAAACTATATGCCAGACCCAAAAATGCTTGATGCCTCCTAAAACTTTTCCCCAAACCCTTTCTCCCACGACGTGTCATCATGTTAGTGGTGCATTTCAATTATAATAGACCCCCTATTTGCTCAAGGGGAAGGGAGGTGATTCCACATCATGTGGAGAAAGATGGGGGCAAGGTTTGGGGGGTGATAAAAAAAGTCGAGACAAACATATGATGAAATTCTTCTTGAAGAGTTGGAGAAAACTACATTTGGAGGGGTAAAGAGACAAGAGGAGGAGCTGACTGGTAACATCAAGGACTGAATTTATTAGAAGAATCTAACACACTCTTAGAAGAAGACCTGTTGGAAAGAACCCAAGACCTAGTTAAGCTTAATGAGTTAAAGGTCATAAGAGCAAGAATGATCTATCAAAGGGCTAAAGTCAAAGGGTCCAGGATGGGGATAAGAATACAAGTCACTTCTATAAAACAGCTAATGCTAAGAGAAAAATGTTCTCACTAGAAGAAACAGAGTATGAACTACAAAAGCCAAAGAAGAATAAAACCATCAAAGAAGATGAATTAGATACTCAAATTCTAAAACCAAAAAAGAAACCCATCAAAGAAGAGATTAAAATTCTAAAACCAAAGAAGAAAACCAATTCATCATCAATCAAACCCATTACAAAAACCTCAAATAAGAACACGACAATCACGATTAGTCTACCAAAAACATTACTGGTCAAGAAACTTAATCCCACCAAATCATCAAATTCAAGTACAAATTCCAGAAAGAAATCACAAGATCTTTCAAAGCCCATTTCCACATCCAAAAACAAAACCCCAGAACTACTCAAATCCAAAAACCCAGAGCTCAAACCAAAAACCCTACTAGAAAACAAAATCCAAACAGAGAACAAACCGAAGAAACCCATAACTCCAATCTGGCTAGAAGATGATACAACAGATTTCACATCAGAATTCACAGACTTACCATCAAGATTCCAAGAAACATTAATCCTAGATCTTGAAAGAATGTCAAGTGTGAGTGTGTAAAGAGTGTAATGGTAAGTGTGTGAAGTGTGAGTGTGTAAAGAGTGTGTGAGATAAGTGTGTGCAAAGTGTACAGTGTAAGCTTCTATCAGAAGATTATATATACGAATGTGTACTGTAACAAAATGTATCTTTCTCTAAATCAATTCATTGTTCAAATTCGTTCAGCTCCAATGTATCTTTGCACATTCTTTCAGAGACTAGAAACATGATGGCAGAAGTTTCTTCTTCTTCCGATTCTGGTAATAAGTTCAGTAATACTTCTTCTTCTTCTTCATCCATTAGAATCAGGAATTTAGAACATGATATATTGTGTGAGATATGTCTACATCTTCCCATAATACAATCTACCAATTCAGAGAAGTATCCAAGGTATGGTTTTCTTTTCTATCTGAATCTAATTTCATCAACAAATGGATTCAAGTCAATACCCCATTCCCATGGACTCTACTGTACGCTGCTCATCCAATCCCAATAATACATAGTTATCTTGATTTGCATTCTCAATTGTCTTGTAATCATGATGGATTTTCGTTTAAGTTCATAAATCAAGAACAGGAAGTATTACTCATTAGGGGTATAAGTAATGGTTTAGTTTTTTGTTCAAATCTGGAAAGTAATAACTGTGTCTGTAATCCTCTAACCATGAAATGCGACTGGCCAATGACAACGATACTTCCGCCAACCTCTTGGTCAGACCCATCAGTGTCTCAGGTGAGAATATCGATATGGTTTCTTTCAGGTAGCTTTGTTATGTCAAAAAAACAAGGTTATCGATATGACTTCAAAACATTAAGATCATTGTTGGAGCCACCCTACCAAAATAACCATGTCAAAACCATCTATCATAAGAAGCAACCGCTTCAAGAACATCTTTGCGATGAACTGGGACGGAGTCACAACTGTTTGAAATTATGAAACGATTGGTTCTATGATTTCTTGGTTTAGTTGTTGATGATGATCGATTTTTTAGTTGGATTGTTATTGATTATCGTTACTGTTATCAATATCCTTTTTCTGCATTTTTAATAGAGATTCTTCGAATCATTAATTAGTCGAAGATGATGAGGTTTATGCTAGTAATTTGATATCCTTGAGTAGGGTTGCACAAAATACATGGAGGTTTGTGGCCTACCATGTGTCGCTTGGATTTGAAGGAACTCATGGGTGCTCGACAGCCTGTCATGGGTTTGCCTGATTGTTTTAGGTGGGCGGGCGTAGGTTTTTGCTCAAATATTTATATCCGACTTGTCTGCCTGCCCGATAGCTTATTTATGTTTGGTCGTAGTTTTTACGACCACAATATTATGTTTTTACATGTATTTTTGATAACCTATAAGATATAAATAATATTATTAATTAATTGGTAGTGGAGGTGGAGATAGTAAGTTAAAATTTTCATATATTGATATTAATGACCAGTAAAAACACTTAAAGTCCATGGTCCGACAGTCTTAGTCTGTTCGAATATTTTGATAAACCGTGGGCGGATCATAAGTACTAAATTATTTGCATTATCGGCATGTCATTTCCGATAAGTTCTATGGGTATTTTAGGATCAAGCCTGGCTTGTCAGGCCTGACAAAATAACAGCCTAGCCTGGACGGTTATACACCCCAATCCTAGGGGTGATCAACGAATGGATGGGTGTGAATTTTATATCATCCGCGTTCAATTAATCCATCTAAATGACGGATTTTTTAAATACACCTATCTCCAATCCATTATCTAACGGATTTGATAAATTTTAAATTTCTAGTCCACTTCGCCCCTTGAAGGAGAGCTAAAGCTTCTACCTCTAGAGTCTCTTGACCGAATTCTTTTTCTGTTTTTGTGAAACAATTACAACGTGGGAAAAAAAAAGGGGGGTCACTTTTTATAGGATAAACAATATACTTTTAGGCGTAATAAATTATACTAAAAAGAGAAAAAGAAAAAAAAAAGACAGAACCGCCATTTAAAACTTCTCATATGCAGATGATAAAACCAGAATCGCGGTCAGTCGATAATCATTTTACTTAATTTACAAGTTGAATTCACTCACTAATGGTCCAAAGATTCCAAACAAGAACGGTCTGGGTGTATCAAAGTCGCCGAGATAATCCTTTTCTTTCACACATTCTCGATTTCTCAACTTATAAATACCAAGGCAACAAATTCTTGCACATTCTTTCAGAGACTGGTTAGCGTTCAAGAAACATGATGGCAGAAGGTTCTTCTTCTTCCGATTCTGGTAAGTTCAGTAATACTTCTTCTTCTTCATCCATTAGAATCAGGTATCTCAAAGATGATATCTCCAACGATTCTATTTTGCCATTTTTTAAACTTCTATGAGATTGGAATCGTTGAATAAGAACTGCTTAATCCAACGATTCTACTTTGTCAATTTTTGTAACTTCTCTGAGATGGGAATCTTTGGATAAGAACCGTCTAATCCAACGATTCTACTTTGCCATTTTTGTTTACTTCTATGAGATTGGAATCGTCCGATAAGAACCTGTTGTATCCAACGATTCTGGAGACGATTCATTCTTACTCGGTTTATGTACACTTTTATGGTTAGAATGGGTGGATACATATTATATTAACCAACGATTCTATTGAGTTCATTTTATTTCCTTAATGATTTTTTTGTTGATTGAATTAGTGATTGTTGATTTTTGTTTCTCTCTAACCATACTTATTTTTTTTCTTCAATTTATTTTTTGCAGGCATCGAGAACAAAAAGGAAAGGGTACTAGCTATTATACAAAAATCCGTGAGTGTGATGTTTTCAGAGAGACGGAGCCACTAATTGTGCGAAACCAATATAAGTTTGCTTATCTGTTTAGAAAAAAGACAAAGATGGAGCAAGTGAAGAGGCTTCTTGGAGAGCTCTCTTTGGAAGAGATTTACGAGGTTATTAATATTGCAATCCTCATAACCGAAAAACATTGTTTTGTGGAGGGAGTTCCATGAGGCATTAGATGTTAAGGAAGCCGCTGAAGCTGATCAAACTGATAAGTGAGAGGGTGATGAAAAATGATTTGACATACTTATAGATGTTTATTTATTTCTAAACAATAGTTTATGTTTTATTAGAATGACTTGTCATGTTTGGATCGTGGTGACCGTAAGGTTTAATTTGTCTTTGAATTAAGGTTTATATTACATCTTATGTATTACTTTTCATTGCACATGGTTAAACTTAGGCTTAACGGTTTACTTTTTTGATTTTGTTTGATTTTTTTTTATTTTTTTTGAAAATATAGTTGTTACCTCCTTTATGCATATAAATAGGATAATCCACTCTCCATCATGCACTACTTAATTCATCTTCAATATTCACAGCTTCCTTCAAAGTAAAACTCTTTTGCAATGACAAGTCCATCATCAACTACCAATTCAACTGAAGAGATACTCAGAAGATGCAAACGAACTACACAAGCATCATCATCAACTACAAAATCAATAAGGGCTATGGAAGAAGAGATACACAGGAGAAGCAAACCAATGAGTGCCATGAAAAAAGAGAAAAGCAAGAAACGAGGTTACGACCAATTCCAATGAAGTGAAAAGTTAAAGTCTGTTGTGGATGAGACGGAACAGATTAAGAATTATTACGTCATCATGGATTTACCAGAAAAAGCTCGGGATAAGGGTTTATTTTGGAATATGGTAAAAACAGGACCTTACGTTTCCAAGCCGGCGCGAAGTGGAAGGGGCCACGCTTTGATTACGATACTGACTATGTTTGCAGAACGACCCGTCATGTTATGAAGTTGTGCATCAAGTAAACGAGTTTCTCGCTAGGCACGGAGAGTGTAAGTTTGCGGCACATGATGCATATACCAAATGGAGAGGAGAGCCGTTTTATCATTTCGAAGCTGCCAAAATAACTGACGATCGCACCGAGAAAAATAATATCTTCTAATTATAAGTTTTTATCTATTAATGAGAAAATAAAAAATATGTAATTATAAGTTTTCATTTATTAATAAAAAAATATCTTACTTTAATTGCTGAATAATTCGATTAGTATCAATTGTGGGTCGGGCAGCCTAGCCTGGCCGATTATACACCCCAATCCTAGGGGTGAGCAACGAATGAGTGGGTGTGAATTTTATTGCGTCCAATCAATCCATTTAAATGACAAAATTTTTAAATGCATCTGTGTCCAATCCATTATCTAACGGATTTGATAAACTCTAAGTTTCTAGCCCACTTCGCCCCTTGAAGGAGAGCTAAAGCTTCTGCCTCTGGAGTCTCTTGACCGAATTCCTTTTCTGTTACTGTGAAACAATGACCACGCGGGCAAAAGAAAATAAAAGGGGGGGGTCACTTTTTATAGGACAAACAGTATACTTTTAGGCAAGAAGAAGAAAAAATGACGACAGAACCGCCATTTAAAACTTTTCACGGATGATAAAACCAGAACCGAGGTCAGTCGATAATCATTTTGCTTAATTTACAAGTTGAATTCACTCACTAATGTTCCAAAGATTCCAAACAAGAACGGTCTGGGTGTATCAAAGTCGCCGAGATAATCCTTTTCTTTCGCACATTCTCGATTTCTCAACTTATAAATACCAATGCAACAAATTCTTGCACATTCTTTCAGAAACTGATTCGCGTTCAAGAAACATGATGGCAGAAGGTTCTTCTTCTTCCGATTCTGGTAATAATTTCAGTAATACCTCCTCTTCTTCTCCATCCATTATAATCAGGAATTTAGAACATGATATCTTGTATGAGATATGTCTACATCTTCCCATAAAATCAATCTACAAATTCAGAGTAGTGTCCAAGGTACGGCTTTCTTTTCTATCTGAATCTAATTTCATCAACAAATGGATTCAAGTCAATACCCCATTCCCATGGACTCTACTGTATGCTGCTCATCCAATCCCAATAATACATAGTTATCTTGATTTGCATCCTCAATTATTTTGTAATCATGATGGATTCTCGTTTAAGTTCGTAAATCAAGAACAAGAATTATTACTCATTAGGGGTATAAGTAATGGTTTAGTTTTTTGTTCAAGTCTGGATAGTAAAAACTATGTATGTAATCCTCTAACCATGAAATGCGTCTCATTGCCTCCGTCACCCACACTGCCAGAGGTCAGAAGTTATATGTATGCTCTGGCCTGTGATTCCAATACCAATTACAAGGTTGTGCTCATACCACAGTTTCTTGGGGATTCTAAGAAATTCAATATTGAAATATTCTTTTCGGAATCGGGTCATGGGAAGTCCGCCAAGTTTTGTGCCCTCAAGCTGTATCTTGGGAAAACTCAGTATGTAGCAATGCTATACTCATTAATGAAGGTATACTCTACTGGATTGAACAGAAAAATAAAATGGTGGCATACAATCTCAACGAAATAAATGATGGCAGTACATGCAAGCTGATTGATTTGCCTAACCATGATGATGACATAGGGAAATTGGATATAGTAACTGCAGAAGGGCTGGAATATTGCTATATTCCCGGTCGTTGTCTTGGGGAAGCCGAAGGGTTGGTCTGTTACGCACGAATTGGCAGTGAGAAGACTTTGGGTGTTTGGGTATTGGAAGAGGAGAATTGGCATCTACTGCTCAAAGATGTTACATTAGAAAACATTTTAACTGAAATTGAAAACAAATTACGTTTAGGAAATATTGAGGGGCCGTCAAATCGATTTGATGCGAGTCTTATCCAGGTATTGGGTTTCAGTCCAGTAGATAAAAATGTTGTTATTCTAGGTGCCAAAAAATACGTCTGGGCATACAAAATCCGGACGGGTACTTATGAAGAGCTTTGCAGCAATGTACCTTCAGGTGATAGGGGTAAATTTTTGAATTTACCATTAGTGCTAAGGCCAATGACAACGATAATTCCGCCAACCTCTTTGTCAGACCCATCAGTGTCTCAGGTGAGAATATCGATATGGTTTCTTTCGGGTAGCTTTGTCATGTCAAAAAAACAAGGTTGTCGAGTGTGTTTATGTTTCTGTTTCTGAAGCTTGGTAGTCATATATTTTGCAGGAACAAGAAGAACCCTATGCACCAGAGCTGTAAACGTAGTTAGAATAAGCTGAACATTTAGGTCCTTTCAGCTACATGGTTCAAGCGCTTTCATACTCACCAGGTATTAGCAGCTCCAGGCTCTCGTCCAAAATTTTTATTTGGACGGACCAATGGATTAGGATTTTACTTTTGCAATTACGAAAAGGAAAACGATTGTTTCTACTGTGTATAGCTTTGTAGAAAGCATGAGGACTAATAGTTCCTGATGAAATATACAACAATTTTATAAATTTTCAATTTGTCCATATGTGGCTTGGGTCCATAATTTGATTTGTGATTGTGTATTACTGTAACCCAAAGTTTTAATCCAAAGCCCAAAATAATCCGGGACTCAAATCCTCTGCATAATCTAAAATTTGCCAGGACTTGGGAAATATTCCATAATATTTCTCGACACTCAAATATATTGTTCGTTGTCCCAAAAATTTCATATAACTTGAAATTAGCCTTGTAGCATAAAATTTGTGACGTGGGTTATAGCTTCAAAAATCCTTATCTAGTGCTACAAAAAGCCCAAAATTTCCTTATGAATTCTAAATATAAGCTGGCAAATGGAGATAAGCTTATTTAAGCTATGAAAATGTGACTATTGATTCCTTCACGGAAAGAGGCCCTTGTACGCCATAAATAATCCTAGTTATATCAGAGTATTAAAATTATAGCCAAAGACCAGGTAATTTATCTACTGAGATGATGTGAATTCTGTAGGCTGAGGCGAAAGGAATTCGCAAAGCACAAGGGACATCATCAAGTGCACCAAACTGTTGAATCAGTGTCTGGTGTAGCTCTTTACTTCAATCCTCTATAAGTAGAGTGGTATTTATTTACCACTACACTATTTTACTTTTTTTTTCACTGTTGTATCTTTGAACCCACAAAAAGGAAACATGACACACTCTCAGAATAAAAGTCATTTCATTAGACAACGCATTCACTAAAAGATACATTCATTTCCAACAGACGACTTCCTTAATTAGACCCAAGCTGGTAAGTGCATGACCCCAAAAGATGTTACCCAATTTGAACCTGTATAGTCCTAGGCTTCTTAGGTTCAGGTGGAGGCAATTTCTGGACAGTAATGGTAAGAACACCATCTACACAAACAGCTGAAATTACATCAATATTAGCATTCTCGGGGAGCATAAATTTCCTCATGAATTTGCCAATTCTTCTTTCCATCCTCACATATTTCACATCCTTCTCCTTCTCATCTTCCCGTTTTCGCATCCCCGTTACAACAAGCACGTTATTCTCTTCCACTTGAACTTTAATTTCCTCTGATTTCAACCCTGGAAGGTCAAGTACAAACACAAATGAATCTGGACATTCTTTAATATCAGCTGGTGTTGCTGCCATTGCCTTTGCATCCCTCACATATGTCTTTGATGGTGTATTCACTGATTTCCCAACTTCATGATCAGATACATCGAATATGTCGTGAAGACCTGAGAAAATTGGATTACTGGAACCAATTACCCTGAAATCCATTGATTAACCTAATTGTTTGAAATCACTCTGTGTAGTGAAATTTGTAATGATTCTGGTCTTTGGCTGAAAAATTTGATTGATAGATTGATTAATTATGCAAGTGGTGTTTATATAGAGATGCATAAAACTGTTTTTGAAGTTGGCATAGAAGTTGGTAGATACTTCTAGGTAGTTCTGTTCATCTCTTTTTTCTCCATCCATTCAGAAGTTTGTAGAAGGTTTGAATAAAACATGGAAGAGTTGGAACTTACTAGAAAAGGCTAGATATTCTCATTTTATACTTCAAAATAAACTGGGCTTTGGTTAACAATTCGGCCCACAAACTCGTCTGGGTTCATTCCGGCAAGCCTGCAGCAAAGTTATAAAATTTAACTCGTATGAACATCGAAAGGGGAATCCCATCCATGGGTTATCTAAAAAAAACCAAGCCCCTAGTTAAAATATAGGAATTTTGGGCCTAAAAATAATATTTTTTTTATTGTTACGTCCAAATTATTTTTCAATTTTTATGATACCCATAATTATTTGGAATTATGAAAAATATCTGAATAACTCGTTACATATCATATTTTTTCAGGGGTATAATTGGTAACCAAACTAGAAATAACATATATAAATATTTATGTTTTGGAATTTTATAAAAAAAATTTTGTTGGAAATGTTTTAAAGAGATCTACACAACGAGTACAAACAATAATATCAAATTTATATTTTTTTTTTTACGAAAAAATCGGAGGTGTTTATCATTTTAGGTACAAATTTCAAAAATTGGATACATAGTCATTATGGAACCATCACAAAAAGATGTATAACACAATATACAACCACCACAAAGGATGCATAACACATTTATGCATCCATAGTTTGGTTTATGCATTCATTAATTTGCCTTTGCAACCACTAAAACGATGTATATGACTAAAAAATTCATTCCAACAAAAAAAGGATGCATAATGAATTACGCAACCACCACAAAAGATGCATAACACATTGTGAAACTATATTCTGATTCATGCATCTACTAATTTGGTTATGCAACCACTGATTAAAACGGTGTATATGCCTTGAAAATAACATTCCAACAAAAAAAATGATGCATAATACAATGTTATGTAGTCATTTTTATAGATGCATAACAGATTATGAAGCCATTTTTTGGTTGATATTTAACAGTGCTAAAAAAAAATATAGGGTTGCACATGGTTCGATTCGGTACGGTTATTGGCATAAAAAAATCAAAAATGAAGTACTCGATTTTCCAGTTTTAAGAACCGATGTAACCATTAAGCTTATTCGGTTCGGTTCAGTTTCATACCAACTCGGTTCGGTTCACTTGAGGTATCAAAATCACTATTCCCTGTATTGCACACACATAGAATCATAAATAACAAAATTGTAAGAAAATAAAACAATAAGAAAAAACAGAATCAAACTCAACCATGTTCTCTTCATAGAATACGAATCTAAAGTAATTTGTAAAACTTACCAAAATTAAGCATAACCCAGTTTATATTATCGTGTGGATCAACTTAAATGACCCTAATTTTAAAATATCCTCAAGTGTTTTTAATTTTACAAAACCCTAATATCAAATCTATCTCATAGAGTCATAATATCAAAATCAGTTCAAATCTAACTCATAATATCAAAATCAAAGAAGATAATGAGATAAAATGATACATGCAATACCTTTATAATCAATCATATAATCAGTGTCTTCTACTTTAGCTTCTAGGTTCAACTGATGGTGATATTTATTACTTGATCAGACTACAAGAAGAAGAAGGTGGTTGTTTTGGAAGTTGAGAGTGGTGGCGTTGGCTATTAAGAGTGATAGCTAGCGGTGAATCTCAGTCTTCACTGTGTGTAGAAGAGAAAGGAGAGAGTGATAGATATGTTCGAAAGAAAAGAAACTAACCTAATGTACTTAAAACTAAAATCTACGTCTAAGATTAATTTATAAAATCGATGTCTATGATCATTTAATTTTGCATTGGGGTTCGGTTTCGGTTTGGTTCGGTTAAAAATCATCGGTTTTGGTTTCGGTTCACGGTTATGGTTTGGTTTTATGCAGGCCTAACAAAATAGATGCATAATACAATTTGATGCCATTATCTCGACTACATAAAAGATTATGCAGCCTTTTTGGTAGCTGGATAACAGATTATGCATCCATTTTATCGATTGCATAATAGGTTATGCGGGCATTTTTGTAGTTGGATAACATATTATGAAGCCATTTTTTGGCTGATAATAGTACTAACAACAAAATGGATGCATAATGCAATATGTTGTCATTTTATCGACTTCATAACAGATTATGCATCATGTTTTGTAGCTGCATAACGGACTATGCAGTCATTTTCTAGATTGCATAACAGGTTACGCAGTCATTTTTGTAGTTGCATAACAGATTGTCCAACATAAAATGGATAATCTTCCATAATAACCGAGTATAAATCCCGATGCAACAGTGTCAACAAATCTCTGATACCGAAACCATCGTTTTAATAAAAATCAAACAAGAGTTTATTTACCTTAATTGAATTTGATATTTTTTTCCGTACGAATAATATGCTAATTTTTAGTATTTCCTTGGAGTTTGTATATACAATAAGAAATAATTAGTGGGTATCACTTAATAGTGATATTTATTGGCGAAAAAAATAAGATTTGAGATGACCAACAAGAACTTGTAACCAATATCCACAATGTTCTTATAATATGCATATGCGGCCGCA
>JAJJMC010019660.1:0-23203 GCA_023531435.1 Papaver californicum
AACAAGATGGAACACTGATCACAGCAGTAACAATTACATCTCCATTTTTAAGACCTAAACCTTCTTCTGCAATTTGTTTCAATTTCTTTAAAATCATAGACAAAAGTTCTTCAGCAGAGAATCTCTTTAGGCGATTAAAAGATCGAACAATGACGTTAGGTTCATCATTCTTACTTACTGGATTAGCAATTACTTCAAATGGGCAACTAAGAAGGTTTATTTGAGTAGGATCATCTGAAAATTTTACCCCAATTAGACGCTTGACATCAAGAATTGTGTTTGATGGATTCGTGTCAACTCCATCAAATGCTTCATCGCCAATTATGGCTTCTGTATAATCAGTGAATGCAATGCAAGATGCAATTTTTCTGATTATTAATTCTTCTCCGATCCAAAATCCAACTCTACTGTATGTAGTACCTAAGTCAATGCCAATTACCACCACGTTCTTGGACACCATTGATGAACTGCTTCCAATGCTCTTCATTATTCAAGAATCATAGAAAATTGTAGTTAAAAGGGGAAAAAAAGAATTTGAGAAACAAAGTTCTTGATGAGTGTAGTTAAAGGGAAAAGAAAGAGAATTTGAGAGATAGATTCTGTGAGAATTAGGGTTTATGTAGTAATGAGACTGAAAGTTCAAATAGAGAGGAGCAGAATAAAAAGGAGGTTATGAAATGTCAAAGAAAAGTTCGTTAGATAATTCACCCTAAGCTTTTATAGTTTTGTCACACTTGCTTCCACCGCTTCTAACCTTTTAGTCCCTGGCAGTACTACCATGTTTTACATTGTTAGGGCACTCTCAGGAGCCGCTAAAATATGTCGTGCACACTTAGATATTAAAGGATAAAGAATAGTTTGCTCCTTGCTCACTCTCCTTGGTTTCAGGAAATGAAGAAGATCCGCCTATTATAAATATTATAAAGAACTAGACTTATATTCATACTATATATTTATCATTTTTTTATAATATTTTATTATAATTTTTTACTTAATAAAATAACGATAAATATTAAATATTTTCCGTATATTTTTGTTACACTTTACTCTCGGTTTTTTTTTACAAATAAAGTGATGACGAAAATTGGTAGTTGTCCATCTTACATAGATCATTTTATTAGGGCGTAGCATTGAACGAACGTGAGAGAAAATTATAACCGTTGGATGGATGAAAATAACCTAATAAAATGATGATGAAATTTGATAGTTGCTCGTACTTTTTTATTATACCCTCCAATTAATAAGAGTTCCAATAAACTATTATATAATTAACATCCAATAGATTAACAATTAAAATAAAATCTATATAATTAAAAATCATTGATACATATAAACCTTATTAAAAGCGTAAATTTTGAGTTAACATTCATAATGAATCTACACAAATAAGTTATCTTCGAATTAATTCATAAAACATAAATAAAAATAAGTAATCTCAAAAATAAAATAGATAAAACTCAAAATAATAAGTTCTAAAATTGATTCGAATCTCATATATACTAGAAATAAATATTTCCTCCTATTTATAATCTGTATTCATAAGTAAACATTTTATTACCATCTTCATCCGTCTCGACTATGCATCGGACTTGGGGAGAATTATTGATTTGGTCTGGTGGAGCTTTGTCCCTCACCCGTTGTCCTAATGTATAGAAACATCTTTAAAAAATTTCTTGATCGATAAATTATTTTATAATTGCCTCTTTAAAACTCAATATTATATGAGCTCCCAGGTTGAATGGTGATGAAATTCAAATTCTTTTTACCGATATATAATCTGGATATAGAAGAAAGGTTAAAAAAATGTTTTTTTTTATACCCTTATAGTCGTGTAATGAAAGACTTTCTTAAATTTAAGTTATAAAAATTAAAAAGTTCAATTAATTATTTGGATATAAATGAACAATTGATAATTGAAATACTTATTCTTGAATATCAAATAAACTCGACTTGAAATTTTTTAAAATCCTCCCTTAAAGGTTATAAGCATAAGCTGCGCACCTTGTTCCCAAATT
The DNA here is from genome assembly GCA_023531435.1 of Papaver californicum. Taxonomy (NCBI): domain Eukaryota; kingdom Viridiplantae; phylum Streptophyta; class Magnoliopsida; order Ranunculales; family Papaveraceae; genus Papaver; species Papaver californicum. Next base: position 2,016 of record JAJJMC010019660.1, read on the forward strand.
TATACACTGGACACCTAGTGCCAAGGGCAGTAAAATATCACCGAGCATCAACCATTGGTCTGGCTGCTTCAACAGAAATTTCCCAATAAACAGATAGGAATGTACACGTCGCCAGCTATTTAAGTAAGAATTGGTTATTTACATTAACGTCGCGGGTAAGGAATCCCTGTTTAATAAACCAAATCGAGCAATAAATAATAGTGAACTAAATTACATATAAGTCACCGTGTTTAGACCATATGAATTTGAATGAACCAACTTCGTACTTTTGTTTTAATGTGTTCTTCAAGGATCACATCAAAACCATTTGAAAAATACATGCATCCAGTTTGCTGGCTAAGGCTAACCATGGGTGCTTAATATGACAACAAATGCATACCATTTTCCCACAAATGGGAAGCGTCTGGAGTCCATGAAAGATTTTGATCTGTGACTGATTTATAAATTGTATTGCCAAAACAGATTATGAAAACAGTACAGGACTATTACTTATATAGAACAGATGGACTCAACAAGAAGACTAGAGGTGACATGGACACAACACATGACACAGTACACATGTCAGACTATAATTGGTGTAAAATGCTAAGTAGAGAATAGGATACAATGAGGTGTTCTAACATTCCCCCTCAAACTGATCACTGGATAAGTGAAGCAATTTGCACAACGAGAACATCACGCCATCGATGCCTGTAGATGCAATAGCAGCAACACTCATAGCTAAATCTCTTCAAATGACCTGCACAATCTCTATAGCAAGCATCCATACATAAAGTTGCAATTGTTACATTGGTTGCTGAAACACCGGCGGGAAGAATAGAAGATGTTGTTACTTTGGCTGAGAAGAAAGAAGCCTGCAGTGGAAGATATGCTACTGCTGTGAACTGATGAGAAAACCCAACACTTGTACTTACAAAGCAGTACCAACACCAAACATATTCCCCCTCAAACTGAGCACTAGCATTGTGTGTAAGGTTGACATGAAGCAAGCAACAAAAGCATTTAGAAGTATTAGATCACCATTAGAACTAGCAGCAATAAGAATAGCATCAGAAATAGTAGATTCCAGTATTTGTTTTGGTGTTCTCTGTTGGTTAAGAGACACAAGTTGTTGATGTTCTGTATTTGTTAACAGACACAAATTGTTGTTGTTCTCTGTTGGTTAAGAGACACAAATTGTTGATGTTCTGTATTGGTTAACAAACACAAATTGTTGTTGTTCTCTGTTGGTTAAGAGACACAAATTGTTGATGTTCTGTATTGGTTAACAGACACAAATTATTGATGTTCTGAAAGATTTTGATCTATGACTGATTTATAAATTGTATTGCCAAAACAGATTATGAAAACAGTATATAAATATTGCTTATATAAAGCAGATGGACTCAACAGGAAGACTAGAGGTGACATGGACACAACACATGACACGGTACACATGTCAGACTATAATTGGTATAAAATGCTAAGTAGAGAATAGGCTACAATGAGGTGTTCTAACGGTCCAGTTATACCTCAGACATGGTTTTAAGACATACATCGTTATCTTTACAGTCATGAACCGCTCAATGTTTACACACATTTGGCACTTAGAGCAGAAGTATGAATCGAATCATAAAAAATCTTCTGTAAGCCTAAAGTAAAACTTGTCATTTCAATTACTTTTTTACAGAGGAAAGTTGAAATAGTTATATATCTCTAGTCTACTAAAAATTATGCAAATATAAGTAGATAAGTAGTATCAGAATCACTAGTATATATGAAAATATAGGCGGCCTAACATCCGAATACTGAGTATTAATGAATCGCCAGTATAGATGAAAATGTAAGCGGACTAACATCTGAATATTTGTCATGTCTGTAATTGATGCCATTTATAAGACAATTTAACCGAGTGATGCAAATGTATCGTCACACCTATTTTTTTGTGTCTGGAAGTGATTTGAAATTGTTTGTCGTGAATTCCTATAGTTTTGTGGGTAACACAAAAGGATGGGTCATTGCAATCTGTGGGGAACTTCAGAGTTGTGGTCTGCCAAAGAAAAACTTAAATTTTATGGATGTGCAGAGTTTTTGTTGGTATATATATCATGGATTAACCCTAAAAGTTTGAAATAAATATAGGTTAGGTAACATATTGATTTGGGATTTCAAATCTAGAAAATAATATGCTTACACACACATCAGATGGATTCATCCAAGTTATGCCAATAGCTTTATGATAATGATAGGTGGTTCCTAAAGATGAAACTGCATACTACGATATTTGCGGATGATTGTTCGGTTATCTTCAGATGCGACTGTAGTATCCAAAATTGGCTATTTAGCGACAATTGTAATATATAAAAATGTAATAGACACGTTGGAGTAGCAGTGGAACCTAATAATATAAATTAAAGTTGTAAACTTGGCCTGACACATAGCTGCCCATGAATAGTGCATAACTAAAGCCAGAACAATGTAGTCAATCTCGGCCGTTAAGGCCGAGATATCAGCGCTTTTCAAGGTATCGGACGAATACCTTGACGATATCCGAGATTGCACTCACCGCGATTTGAACGCGAATATCGGCCGTATCGCCAAGATCTCGGCCGCGACGAATCTCCCGTATTTAGGGTAAAAATGGTATTTACTATTTTAATCTAACGGTCCTTAATCTTCTAAACGATCCAACGGTCCATATAGTAGAATGATAGAAATCTAACGGTCCTAATCTGATCTCTCGAAACAGAAACCTAATTTGAACCCTGCGTCTTCTCTCTTCTTTCTGTTCTGTAACTCTCCGTGACTTGGTTTTCTTCCTCAGTTCCTCTTCTCTAACCTAATCTTCTCTCTTCTCTAATCCTGAATCACTCAAGGCAAAAACCCCTATCATTTTATTCTTCTGCTGGATGATTAAAAGAGTTTTAATTGTGATTTCATTTCTCAACATGCCCAATTTAATTGTACTCGATCTAGGGCAGTTTGCAAGTTCATAATTGATCTTTTCCATGGTTATGAATTTTTTTCTTCTTGATAAACGAGTAGGTTTATCATTCACAGGTAGCTAATAATAGAGTGGGTTGATTTTTTTGGATGATATATCTGTTGTTCGATGTAGAGATCACCAGGAAGCATTGTGCTGTGTTACTGATCAATTTCTCAACAAGATTTGTATTGAGCATATTCTTCTCTTGTTCTCTCATTCCCTTAGTATTATCAATTCCAAAGTGAATTCCTTTAATGAATTGTGGGGATTGAGCAGTGACATTCATTATCATTGAACTGTGTATAATTTGTTGTTTGAGGTTAAGTCCTAAAAATGCTTTAAAGTTTGATGAATTGTGGGGATTGAGCAGTGACATTCATCATCATTTTAATTCTAAGTTCTTATTTAAAGTTACCGGAAGGATACTGTTGTAGTAAATAAAAACAACCTAATTGTACGTAAAGCTTCGATGGCAAATCAAGTGAAGAAACTTTTTTCATTTCCTCTTGGATTTTATTATGATAGCTTACATTATACAGGACATTATAGGCATCTCTACTGAGACAATCCTAGCAAAGATTTTCTCTCTGTATATTTATGGAAGTAGATCTTGTATTTATTCCCTTCATTCTAAATTTTTTTAGATTAGAAACGTCAACATCTTCAATGACAATCATAGTCATAGTGATAGAAACTAACCTTCTTAAGCTTTCTTTTTAGGGTACTGGGTGTGCTTCCCTTTCAAATTTATATTTGGTCCCTAACTTTATCTCTGCATAGCTTTTAATGTTGTGGGTAGTAGTCATTCCTTCCTTATCAGTCTGTATTCATTAACATCTCCTTTCCTTTCATCCTCTTTGTCTTCTTACCTTTTACTGTCGCTACCTTATTTATTTCATGAAAAACCAGCATTTAGACCTCCAATGTTTGCGCTGGCATCATTTTAGAGCACATAAATGTGGCACGGCTTATTGTCGCTTTTGTAAAATCTCTATTTCCTGCCCTTCCTTCTTGGGGAGGTGGGTTTGTTCTTTTGCTTTTTCGTTCTTATGTAACTTTGTACCTGGCACAAAAAGAACTGTTTTTGAATTGTGATTATTACTTGTATGGAGGTTATGAATTATGAATTGTGAATTGAGTTGCTAATTTTATTACCATTACTAATCTATTTCCTGTATGCAGGTTATGAATTGTGATTATGACTTCACCTAGACTGATTTACTTACCTAGTTATCTTGCATATTGCAGTTGCATTCAAAGAAAAGAAATCGTATAACACAACAGAAATTGAATGATAGTGTTTTCTTCCAATATAACAAGAAAATGCAGCGTCGTTATAAAGCAATTCAAGAATATAACGATGATGATAAATCTCGTGATCCTATCTTCTTGGATGAGCATGACGTGATCCTATCTTCTTGGATGAGCATGACGAAAGTGGTGAATGGTTAGATGCACAAAATCTAGATGACTTGATTGCAGAAGGTGATAATATCACCTCATTTGATGAGTTTCCAGACACCGGTGGTGATGCAAGTAGGTCAATTTGTAGGAGAAGTGCAATCAATTCTCGAAGCAAGTCAATATACCCAACAAACTCCGAGTATGATGGATATGATACTGATCAGTTGATGTGTGATACTGACGAAAGGCTACTTGGTGTTGATGACATCTATAATGATTCTCTTGATATTGATTCTGAATAGAACTAGAGTTGTAATATGCTTGTTGTTTAATCTGGATTTTTAGAACTTTGAAAACAGTGTTATTTTTGTTTTTGAACTTTGAACTTTGAACTTAAAGTATGGTTGTTGTTTTTAACTGATTATGTATTTTCCTTTCTTAAATTTTCTGTTTATGTATTATATTTACCATAGCTCTAATATTTACAGGTATATAAAATTTGGATAAAAGATTTAATAGTTGGTCCGAGATTTCACCGATAATCTTCACGAGATATCGTTGTTAAGGTGTCAAGGTCCCGATCACGACGAGACCGAGATCCAAAATTAACTACATTGAGTAGGACTATGTAGACAAGTGGTTAGATTGTTGGTATAATGTGCTACAGGTGGCAACAATCCATGTTCCTCTTTTCTTTTTGGTTAGTTAAAAAATGCAAACCCAAATCTCGAATCTATTTCACGGCCATGGCTATGGCAGCAACATAGCAGTTAGTTCAATGTTTTTCCGGCTGAGAATCGTCCACTTCTCTGCTGCCTCCTAAACGTTATCCCAATACCAACAACAACATATTCTTTTCCTCATGTTTAAAAACCCCATGAAACCCATCTATCCAACACATCTCTACTTTGTAAACTCAGATTCAATTCACAAAAACCCAATTTCAGTCACAAACCAAAAACCTCTAAAATCGGTTGAATTTGATTTCATCTTCTATATCTCAAATCTCACTAATCCTTACCATTAATCCACATCCAGTTTGGGTAAAACCCATCGCTGCCACCACTTGTATGAACTGATGTGATGCCTTTGATTTGATTTGAGAAGAAGAATTATTACACGATCTGCTATTGTTTGTAAGAGAAAAAAGAAAAAAAAAAGTGTGAATCATATCAATATCGAGAAATTTTATGAGTCACATGAGATTCGATTCGTCTGTGCGAGTCGACTCGGTTTTAAAATATGTGAAGTGATTCGTACTAGTCGAATCGTGACTCGTACGAGTCGAATAACCTTGGACTGTACCATACTTCTCAAAGAGATTTTTTATATCTTGATTACAAGTCCACAGAACATTCCGAGCAAGTAATCCACAAAATTATACAAGAAACAATCAAATATGCTTAAAATAATAATCAAATAACATAAAACCTAAACATTAAATCAACTTCAAAAATCAAAATCAAACTTGGGTTAGGGTTTGTAAGAGAAACCCCAAATAATCCTCCAAAGAGACGGCTAGGGTTTATTTCTCACAGTGATTCTTTGATTTGTAGTTTGGTTATAGGTCGAAGAAATTGTATGTAGATAGAATAAAATGATGCATTTTCTTTGATTTGTAGTTTCGTTTGTAAAAGACATCTAGGGTTTTCTTTCGCGCAGTGATTCTTCAACTGTTAGGGAAGGTGAATCACTGTTAGAAAGAAAGAAGAATGAGGAATAAAAATAAAGAATAAGAATAAGGTTATGGTGGTGGTGTGGTCGTGGTCGTGGTCGTGGTCGTGGTGATGAAGGTGGTGGTGGCGGCTGGAGTGAATAGAGAAACTAGAGAAAGAAGATAGTCTGTGAAGAAGTGAGATGTTAATTGGTAGCCTGTGATGGAGGTGGTGGTGTCGATATAAACACACCAGTAATATATGGTTCAGTTTGGTGTGTCCCAGCAACACCTATTAGACTATCGGGATAAGGGTATCTCGTGAAAGATTACCGTTCGAAGAAAAATTACCATGTTAATTATCATGAAGCAAAACACGAAGTAGAGCATGTGTTTTATGCTAAAGAGAAAAATGAAGCGTGGACCGCGTGGTATATCGATTTGATTATACATGGCCCATGGTACCCATGGACAGCCGATGATGAACTATGAAAGTGGACTGTGATAGTGGTCCTATTGGTTGCCTTGAGCATAAAACCTTGTCTGCTTCCAGAATTTTTGAAGTGGCTACCCGAAGATTATTTATGGGTGCCCATGTTACAATAACTTGGTTTTATAGTGACAGTTAGCCTAAAAGTGTGTTACCATAATTTCAACTACGATGACAGATTCAAATTGTTCAAGAACATAGGTATACAGTTGTTCTAAAACAGTTACGGTATAAAACTTATATGACATTTTAAAACTGTTATCATTATTCAATTAAACAATTATCATTATTCAGCACCCCAATATTTGGTAACTAATTATTTAAGAACTGTCACCTTAGAAAAGTATGAACTGTTACCAATGGTTATTTTTCTACTAGTGATAACATTTATGAATGTTCTCAAATCAAGTAAAGCACACTTAAACCTCTTAGTACCAATAGTAATTGGCACCGTAAAACCTCCAGGATCCGTACAATGTGCAGACATCTTCTTTAACAACATAGCCGCATTCTCGCCCACCTTAGTGACTTTGTTAGGAATCAACCTATCCTTATTTGTACTCAAATTCTTCAAGAACTTAGCATATTTAGGCATAGTTTTGATGACTTCAATAAATGGGATGTCGACTTGCACCTTATTGAAGATATCCATGATGTCCTTATCCCGAGCTTCTTTCTTGGACTTGGGAAAAACGACTAGGAAAAGGAGGTCGTATGGTAAAGGTAGGAACCATGTCCTTCGGTTGGCCGGTTGAGATTGGTTTTTCCTTTGGCACAGTTTCTTCCTTTACTTCTTTGTCTAAGTCACCACTAACCTTCTCTTGTTGTTGTGGTTCTTCAACTTGACTTCCACTCCTCAGAGTTACCACGTTGACATGCTCTCTTGGGTTCACAACAGGTTGTGATGGCAACTTTGCTGATGCTTGTGCCTTCAGTAGATTCACATCGGTCGCCAATTGCCCCATTTGAGTTTGAATATCCTTTATCGCCATATCCTGGTTCTTATGAATTTCCTCCTGATTCTGCATCATAACCTTCATCATCTCCTCCAGACTGGAGTTATGAGTTTTTTGTTCAGGTTGAGGCTGAGGTTGGAATTGTGGTTGTTGAAAACCAATTTGTCTCTCATAAGTTGGCATAGGAGTTGGAGCTTGTTTGTTTGCATAGATTAAATTTGGGTGATCTTTCCAACCCGGATTGTAAGTGTTCGAGTAGGGATCATACCTTGGCATCTGATTAGGAAATAAAGCATTAACCTCGGGTTCCTCTTCAGATGAAGAAACAACTGCAGAAGTTATATGTTGTACCATCTTTTCCATACTACCCATCCGTTTCTCTATATGTGAGAAATCTCCCATCTCACTGACTCTTCTGATACTTGAGTCGTTTCTTGTATAAAATTGTTGAGCATTCGATGTCATACTCTCAATCAAACTAGTTGCTTGTGAGATAATCTTTTCAGTATGTGAAACACCTGCGGCTGCATCAATCAAATTCCTCTTTTCCGGAAGTAATCCTTCATAAAAGTATTGGATGATGAGAGTTGAGGATATGTTATGGTGTGGGCAGGTTTACAATAATCTTTTGTACCTATCCCAATATGTATAAAGAGACTCCCCAGTAATATGTAAGATGCTACTAATCTTTTTACGAATAACGGCCACCTTAGAAGCAGGAAAATACTTCTCTAGAAATAGCTTTTTCATCTCAGTTCATGTTGTAACACTCCCTAGAGGAAGGTAATACAACCATTCTTCTTCTAGATTTATTAAAAGAAAATGGGAAGGCTTGCAACATAGCTTTATCATTATTTTCGGCACCTCACCTAAGACTTGTCATCTTGTGCTGAAATACTTGAAGATGACGTTTCAGATCTTCTCCTGGATGTACCTTGAACTACGGGAAATGGTGAATAAGATTCGACTTTAGCTCCACTGTGTCAGTTAGAGTAATACACAATGGTTGTGAATCTAAGCATGGAGATGTCAACTCTCGTAGCTTCTTCTCCGGAGGTTGAGGACCATCCATCTCTTCTATGTGATATTCATCTTTGTATGAATCTGAAAAGTCACTTGGTGAAGAACTAGGAGGAAGCGGAGTGTTCACTTCTCGAACAAAATCTTTTAGTAAAGGGCCTGATCGAAGACGTATACCAATGGGACTTGGTTTACCCTCTTTAAGCATTCACCGAAGAGATTGTTCCTGAAATCAAAAATATCCTGAAACCAAAAATATCTAGAAAATAAAGTTAAAAAACTAAAAATAAACCTAAAAACAAAAATAAACGAAAAACAATAACAACTAAAACCGACTACTCCCCGGCAGCGGCGTAAAAATTTGATGTGTGTCGTGGGTGCAATCAAACTAGTGATCTTATTTCCATTCAATTAAAGAATAATATAATGGAAGTCAAGTTCATTCCCACGAGGAGCGAAGTGTTTCAGTTGTTCCAAGTGTCACAAAAGGGGTTTTGTTTTAGGTTTTAAACAAAGTAAATAAGAAAACAATTAAAATTAAAGTTGTAAGCAATGGAGAGAGATATGATCGAGGAATCTTTCTTCGTTACTAAACATTAATCAAGTTAATATATTCATCTACTCATTGTTAATCACAGATTATCACCAACCATAGAATAACAGCTAGATCAGTGTTATCCCCGAAATTCCTTATATCACTGGACACAGAAGTTCTCACCTACCAGATTTTATTCGTCCTAACCACCTAGTAGTAGATCACTCAGGGTGTAATTTGGTCGAATGATTTATATTTTATGAATTTATAGGTTAATCCTAGCAGTTAGACTCTTAGATCAAGGTCCACTTACTAGTATTGTTCATACACACAATTGCTCAACAGAATCCGTCTGCAAGGTATCGTGTTCTCTAATTGTGTAAGAGTCAATGACCAATTACTTATCTCACAACTCAATACTAGCAATATATTAAATCGATAAATCAATTCATTTGGCCCCCTAAACAATCTATCAATCAATCAAAAACATTCTTTGTAGTATAAACAAACGATAATCATATGAAGGACTCAAAATAGATTCATATATTAAATCAAATCATGTTTAGAACTTAGAATTCATCTTCAATCAATTAGGTTTTTATCTACTCATGAATGTAGAAGCATCCATGTTATACATATAAGAAAATAGATAAGAAATTGTTACGATAATGGAATCGCTCAAAAACCCTAGCTTTCTCCTCTTGTGTTGTTCTCTCCTCCGACTTGCAAAGTAATGTAAAATGTGTCTTCTTAATGTCTTGGGAGTCTCCTTATATAATACTCATGATATCTAGGGCTTAGAATCCTTCCAGGACCGGGTTTTCTCTTATTTAGAAGTCCAATTTCGCAACAAACACTTTTAGTTACGGTTGGGAACTCTCCCACGACCTAGCCGTAACAAAATATCAATTTAAGGGTGATTTTCCAGGGTAACTTACGACTGGGTCGTCTATGCATTCATGGTCGTAAGTGAGCCTGAGGTTTCACTTCTTTCCTTCATCGTTTTGGCCATAACTACTTCATCTGATGTCCGATTAACCTCAATCTTTTTGTGTTGGTTTCGTATCTTCGTTCTATACAATATAGTATCTTAAAAATCTTCAAATATATTCATTATATTTTACGGATAGCTTGGATGACTAGACTCAACCTTAAATAAATATGGAATTCATGTTTCAACACTTCAACTTGTCTACGGCTAGGTTGAGATGATTTCCTAGCCGTAATTATGTACCTGATACTTCTCTTTGAAAATTAATCCTTCCACGGATAGGTTGAGATGATTTCTCAGTCGTAAATCTGACGAATTTCTCATTATTTCTAAGTTTTACGGCTAGCTTCTGATGCTTTCCTAGTCGTAAGTGCTTCTGAAACTTGGTCCTTTCTTTGAGTTGTTTTACGGATAAATTTGGAGAATTTCATAGCCGTAAATGCATCTGGATTTCCACTTCAAAAGTATAGTTTTCATCTCTAACTTCTCAGTTTCACTTCGGAATAACCATTTTCTTCTTAGCTCTTTCAACACCATTCCATTGATTTTCGGATGATTCACCTAAATAAAAAAATAAAATAAAAAACAAGATTAATACAAGGTAATATGCAATAAATATAACTAAAACAAGTATGGAATTGACACTATAAACATGTCAATTATGCACTTATCAACACCCTAAGCATGGCACATAAAAAGACTAAACTCAAGCATGCACTATCAAATTTTATTATGAAAAAATTACACGAAAATAAATTTAGGTTCACAAATAATACCTGACTATTCTAAGTTTTTTTCCATCAAAGGAATTAATCCGTATATGGAATATCAGACAATAAGACAAATATATTTGTAAAACTAATAATTATGCTCAAATGTTATTGTATTGTACAGAGCCGGTGAGACAACAACTCATATTTTGATTAATCAATAAATAATATAAATACTTAATTTATTCAAATCATAGTAGTCTTTTGCTCGATAAATCAATTGAAAGTAGCTTAATCTCAAAGTGATTTAAACATAAACCATAGTTACAAAATCAGTGAGACATGACCATGGAAGCCAGGACTTCATGGTTATTATTGACCTAATTCATTGAAATCTTGTCTAATAAAACATAAGAATTTTAAATCTCTAAAATAATACATAGGAATACCGCCCATCTGGGAGAAAGGCAAATAGTGAGTAGTGAGTTACAAAGGTATAAGGATAAGTGATACCTGAATGGATTAGTTGCGGAAGCAGTGACGCTGGGACAGATGGAAAGAGCGTGATGACTCATTAATTTTTCGGGTGGTACTTTGGTTCTAGACCGAACATTGAAAAGCGAATAGCTCAAATTATGGATTGGTTTAGCTATCTTTCTGATGAGCATTCCCTCAGCTGACTATTGAAACGTAGGTTAAAGGGCCTTTTCGACGATAGCTAATTAAAGTCACCACGACACCCATTAAAAGGATAGCTCCCCATCCAGGATTTCTCAAAATCCATTAAATTAATTAACAAAAGTAGAGGAAAGATTAAACCGAAATTGAACAATTTTATCTTCTCCGTCAGTATACCTCTTCAACTTCTCCACCTTTGTCTTTTACATCTCGTCTCTTTCACTTCTTTTCTTTTCTGTCCGCCTCCCAACAGAAACTCCTCCGTTCAATCCCCAAAACCGGCCGCCAACCAAAACTGTCTCACCGTCTGACCGACTCCCCCCTTTTACTTTTCTTCACTTTCTTTTTATATTCTTTAGACTTCACAACAGAAATTCCACCATTCAGCCACGTCACCTAGCTAATTTCACTTTTTTCTTTCTTTGCATGTCAGCCAACACCAACTCACATCCCATCTCCTCACACAACCCCACGTATAATTTACCTTTAGTGTTTTTGCCTCATTTGGGTAAAATCAAGAGGCCTCCTTTAAGAATTGCCCATAAAAACTTAACACATAAGCGGCGTTAAGTTTTGGTGTCAAAATGCGGAGTCTCTTTAGCATTTTCGTTATTTACTCTGGTCTGACACCAGCTGCCAAACAACGGTCAGAAGACCAACCTCTTCTATCCCACTTGCAAACCTTGTCACGTCCACCTTCTTTCCACGAAAATCCAAAAAATACCCACTACTTCCAACTCCAAGCAAGCGATCCAATTGCCACATATCCTATCCAACTTCAGCAACCTCGGATTTTCGTGCCAGTAGTCACTTCAGAAGAAAAGCTCCACATAAGTTAACTTCTTAACTTTCAATAATTGTCTGACTTTTTTGTTCAGTCAACTTCTTTCTTATTTTGAAACAAAACTCTAAATATCAGCTCCATGTTCACTTCGTTTTCCGTTCTTCCCAAGCCAACAACAGACTAGTTCATACTTTACTAACGCTGCCGCCAGGGTGAATGATCCTGACACATCGATTATTGTCCGTTTAGCCATATATATTTGTAACTTTTGATTTTATACATACCACATATTAAAATAATAAAAATATATTATTAGTACAAATTGAATTACTAGCAAATATAAATTAAGAAGTAAATATGTATAAATTATGTCCTACCCCCAAACCTATATTTTATTCGTCCTCCAGCAAAGCTAATCTAAAAATAAAAAAAATCCTAATTCATTTTCGCAGGAATCGTCACTGCATTTAGCATATGTAACAAGCCTTTTAAACCTCTAAGTGGTCTTAGCGGACGAGTTTTGTCTTGTGAGGGTTTATAAAAGGTGTACCCATACAAATTATTATCTAAATTTTATCTACATGTGAGCGATTGAGGATAGACACTAAACAACCTATTTAGTTGGCATACTAAATTCTTATGCTATAAGAATCATTACCCTGTATGAATCCAATTGTTGTACACAAGTTTACACTCAACGTACTAAAATCCATATAAAAATGCAAAACTCTACTCAAATAATCATCAAATGTTCCAAAACTGGATTGAAATCGTCAACATTCACATTGCTCGAAATCAATCAAATTCAAACACATGGATAGATCAAAAAATGGAAATATAAGTGATGAAGGGTGCATATGTTGAGTAAGGTGAATGATGTTTCCCAAAATATTCGTATAAAGTCCGGCTCGGATGCTCCTATTTTTATTATTATTATTTATACACATAATTTATTTATTTATTTCATTTTTTTTTCTTTTTCATGACTACATGATTAGATCATTTGAATCTAAGCGCACGCTTATTTTCAGCAAATTACATGATAGTTCTCATGGATCATGAATTCCACGCTTTCTTAGGCGACAGAGACAGGGAAACACACACATATTGCTATCCAAGTGTCAATTTTTTTTTGACAAAATTAAAATTATAATGCATCCGAGCTACGACCTTATGGCAATACTAGAGCCCCACCAAATCACTTAGAGAAACATAAAATTGCAAAAATAAAAACAGAAAGTTATATGGTTATGATGATTCCGAGATATGTTTGTTCAATGATTATCATGTTATTTCTAACACCTGTGTTGGGCATTGAGATATCAATACACCATTTAGCTGCGCACACCAATTCCTATAGACAAGAGCTATGTTTCCATCTACCTAGAATGGTTAGTGTCATCCTGAATTGTTCACAAGTTTCTAAATTTTGGAGTTTCTTATTGGTATCAATTTTTGAAAACTCTACCCCCAAACCTAAATCTAACATTGTCCTCAATGTTTCAAACTTTGCAACCTAGAATACTATACAATAAATATGAATAGGAGAAACAATTGTAAATCAAAGAGAATGGATTGAAAGATTTCACCTGATTGACGCAAGAAAACCAGTATCAAAGTTATTTAGTGAAAGATTTCACCTGATTAACACACATCAAACGACAGTAATAACAAAGAATACTAAAAAGAAAAATAAACAAAAAGACTAAAAAGAAAATAAGAATCTACCTACTGGATATGTATAAATAGGATCTCCATAAATTAACAACCTGAAAATTTGGGGATTAACCCAAAATACAATATTTACAAATGACAGTTTCAAAGTTGTGTTATGACAACTGGGAGACACTGAAACTATCAAAAACAAAGGGTTACCTCCAAACCAAGTTTTTACTACACATGGAAGTGCGTAAAGAACAAAATATGAAGATAATATCGGGATTGGGAAAATATCAGTTGGTTCATGGACGGTGTTAGGAACATGTAAATCCTCTAGGTACTTGGATGCAAAGTAATCCAACAAAACTTTAGAAGCACATAATTCTAATTCTAAATTAGGAAACTTTTGGAAGTCTAGGGGTCTAAAAACAACCTCTAAGTCGGGTGAATGATCTTGTGAGATAGATTCATCTAAGAAGTTAGGTAGATCATCCACACAATCATCCACATGGTCATCTATATGTTATGTCTGGAACAAAGACTCACTACAAAACTGATCATCGTCAGCAAATTATCTCTGGCATTCCAGAAATCCCAATTTTTGATCCAAACTAGGCGGTCTCTGTTTATAATACTTCTCATAAATCGCTTTATGTGATTCTTGACTTACCATATGTGAAAAATCAACCTTATGATATTGAGGTTGATACTCATATGTATAACTACCCATATCGAAATGACATGGATTTGAACTTCCATACCTGAGAAGGTTATAAGAAAGAACCTCCTTATGTCGTGGCCCATACATAATTTCTCCAAGTGTCATCTTGGATGACGTCTCCTGAGAAGGAGTCATCATCCTCAGAAAAGTACCTGAAAAAAAAATACTAAAACAAAAAAAGAAGTAAAAAGGAAAAAGAAATCCTAAAATAAAAATATTGTACAAAAAAAATACAAAATAAAATAGAACCTAAACTACGATTAGAAAATCAAAAATACTAATTACAATATTCCACAACCACACCCCAGCAACGGCGCTAAAAATTGATAGGATTTTGGAATACCTATTTATAATAACTGAACAACATTTACAATGTATAAAATATCAAGTATGGGTTGAACCCACAAAGAGAGGAAAAATACTGTAATCAATAGCTCTAACAAACTAATCAGAAAAGATGTTTTTGGATTTTTAGAATTGAAAATGAAATAATGAAATTAAACTAAACCAATAAAGTAAATTCACTAGGAGAATCAGTAACCAGGGTTTTCAGTATCCACCACTAATTTTTCCCAATTACTGAAATGAAACATAACTCCTGAATATTTATCTATTTTCCATTCGATCGACATCACCTATTGTATGTATCAGAGTCACAAATATCATTGAGACACCCAAAGAATGGCACATCAAAAGATTAAACTCAAGCATGCACCATCAAATTATATTAGTGAGAAAATTCTACAAAACTAAATATATGTTCACAAATAATACTGATTATTCTAAGCATACCCCATCAAAGGAATTAACCTAAGCATGGAATATCATACAATAAAACAAATATATTTGTGAAACTATTAATTATGCACAAAATTTACCGTATTGTACAGAACCGATAAGGCAACAACTTATATTTCGATTAATCAATAAACAATATCAAGAATTAATTAATTCAAAACATAATAGTCGTTTGCTCGATAAATCAATTCAAAATAGCCTAAACTCGAAGTGGTTTCAATATAAACCCTAGTTACAAAATCAGCGAGACATGACCATGAATTTCTCAAAACCTATTAAACTAATTAACTAAAAAAAGAGAAAAAAATTAAACCGAAATTGAACAATTCTATCTTTTCCGTCATTATGCCTCTTCAACTTTTCCATCTCTGTAATTTTTATTTCGTGTCTTTTTCACCTCTTTTTCTTTTTGTCCGCATCCCAACAGAAACTCCTCCGTTCAATCCACAAAATCGGCCGCCAACCAAAACTGTCTCACCTTCTGATCAAACCTCCTTTTATTTTTCTCCTCTTTTTTATACTCTCTAGACTTCCCAACAGAAATTCTACCAATCAGCCACGTCACCTAGCTAATTTCACTTTCTTCTTTCTTTGCATTTCAGCCAACACCAACTCACAACCCATCTCCTCACACCACCCCACATACGATTCACCCACGTATGATTCACCTTTAGTGTTTTCGCCTCATTTACTTCGGTCTGACACCAGTTGCCAAACAAAGGTCAGAAGACCAACCTCTTCTATCCCACTTCCATACCTTGTCACCTCCATCTTCTTTCCACGAAAATCCAAAATAGACCCACTACTTCCAAGCAAGCCATCCAATTGGCACGTCTCCTTGCCAACTTCAGCAACCTCGGTTTTCCATGCCAGCAGTCATTCCAAAAGAAAAGCTCCACATAAGTTAGCTTTTTAACTTTCAATAATTGTCATACTTTTCTTTTCAGTCAACTTCTTTCTTATTTTGAAACAAAACTCCAAATATCAGCTCCATGTCCACTTAGTTTTCCGTTCTTCCTAAGACAACAACAGACTAGTTCATATTTTACTGACGCTTCCAGTCAGAGAGATAGTGCCAACGTGAATATTCTGTTTTTTATAACTTTATACCGACCGCCTATTTAAGCAACAAAAATATACTAGTAGTACTAATTGAAATACTAAAAAATATAAATCAAACGGTTAATATGTCTAGACTATACTCGTATCAACTATGGGGCATAGAAAGCTCTACCTATAAAAAAAAACCTACACGGGAGAATCGAAGGCGAGACCAGAGCATGTCCGAAAAGGTCAAAAATTTAGAGGCAATGATTAAGAAAATGGTAAGCAAGAGGGATGACGATAAGTTGGCTGAAGTAATGACAAAGGCTTAAGGCTGCATAGAAACCGACCTGAAAAACCGCACCCGCCCGAAACCGCTAAAACCGGGGGTTTTAAAATCGAAACCGACCGCTACAGGTTGGTATACGGTTTTGAAAACTCAAAACCCGATCACTACGGGTCGGTTTACGGGTTTAGTCCCGACCCCGCCCGTTTAAACCGTTAAATATGGACCGTTGATGATATTTGATAAGCTTAATCTTGATCGTCCATTAATCATAAAAACTAATGAAACCTAATCTCTAACAGGCAACAGCAGCAAGCCTACTTCGTTCATCGTTCTTCTTCTTCACTTCTTCAGATCTTCTCAACTCTGCTCCGCCTTCCTCTGTTCCATGCCATCGGACATCCTCATCATCCAGGTAATGAATCAACCTATACTTCAGGTGATTGGTTAGTGCTTCAACTTGTTCTATCATTGTTACAGTAAACAGTGAGTGTGCCCTAATTTTTCCTTTCATCTCTCTTTTTAACTGCTTTGTATAGTTGTACTCTTCAAGAATGTCTATTTAGGCAGAATGGGACTAAATTCTGATGCAGAAACTTTGAATCAGACTTTAGTGTTTGTAGAAACAACAATAAGTATCACCAATTCACCATATGCTTCTACTTCTAGTGCTGTTTTCATATTTTCACTATGTACTGATTGGAATAAGTATACAATTGTTAACGGTTAACCTAAAATAATATTGACATATTGTAGTTCAGCATTGATAATATTGATTGTTTAGTACAGGTTTTGGTTTACTGTTTAGGGATTTGATTTACAGTTTATGGTTCCCAATTTAGGTTCCCAATGTAGAACCACACCCATTATCTCTTTCTTCTTGCTCTGTCTGTTTAAGGTTCCGAATTTGACCTCTCTGCATAAAGAACAAAAGGTTCAAAAACATTGAAAATCTCTACTTTAAGAGGAAAACTAGAAAATAAAGTTTAAATGAAACCTGGTTTATAATAATACCTTTGATTTAGTGAAACTACTGCTACTACTACTGTCATTACCAAAACAGAGCATAGTTGGTGGTTTTGGTGATGAATGAAAAGTTGAAACATAAAACTTTGTTCCATATCATGAGGAGTAGAATCAAGTAACTTCTTCTTGAAACTCCTGCTACTAAAAGTACATACAGCTTTAAAGAAATTACATTTTTTTTCGGTTTTATAAATTGTAGACTGACGTTGTTTGCCTGGTGTTTTTTGTTGTTTCTTAGGAGGCTTAATGGGTGATTCATCAACTCAATCTCTATCTGTAACCAGCAAAATATCAAGTACACCTGAAAATCAAAATGAATCTACTAGTGGGGCACCTGAAAATCAAATTACATGTCAAACTAGTTCCGAAGATGTAGCCCCAGTTGCAAATTGCAGAAAACAAGAAGTCAAGATCCTTTTCTGGTGTATGGGTGAAGGACTTTACAAGGCTTGATCCTAAGACTGCACAATGTAATCATTGTAAAAATAAGTTATCTGCACCGGCTAAGAATGGGACTTCTAGCTTGAGGGGTCATGCAGAAAGATGTTCTAAGAATCCTGATTGGAAGAAGGAACAGAAAAGTCTCATGTTCCTCCCCCCCCCCACCCCAAAAAAACCAGGTGAAAATTCTAAACTAGTTGCTTCCTTTTATAGTTATGATAGATGCAGAAGAAGATTAGTAGAATTTATAATTAAGGAAGAGTTACCATTTAGATTGGTTGAATCAGAAGGTTTAAGGGCCTTGCTTCAAGAGCTTGAGCCAAGATTCAAATGCCCTGGTCGGATGATAATTTACAGAGACCTTTTAACCATCTATAAAGAAGAGAAAGAAATGTTGAAGAAGTATTTCAAGGCAAGCAAGCAGAGAGTTTCACTCACAACTGACACATGGACATCACCGAACAATTTTAACTACATTTGTGTTACAGTTCATTATGTGGATCAAAATTGGAAGTTGAAAAAGAGAATTATTATGTTTTGCTTAGTTAAGGGTCATTCTGGTAAAGCAATTGGTCGGATGTTAGAGAAATGTTTGATTAGTTGGGAACTTGAGGATGTTTTTGCGGTGACACTTGACAATGTTAATGCTAATACCGTTGCAATTAATCACTTGAGGACAACTGTGGTTGGTTGGACAGGTGCAGTCGAAAGAGCAGCGTACTTGCATGTAAGACTATTAATTTATATAGATGATTTAATTTGTAATACATCAACTGCAATTTGAAATTGCCAATTTCTAATATTATTTAGCTTTTCATTCTTAACAGGTAAGATGTGCTGCCCATGTTCTTGCTCTTGTTGTAAAAGATGCAATACTTACATACAACAAGTCGATTAAGAGGATCAGGTCAGTGATTAAGTATGTTTGTAGCTCTCCTTCTAGGTTGGCTAAATTTAGATATTATGCTTCTTTAGAAAAGGTTGAATGCAAGAAAGACTTGGTATTAGATGTGAAACTAGGTGGAATATCACATATCTTATGTTAGATGCTGCAGAGAAGTATGAAAGGGCTTTTAATAGGTTAGCAAAGGATGACAAAGAATTTCGAAAGAGATACATTTTTTCGGAAGATAAATTTGATGCTTTGCCTGATATTTGTAGTTTTGAATCTTTTGAAATAAATGCAAATGACATTGAAGTTTTATCTTCTAGTTCTGAATCTTGTTCTGAATCTGATAATGAAATTGAGAATACTAATGCAAGTGGCAAGAAGCAGAATCAGAAAAAAAAGAAGCCTAAGCAGCATGCTCCATACCCTGAAGATTGGTCGTATGCCAGAGGTCTTGTAAAGTGTTTGAAGGTATTTTTTGATTCCACTGTAAAATTTAGTGCTTCATCACAAGTTACAACACATAATTTCTTATGGCAATTGACAATCATCCATGAACAATTAGTTGCTTAGAGATTATCGAACACAAGATTCTTACATTACACGCATGGCTGCTCTCATGTTTAGAAAGTACAATAAGTATTGGGATAGGTATGAAGATATGAATTCTGCCATGTTTTTTGCCCGGGTGCTTGATCCAAGATCGAAAGAAAGTGGATTAGAGTTTGTGTTTGAATGCTTGTATGAGAAAAATTATGACAAGATTAATAGTACTATGATAACTGTGAAACAAGAACTTGTGAAACTCTTTGAAGAATATAAGTCTGTTTATTCAATTATTGAGGACGGGTCAACTATTGGGTGTACTGGTAGTATAGATGACACTACAGTTGGTGTAGATGATTCAATTGAGGCTATACTTGAGTCAAGGGCGAAAATACATAGGAAAAACCCATCTGTTGAGGTGAACTCAGAGCTAGATAGGTATTTGATGGATGATTGTGTATCAAGTGATCCCAATTTTGACATATTGGCTTGGTGGAAAGCCAATAGTACAAAGTATAAGATTCTCTCACACATGGCGAAGGATATACTAGCTATACCCGTGTCTTCAGTTGCGTCTGAATCAGCTTTTAGTACAGGAAAGCGTGTGCTTAGTCCATGGAGAAGCTCTTTATCTCCTAGGACAGTTGAGGCATTGCTCTGTACCCAAAACTGGTTGGAAAAGCCCATTGCTCTTGATTTTCTATGTGACCATGTACCGGATGATAGCTTCAGCATTGAGGAAGGTATGAAAAAAATTATGTTCTGCTTTTTTGTTCTTCAATCGTTTGCATATTTGTTGACATACCTTTTATTTCCGGTTCTTGCAGAGTTATTGGGTCCCATGACAGAGATCTTTGATCCTTGAGCTATGATTGATAAATGGAGGGGGATTTAAGTGACTCAATCATACATATCCGGGAGTGCATCTTTGAACTTTGATCCTATCTGTTTTGAATTCCATTTTAACTTAAGTGACTTTGTATGTGTTTTTTTAATGTCAGTTTGAACTTCATTGTATGAGAGTTACTCATGGTAATGTTGTTTGTTTTTGTTGTTGTCGTCTTAATTTTATAGTACTGCTTTTTTTCATGTTTTTTTTTCTTTTTTTAGTGGCTGTTTTGTTATTTTTTGTTGTCTGCACGGGTTAACCCGCTCAAAAACCGAACCCGCCCGACCCGCCGCGGGTTAAAACCGACCCGACCCGCCTGAGGAAGGGTTGGTATACGGTTTTGATTATCAAAACCCGCCTGTGGACGGGTTGGTAGTTGGTTTTACCGTAAAACCGACCCGACCGCCCGTTGTGCAGCCCTACAAAGGCTGAAAAGATAGCATTCACTAGAAGACTAGCAAGAACAGAGTTTCCCCTGAAGTGTACTTTTCCGACCTTCGCGTCACAATTCGATGGAACAGGCGACGCAGTAGAGCATATCAAGATGTACAGTATAACCCTTTTACAATGGAAGAATAACGACACAATGATGTGTAAATTTTTCCCAACAAGTTTAGATGGCGAAGCAAGAACCTAGTTGATGTTGTTTTGAAAATGGTAAATAAGGTGATCGTTTCTCGAACTTGTAAAGGTAATGATTTT
>JAJJMC010019670.1:0-11369 GCA_023531435.1 Papaver californicum
AAATGTTACTGAGTCTTCTTCTCCGGCAGTGATGGATGAAGAACACGCCGGCCGGTGCAGCAGCAGCTCGTCGGCGGTGACGGAATATTGACCGGAAATCTCTAAACTCTTCTCTAAGCTTTTGTGTTCGATTCTCTTGGCTTCTCTTGGTATTTATAGATAGTAGAAACCCTAGAGAGAGTTCTAAACCTAATAGAACTCTCTAGAACAGCCCACAAATCCCAATCCTAATCGAAATCAAATTCCGGCCAAATACATGATTTACACACTGATTTCACGGGATCTTTTTGTTGTTTCTCGATTGTTCTAGCTTGTGTGGGTTATCTACTAACATTTGGAACAATCTGGAAGAGAACAATCCATATCTCAATTCAAACAGCGTACACAGTTACAATTCCGGCGATTCCCGCTGAGTTGGATCGGCCGAGTCGACTCGCTGGCTCGCTGGGTTGACCCGCCTGGTTGACCCGCTGGGTTGACCCGATCCAGCTCAGCCCGATCCAAGGGTGCCCCAATCCAAAGTGTGGGTGCCTTGATCCATTTTTCCGGGTGCCTTGAACACTTTTTGAGCCAATTTTTCCACAAATCTTTATTCTTCTAATGTACCTACAAAAGCAATAAAACACGTAATAGACACAAAATCGAATACTAACTCACTAGAAATTAAGGTGCAAATTAGACACTAAAATGTGTCTATCAAATACCCCCAAACTTACTATTTTGCTAGTCCTCGAGCAAACTACTCTAAAAATAAAGTAAAATAAAATCCTAACTCACTTTCGCAGGAATCGCGACTACATTTAGCATATGCAGCAAGCCGTTAAACCCCTAGGTGTCCCTAGTGGACGAGTTTTGTCTCGTGAGGGTTTACAAGAGGTATACCCACAAAACCTGGATCTAGATTTTAGCAACACGTGAACGATTAAGGATAGACACTAAACAAGCTAGTTAGTTGGCTACTTAGCTATTCGGCTATAGGGACCATTACCCTTTATGGGTCCAATCACTGTACACGAGTGTTAACTCAAGCATACTAAAATTCATATCTAAGACAACAGAGTTCTACTCAGACAGTTATCTATCCACACATCACATGAAAAGACTTAGAAGATGAAAGTAGACTGTAGAAGGTTGTAAGTGTTGACTGAGGCGAACGATGTGTCCCATATCTGTCTGAAGGTCAGTACCGAGATGAAACCTAGTGTGTCGAGATACTCCCCATTTATTTTCAACGGTTACTACTAACTAAAATATTTACAAGTTCCCATGGATCCTGCGTTCCACGCTTGCTTAGGCGACGGAGACAGGGAGAACTTGAAAATACCAAATACTATTTTTTTCTCAATTTTTTTTTTTTTTTTTTTTTTTTTTTTTTTTTTTACCTAGTACATGTGTAATCCCATGGATCCTGCATTCCACGCTTGCTTAGGCGACGGAGACAGGGGGACCACACACATAACTCTAAAACAATAACATATTATTCAAACTGGGGCATGATCTCAACACACTAGATGTCATTCCAGCGCTAATTACACGTCGATGCTAGGACCCACCAATACTCTCAGAGAAACACGAAATTGCAAATAATAAAACAGAACGTGATGTGGTGGTGACAACTATCATGTTATTTCTAACACCTGAACTCTGTCTCCTTTATGAATAGACCATCTAGCTGGGCACACCAATCCTTATAGCAAAATGGCTAAGTTTCCATCTACCTAGAGTGGTTGGTGTCACCCTAAATTGTTCACATGCTTCTAAATTCCAAATCTTATTAAACCTAAAAAGTCTCCTAATACCCCCAAACTTAAAATAAACAGTGTCCTCAATGTTTCTAAGTAAAGAACATTACCAAAAGAGTATAAGTAAGGGAATCAGAAAGATAGTACCTGAATGAAGCGTAGCAATCCTTCTAAGGAGAGAAAAATAAAGATGTAAAAAGAATCTAATACATACATACAGAAACGGCTCTGATGGTCAATCAGAGTACGCTGGGTCCTCCAGAGGGACCTCCTCAATATTACCTGTAGGGGTAGACTCTAAAAACGGTTTCAGTCGTTGACCGTTGACTTTGGTGATATTTCCACCATCCTGAGTCTCAATCTCAATAGCTCCATGAGGAAAAACAGTGCGAACCACATATGGACCTGTCCACCGAGAGCGTAACTTCCCGGGGAACAGATGTAACCGTGTGTCATACAGAAGAACTTTCTGACCTGGAGAAAATGACTTTCTTAAAATATTTCTATCATGCACGAGTTTCATTTTGTTCTTATACTCCCTAGCACTGTCATAAGCATCAATCCTAATTTCTTCCAACTCATTGAGCTGTAGTTTCCTCTGAGCACCGGCCTTGTCAAGTGAATAGTTTAGCTGTTTTACAGCCCAATATGCTCTATGTTCTAACTCAACAGGCAAGTGGCATGCTTTGCCAAAAACCAAACGGTAGGGGGACATTCCTATTGGAGTTTTAAACGCAGTACGATAAGCCCATAAGGCATCAGTAAGCCTTGTTGACCAGTCTTTCCTATTTGGGTTGACTGTCTTTTCTAGAATGCGTTTTATTTCCCTATTGGAAACCTCTACCTGACCACTAGTCTGGGGATGATAAGGGGTGGTCACCTTGTGAGTTATACCATATTTCTTCATCAGAAGACTAAACGGTCTATTACAGAAATGTGACCCACCATCACTGATTATAGCCCTAGGTGTACCAAAACGTGCAAAAATATTATCATTCAAAAATCGGACCACTACTCTATGGTCATTAGTTTTACACGACACCGCCTCTACCCATTTAGACACGTAGTCTACGGCAACAAGTATATAAAGATTACCTAGAGAACTGGGAAAGGGACCCATAAAGTCAATACCCCATACATCAAAAATCTCAATAATCAAAATCGGGTTCAGGGGCATCATGTTTCTACGGGTCACGGTTCCTAGCTTCTGGCATCTGTCACAAGCAACACAATGGCTGCGGGAGTCTTTAAACAATGATGGCCAGTAGAATCCACACTGCAATATCTTAGCAGCAGTCTTCTTGGCACTAAAGTGACCTCCACAAGCCTGATTGTGACAAAAGGAGATAATATTGGACTGATCAGTCTCAGGGATACATCTCCGGATAATCTGGTCTGGACAATACTTAAACAAGTAAGGATCATCCCAAAAGAAGTGTTTCACCTCAGCTAAAAACCTAGAACGATCTTGTCTACCCCAGTGTTGGGGCATTCGACCAGTAACAAGATAGTTCACTATGTGTGCATACCAAGGTGACTCAGAAACAACAAAGAGTTGTTCATCAGGAAAACTATCCCTCACAGGAGGGGAATCGTCTGGAGTGTCTAGGACTAGCCTAGACAAGTGATCGGCCACTACATTTTCTGCACCCTTCTTATCCCTAATCTCTAACTTAAATTCCTGTAGCAACAGGATCCATCTTATCAGTCTAGGTTTCGAGTCCTTCTTAGACAGAAGGTACTTCAGGGCCGCATGGTCTGTGAAGACTATAACCTTAGATCCTAAGAGATAAGACCTAAATTTGTCTAGGGCGAACACTATGGCTAACAACTCCTTTTCCGTGGTGGTGTAGTTCAACTGGGCATCATTCAGGGTTTTGCTAGCATAATAGATCACGTGTAATAGTTTGCCTATCCTCTGTCCCAAGACTACGCCTATGGCATAGTCCGATGCATCACACATGATCTCAAATGGCTGAGTCCAATCAGGTGCCTGAACTATAGGTGTAGTAGTAAGTAGGGTCTTGAGCTTCTCAAAAGCTCCTAAACAGTCATCATCAAAGGTAAATTTGGTATCTTTTGCAAGTAAGTTGCAAAGAGGTCTAGCAATCAGACTAAAATCCTTGATGAATCTACGATAAAATCCTGCATGCCCTAGGAAAGACCTGACGTCTTTGACGGTTCTAGGAACCTGAAGAGTCTTGATAATGTCTACTTTGGCTTTGTCTACTTCTATGCCCTTGGCAGAGACTATGTGTCCCAGAACTATTCCTGACTTAACCATAAAGTGACATTTCTCCCAATTGAGTACTAGATTCTTTTCTTTACACCTAGCTAACACTAGCGACAAATGATACAAGCACTCATCAAACGAAGAACCAAACACACATCCATAAAGACCTCTAGAAACCGTTTCACCATGTCAGAGAATATGCTCATCATACACCGCTGAAATGTGGCCGGTGCATTGCATAACCCAAAGGGCATGCGCCTATATGCAAAAGTGCCAAAGGGGCAGGTAAAAGTGGTTTTCTCCTGGTCTTTTGGGTCAATAACAATCTGATTATAGCCAGAGTAGCCATCCAGAAAGCAATAATGGCTATGTCCAGCTAATCTTTCTAGCATTTGGTCAATAAAAGGAAGGGGAAAGTGATCCTTCCTTGTGGCCTTGTTCAATTTCCTATAGTCTATACAAACACGCCAACCCGTGGTCACTCGGGTTGGGATTAATTCATTATCCTCATTCTTGACTCCAGTGATACCTGATTTC
Source organism: Papaver californicum (assembly GCA_023531435.1). Taxonomy (NCBI): domain Eukaryota; kingdom Viridiplantae; phylum Streptophyta; class Magnoliopsida; order Ranunculales; family Papaveraceae; genus Papaver; species Papaver californicum. The sequence goes on from JAJJMC010019670.1 coordinate 4,513, forward strand.
TTGGGTACAACCTGAACTGGGCTGACCCACTTACTGTCTGAAATTGGGTAAATAATACCCGCATCTAGCAATTTAAGCACTTCCGTTCGAACTACCTCCTTCATGTTTGGGTTGAGTCTACGCTGCATCTCCCTAGATGGTCTGGACTCCTCTTCTAAATGGATTTGGTGCATACAAACTGTTGGGCTAATTCCCCGAATATCTGCTATGGTCCATCCTAAGGCTTTCTTATTGTCTTGAAGCATGGTTACTAGCCTTAATTCCTGGTCCATATCCAAATCTGAAGCTACAATCACAGGTAAGGTCTCGGATGGGCCTAAGTACACATATTTCAGAGTATCTGGTAGCTGCTTGAGGTCCAACTTTGGGGGTTCTTCAAGGGAAGGAACTAGGTTTGACTTAGGGACTGGTAAGTGTTCGAACTTAGGTGTCCACCTATTGCTGGTGTTTAACACGGGTACCGAGTCTAACACAGTACTCACTTCATTAATTTCCCTATCATCAAAATCTAATCCAAAGTGGGCTAGACATTTCTCTAACGGGTCTTCTATTAAAGTGTTTGGTAATGACTCCTGAACCAGAGTCTCTATCATGTTGACATTCTCTAAGCTGGGGTCATCTAACTCTAGTGGTTGATTACTAATGTTGAAGATATTCAGCTCAATCGTCATGTTACCAAAAGACAAATTCATGACACCGTTACGACAGTTAATGATCGCATTAGATGTTGCTAAGAACGGGCGACCTAGTATAACCGGTATCTGATTTTCTGGATCAGGCACTGGTTTGGTATCAAGCACAACAAAGTCCACTGGATAAATAAATTTATCCACTTCAATCAAAACATCCTCTATGACACCACGAGGAATTTTTACGGACCTATCAGCTAACTGCAAAGTCATCTGGGTAGGTTTCAAATCGCCTAGTCCTAACTGGAGGTACACATGGTACGGCAGTAAGTTCACACTGGCTCCTAAATCGAGTAAAGCTCTTTCTACACGGTAGTTTCCTATCGTGCAAGCAATGGTTGGGGAACCTGGATCTTTGTACTTAAGAGTTGTACTATCCTGTAGAATGGAACTTACGTGGCTAGCTATGAAGGCCTTCTTTTGCACACTATGCTTTCGCTTTCGTGTGCACAAGTCCTTAAGGAACTTGGCATAGGGGGGGATCTGCCTAATTGCATCTAATAATGGAAGGTTGATAGTGACCTGCTTAAACACTTCCATTATTTCGTTAAAATTAGATTCCTTCCTAGTAGGTGCTAACAACCTTGGGTATGGAGCTCTAGGCATGAAATCAGTTCTCTGAGGGGTTGCCTCAGGTTCGTCAGAGACTTTATCAGTCTCTTCAACTATTGGATCAGGGTGAACTACAGTTTGTTCACTATCAGGCCTAGTTACCTTGTTATCTACTACCTTACCATTCCTGAGGGTACTAATAGCATTCACATGACTGGATGATTTCTCACCAGTCGACATTTCACTAACTCCTCTTGGATTTGGTTGAGGTTGACTAGGGAACCTACCAGGTTCTCTCTCTCTCAGAGCCGCAGCAATGTCACTAACTGAATTTTGTAAGCTAGAAATAGCTTTTTCTAAGGTATGGAATCTCTGCTCATTCTTTTCATCATTGCTGGGCTGAGTTGGACCAGCCGAATTCTTATAACTGAAGCCTGGAGGACCTTTAGCATTACTAAACTGACCTTGAGCTTGGCCTTTCGACCAAGAAAGGTTCGGGTGGTGTCTCCAGCCAGGGTTATAAGATTCCGAGTATGGGTCGAACTTTCTCTGGTTATCAAATCTAGTGTTATTATAAAGAGCAAAAGCCTGCTCTTCGAATTGGTTAGGCTCTGAACTACTGACTTGATTCATTTCGACCAGTTCTAGCCTTCTAGATAAGGCTTCTATTTGGGCCTTTGAATCGAAAGATCCTTCTACCCTATTAACATTTCCTCTTCCTAGAAGAATTGTTCTTTTCGGCTCTCTATTACTCTCCCACTGCTGGGTTTTCTCGGCGATGTCCCTCAGAAGTTTCATCGCCTCAGCAGGAGTCTTACTGTCGAACCCTCCGGTTGACAAAGACTCGACCAAGGTTATAGATGCATAATCTAAACCGTCATAGAGGATTTGAACTAGCCTTAATTCCTCTATTCCATGGTCTGGGCATTGGGACAATAAGTCATTGAACCTCTCTACATACACATACAGAGACTCTCCCTCTAGCTGGGAAAACGTGCATATTTTCTGCCTAACAGACGAAATTTTGTTCCTAGGAAAGAACTTCTGAATAAATGCTGAAGTAAGTTGGGCAAAAGATTCAATCGACTGAGGAGCCAAGCTATACAGCCACGACTTGGCTTTATCTCTTAGTGAGAAGGGAAATAGTCTAAGTTTAATAGACTCGTCATTCAAGTCTCTAATTCTTATCGTGCTACATATTTCCTCGAATTCCCTAACATGAAAATAGGGATTTTCGTTTTCTCTTCCTAAGAATGATGGGAGCATCTGGATAATCCCTGGTTTCATTTCGTAGCTCGCTTCAGTAGCGGCTAACTTGATGCAAGATGGACGTGAAGTCCGGGTTGGATTCAACAAATCCTTCAGAGACGTCATTGCTGACACAGTCTCGGGAGTGACTAGTTCACTCTCAGTTGGGTTCTCAAGGTCAAGATGAACTACAAGTCTTCCACTGATTAACCTACCTTGAGAATCTCTATTCCAAGTTCGCCTTAAGGGCGTTCTTGGCATGCAAAAATTAAATCAAACACAATCGTGCCCTGACTCAACCAAATCAAACCTAAATCTAGCAAACAACAAGCATGATGGTTCCACTTAGATTGTTTCTAGACCAGCTTCTATTCTTTCAGAAGGCAACTGGTTACAATTTTAGCGAATCTCTCTGAGCGATCCGAGTTAAATCAAGTTGAAGAGAAACAGGAGAAGCTCAATGGAGCTTTGATACCCCTGTCTCTTTGGCAACGCTTCCCTGGGTTACAGGGCGGCTCTAATCAACTTTAATCTAATCTTCCTGCTTTTTGAGTTAAGCTAATAAGGAAACCAATACAGTCCTTCCAACCGATTTTCCTATAAGCTCGTTACCTTATCGGTCTCTTTCTAGTCAATATTTTAAGCTTAGGTTCGTGTAGGTTTCGTTTTCCTAAGGCGGGCAAGAAGGAGACGGTGATGAAATCCGAAACCTTATCTTGTATGGCCAGGCCTTGCCCTTTACTATGCAGAAATTAAGTTCCGTATTCAATCCTCAGCATATATGCATACAAAGGCGTCCAGAAAACCCACTGACAGGAGATTCGTGGGTTGATCGAAATTTACCTCCCGTTCTAGACGGGCGACGAACCGTTGAAGTCGACTCGGGCCACTAATATCCTTTTTAATAGTGTGCGAACCCGAGGGGCCGAGACAATATCGTAATTGTCGTCCGTCCCTGCACACAGTTTGATATTCAAAATTACCCTTCCGTAGGGTTTAAAAATGTCCAAAAGTGTCCAAAAATAAAATAAAAATTACAGAATTAATAAGAACCCTAATACAATTTTCTAAACTAATTAAAACTAATTAAAACTAATTAAAATAAACTAAAAATCTAATAAAAATAAAATCTTCGATCTTCTTTTTCGTTCTTTAAGCTTTTTCCCTTTTTTTTTTAATTCCAAGTCTTTAGATTTAACTCCAAAACTTGGGCGTAATCTCTTTTCGATCCAAAATCGAACCTGTAGTCAAAAGGAAAAATACCAAAACAAACGTAAAATAGAACAAAGTAAAAAAAATAAAAACCTAAAAATAAATCTAAAACCCTAAACCTAAAAACAAGTCCGCGTCGGCGGCGCCAAAAATTGATGTGGTTTAGAAAGTGGTAAATAAAGATTCGATTCTCGAACTTGTGAAGGTGATGATTTTAGAAAATAATGATTTAAACTAACTCTAGAAAATTCCAGGAGTAAGAAAAATACTAAATAACCTAACTATGATTTTTAAATAATTTTAAACGTACCAGGAATCAGGAATCAGGTAATTCTAACAACCTATGTGATTGATCAGATAATTCTTTTTAATTTAATTGAAGCCCAAATAATTGCCAAAATTGGTTTTATTATGCTAACAAACAGAGGTAAATCACAAGCATGGATTATCAAAATTAATTAACTAAGCATAATCCATCAAGCAAAAGCACAACTGTTGAAAAGAAAACCGTTTTTACTATTCAAAACTATGCAATTTTAATGATAAAAGAATTATAAATAATTATTAGAAAATAATTAAATCACATAAAATTGAGAAAATTACCTTATCCATCCTCCCAGTAAATAGACTTAGCTCATGGTGAAGAAAACTTGCTCAAAAGTTGATTTCATTGCTCAAAATATTGATTACAAGGTTGAATAACGCTGTAACAGCTGATTTGATACGCTTATAAGCGTTACAGAAGAGGGTTCAGCTGTTACAGAAAAGTTTAAGCAACAAATGGTTTGAAGCAATAGACGACAGGAAAATTCAAATCAGCAACACAAATGTTACTGAGTCTTCTTCTCCGGCAGTGATGGATGAAGAACACGCCGGCCGGTGCAGCAGCAGCTCGTCGGCGGTGACGGAATATTGACCGGAAATCTCTAAACTCTTCTCTAAGCTTTTGTGTTCGATTCTCTTGGCTTCTCTTGGTATTTATAGATAGTAGAAACCCTAGAGAGAGTTCTAAACCTAATAGAACTCTCTAGAACAGCCCACAAATCCCAATCCTAATCGAAATCAAATTCCGGCCAAATACATGATTTACACACTGATTTCACGGGATCTTTTTGTTGTTTCTCGATTGTTCTAGCTTGTGTGGGTTATCTACTAACATTTGGAACAATCTGGAAGAGAACAATCCATATCTCAATTCAAACAGCGTACACAGTTACAATTCCGGCGATTCCCGCTGAGTTGGATCGGCCGAGTCGACTCGCTGGCTCGCTGGGTTGACCCGCCTGGTTGACCCGCTGGGTTGACCCGATCCAGCTCAGCCCGATCCAAGGGTGCCCCAATCCAAAGTGTGGGTGCCTTGATCCATTTTTCCGGGTGCCTTGAACACTTTTTGAGCCAATTTTTCCACAAATCTTTATTCTTCTAATGTACCTACAAAAGCAATAAAACACGTAATAGACACAAAATCGAATACTAACTCACTAGAAATTAAGGTGCAAATTAGACACTAAAATGTGTCTATCAAATACCCCCAAACTTACTATTTTGCTAGTCCTCGAGCAAACTACTCTAAAAATAAAGTAAAATAAAATCCTAACTCACTTTCGCAGGAATCGCGACTACATTTAGCATATGCAGCAAGCCGTTAAACCCCTAGGTGTCCCTAGTGGACGAGTTTTGTCTCGTGAGGGTTTACAAGAGGTATACCCACAAAACCTGGATCTAGATTTTAGCAACACGTGAACGATTAAGGATAGACACTAAACAAGCTAGTTAGTTGGCTACTTAGCTATTCGGCTATAGGGACCATTACCCTTTATGGGTCCAATCACTGTACACGAGTGTTAACTCAAGCATACTAAAATTCATATCTAAGACAACAGAGTTCTACTCAGACAGTTATCTATCCACACATCACATGAAAAGACTTAGAAGATGAAAGTAGACTGTAGAAGGTTGTAAGTGTTGACTGAGGCGAACGATGTGTCCCATATCTGTCTGAAGGTCAGTACCGAGATGAAACCTAGTGTGTCGAGATACTCCCCATTTATTTTCAACGGTTACTACTAACTAAAATATTTACAAGTTCCCATGGATCCTGCGTTCCACGCTTGCTTAGGCGACGGAGACAGGGAGAACTTGAAAATACCAAATACTATTTTTTTCTCAATTTTTTTTTTTTTTTTTTTTTTTTTTTTTTTTTTTACCTAGTACATGTGTAATCCCATGGATCCTGCATTCCACGCTTGCTTAGGCGACGGAGACAGGGGGACCACACACATAACTCTAAAACAATAACATATTATTCAAACTGGGGCATGATCTCAACACACTAGATGTCATTCCAGCGCTAATTACACGTCGATGCTAGGACCCACCAATACTCTCAGAGAAACACGAAATTGCAAATAATAAAACAGAACGTGATGTGGTGGTGACAACTATCATGTTATTTCTAACACCTGAACTCTGTCTCCTTTATGAATAGACCATCTAGCTGGGCACACCAATCCTTATAGCAAAATGGCTAAGTTTCCATCTACCTAGAGTGGTTGGTGTCACCCTAAATTGTTCACATGCTTCTAAATTCCAAATCTTATTAAACCTAAAAAGTCTCCTAATACCCCCAAACTTAAAATAAACAGTGTCCTCAATGTTTCTAAGTAAAGAACATTACCAAAAGAGTATAAGTAAGGGAATCAGAAAGATAGTACCTGAATGAAGCGTAGCAATCCTTCTAAGGAGAGAAAAATAAAGATGTAAAAAGAATCTAATACATACATACAGAAACGGCTCTGATGGTCAATCAGAGTACGCTGGGTCCTCCAGAGGGACCTCCTCAATATTACCTGTAGGGGTAGACTCTAAAAACGGTTTCAGTCGTTGACCGTTGACTTTGGTGATATTTCCACCATCCTGAGTCTCAATCTCAATAGCTCCATGAGGAAAAACAGTGCGAACCACATATGGACCTGTCCACCGAGAGCGTAACTTCCCGGGGAACAGATGTAACCGTGTGTCATACAGAAGAACTTTCTGACCTGGAGAAAATGACTTTCTTAAAATATTTCTATCATGCACGAGTTTCATTTTGTTCTTATACTCCCTAGCACTGTCATAAGCATCAATCCTAATTTCTTCCAACTCATTGAGCTG
>JAJJMC010019672.1:0-32500 GCA_023531435.1 Papaver californicum
GCCCAGTTGAGATGCGATATGATTGCATCGCGGTGCCTAAGGACACGATCTAATAGATCGTTGTATCGAGTAGTTGGATCATAATCTCTTACCATAAAAATGGCTGCATGTGCAGCAGCACCAACTATGAGAAATCCACCGATCCACATGTGATGTGTGAACAACGAAAGTACTGTACCGTAGTCAGTAGCTAGATATGGATAAGGGGGCATGGCATACATATGGTGAGCTACAACAATGGTTAAAGAGCCTAACATAGCTAAATTTAGAGATAATTGAGCATGCCATGACGTTGTTAGGATTTCATAGAGCCCTTTATGGCCCTGGCCTGTAAATGGACCTTTATGAGCCTCTAAAATATCTTTCAGGCCATGACCAATCCCCCAGTTAGTCCTATACATGTGACCGGCTATCAGGAAAAGAATTGCAATAGCTAAATGATGATGTGCAATATCGGTCAGCCATAGACCCCCTGTTACTGGATCTAATCCTCCACGAAAAGTAAGAAATTCGGCATATTTTGACCAATTCAAGGTGAAAAACGGGGTTGCTCCCTCGGCAAAACTTGGATAAAGTTGAGCCAAAAGATCCCGGTTCAAGATAAATTCATGGGGAAGTGGGATCTCCTTAGGATCTACTCCAGCGTCTAGAAATTGGTTAATTGGTAACGAGACATGTATTTGGTGTCCCGCCCAAGAAAGAGATCCAAGTCCTAGTAACCCCGCTAAATGGTGATTCAACATGGATTCTACATCTTGGAACCAAGCCAACTTTGGAGCAGCTTTGTGATAATGGAACCAACCAGCAAAAAGCATTAACGCCGCAAAGACCAATGCACCAATTGCAGTACAATAGAGTTGTAATTCACTAGTTATTCCGGACGCTCTCCAAATCTGAAAAAACCCAGAGGTTATTTGTATTCCTCGGAAACCCCCACCCACATCACCATTCAATATTTCTTGGCCCACGATTGGCCAAACCACCTGAGCGCTGGGTCTAATGTGAGTAGGATCGCTTAGCCATGCTTCATAATTGGAAAAACGGGCACCGTGGAAATACATGCCACTCAGCCAAAGAAATATGATGGAGAGTTGACCGAAATGGGCACTAAATACTTTTCGGGAGATCTCCTCCAAATCACTGGTATGGCTATCGAAATCGTGAGCATCGGCATGTAGGTTCCAGATCCAAGTGGTAGTATCAGGGCCTTTAGCTATTGTTCTTGAGAAATGACCTGGTCTGGCCCATTCCTCGAAAGAAGTTTTTACGGGATCCCTATCCACCAAAATTTTAACTTCTGGTTCCGGCGAACGAATAATCATTGAGTCCTCCTCTTTCCGGACAACACATACAAAGAGACCTGCCAACAGTCAAGTAATTAGTGAACTTCTGAAATCTATTTATAATTAGTTCCTTTCCTTCCTATCTCCCAGCTATTTATTTTGTTTAGTTATTTACTAGAGCAATTATGATCTGGAAGTCGATCCGGGGCAAGTGTTCGGATCTATTATGACATAGCCATGAGGCGCTCAACGGACCTTTATAATATTTGAAAATCCTTTCCCGGCTTTGACTTGACACAAAAACTCTTTTTTGGATTCATATGTAAATTACAGGTGCTTAGATGGAGCTGCTTCGTATCTTACATAGAACGTATGACTATTGCTCGATTCCAAATCACTTCATTGGGGCAGTCATGAATAAGACCAAGACCCCAGTATCCACATTCAAAGGCTTTTTTAGTTTGAATAGCAAAAAGGGATGTATGATGTACTGTAGTCGGGTATCGTTTATGCCTACGAGGTACTAAACGAAATAGAACAGAACAATCTTAGAAGGGATACAATGAAATTCCTTGATTAGCTCTTCCCAGAGGAAAGATCCATTTTTTTTACTGACGGATAAAAAGAGTGTTCTTATTCAAACCGCCGCGTGATCTTCAACCAATTATGCGCTTCAATATAATTACCTGGAGTAAGCGCTATAGCTTGTTTCCAATACTCCGCAGCTTGATCGGACCAAGCTTCCGCAATTTCAGAATCTCCCTGCCGAATGGCCTGTTCTCCTCGGTCGGAATAGGTGGGTCGATTCCTTCCCTTAGAACCGTACTTGAGAGTTTCCTACCTCATACGGCTCAGCAATAAATTATTTTGGTGTCCCATCTTATCTTAATCGACCCTATCTAACTAAATAAGATTTTTCATAAATCTATCCCATTTTTGTTTCTCGGGTTAACCAGAAGGGGTTAATTACATTTACATAAGTTTTAAACTTTCATTTTGATTCAAAATAAGTTTTATCTTTTCTCCTACCTTCAGAAAAATGAACCCCACTATAGTTATCTTTTTCTGAAAGGTAACTATCTCCGTTTCATTTTCATATAGAATCTTTGAAAAAGACTTTCCTCTCTAAGAAAGAAAGGACTTACTATCTTTGGGATCTGATGCTACACCGCTGCTCAATACCTTAGTGGATCAACCCTATTACATAAGTTGATTCCTAACTTATATCTCATATCATGACATAAGTAAGCAGTTTTTTCTTATTGTATCGACCCAAAATCTCACTAATTGATCTTTACGGCGCTTCCCCTATCAATTAGATCTTTTATCTATCCATAGAATATAGTATTATAGGCATATTCATTTCTTCATTTTTTGGCTTTTATGAAGTATCTTTCTTTGCTACAGCTAATAAAAATCGTTGCTTTGTACGATACATATGTAGAAAGCCTATCCTCTAGTATTTACTAGCGTATTTTATCTTTCTTTCCCTCTTTCTATAGTGGAGATAGTCGCACGTAATGACAGATCACGGCCATATTATTAAAAGCTTGTGGTAAGAATGGATTTCGTTCTAGTGCCCGGAAATAATATTCCAAAGCTTTTGTATGTTCTCCGTTACTTGTGTGGATAAGGCCTATGTTATACAGTATATAACTTCGATCATAGGGATCAATTTCTAGTCTCATAGCTTCATAATAATTCTGTAAAGCTTCCGCATAATTTCCTTCGGATTGAGCTGACATCCGTTACGGTCGTTCATTCTATTCAAAGAATCCCCGTTTCAGAACCGTACGTGAGATTTTCATCTCATACGGCTCCTCCCTTCTGTGCATAATGAATGATAATAATCCATGGAACCAAAAGAATATTGAAATATTCTCATTATGAACTGACAGGGACTAGTGTTTTTACAAGAAATCTCTAGCCAGCCTTCCTGCAAGAGGTCTTTTCTTAACACTAATCGTGTTGTTGCTAGATAGAAAAGGTTACTCCAACAATTTCTTTGTCCTCAACGCCCCCTATTTCCAGGAATTAGTCACTTCAACAGTCTTTGATGGTTATATAGGTATCCAAAGTACAAACGAGATGGATGTTTGTTGTCCCAACCATTCTTGTTAGTTCCGATCCCGATAAGGAAAGGGATAATTTATAACAAAGTTTTTTTTGTTGATTCCTAGGTGTAGTGCTTCTTCCCCTATGCCGCCTATTGGTACTGATGGAGTAGGATGGACCTCTAATACAGAAGAACCTATAGGTGTAACCTTTCGTTCAATACTAGATTAGAAAATTGAAGTATCTGAGGCTGCATCAATCGGGGATACACAATAGAAGGAATTGTTCTATTTCCAAACTTCACCTTCAAGAAGCGTAGATTTTTTGCAGATTTATTTCAATAAACGCCTTTCGTTTTATACCGAATCCAACCCTGCGTGCCTTTACTCGTAAGACGGAGAACACTAAATAGAATCAAATCACACCATCTCTATAATAGGTAAATGCCTCTTTTTCTCCGGAAGTTGTCGGAATTATGCGTAATAAGATATTGGCCACAATTGAAGAGGTCTTATCAATAAAATTTCCATTTATCCGTGATCTAGGCATAGTTCGCAATCCATTCTATAATTCTTCTCATTACCTCGCATGGGAAAAGAATCCCACAAACAAAGGAATTGTACAGGACGAAATAACATAAAAAAAGACTCGTTCTAAACATTCAATTAATATTTCCTACAGATTATGATTCAAAGAAGGAAAAAGAATAGAATAATAATTCTATGACCAAAATCCCATCCATTTTCATATTTCGAATTGTTATAATCGGTTAGTCGTACCTATATTGCAAAAATAAATATGAATGGCTCGCTATTCACCCGATTTCTGGGTCATAATCATAAAATTTTGTAGGAGAGATGGCCGAGTGGTTGAAGGCGTAGCATTGGAACTGCTATGTAGGCTTTTGTTTACCGAGGGTTCGAATCCCTCTCTTTCCTTATCTTTGCCTAATTCAAGAGCGTTATTGACCACAATGGATCAAATAACAAGGAATAGGATTATTCCACGAGGTAGACCTTTCTTTGAAATGAATTCTATATTCCTAATTGGGGTGGTACGAAAAATACTGATTAAAGGGTCGCCAAGACATAAAAAAATCCCCGCGGATCCATTTATGATACATGAATGGGAAAAATATCCGGATCAAACCCCTTAGCTTCGGTCAATTTACTTCGGCGAAAAGGGGGGAAAAATTCTCCGAATCCTTGCCTTGCTATTTGAGTTAGGTTCAAGTCTGACGGGAATAATATTCTACGACTAGCAACTCGTTTATTTTCAAGCCGACCCACTTACTATCTATTATTTGATTGACTAACCCTTTATATTGGGATGAGTGAAGAGTCAAATGTTTTGGCAATTCTTCATGGGAGGATGAATCAAGATAATTTTGAATCAGAGCTTTGGATTTTTGTTCATCCCTCGTCGTAATAATATCTCGGGGTTTGCAGCGATAACTTGGTATATCTACTATATGGCCATTAACTAAAATATGTCTATGGTTAACTAATTGCCGAGCTCCAGGAATGGTCGAAGCCATACCCAATCGAAAAAGTATGTTATCCAAACGCATTTCAAGTAATTGTAGTAAAACCTGACCAGTTGACCCTTTGGCTTTTCCGGCGATACGAACATATTTAAGTAATTGTCGCTCTGTCAGACCATAATGAAACCGCAATTTTTGTTTTTCTTCTAGACGAATACGATATTGAGACTTTTTCCCAGAACGCGATTGATTTCTAAGATCATTTCCGGCTTTAGGCCGTTTACTAGTTAGTCCCGGTAAAGCCCCCAGACGGCGTATTTTTTTGAAACGAGGCCCTCGGTAACGAGACATAAAAACTCCTTTTTTATTTACAGAATAAACCTAAATTAAGACTGAACTAAACGATAAACGAAAAAAATATACTGAAGTTAAGTACTGTACTACAAAGAAGAATGAGATGAATTGTATCAATATTCAGACTCTTTTGTATATATAGCAAGGTAAGGAGACTTTGTCCTAATTTGTTCTGTAGAGATCTAACCAACCGCTCGAATCCGTTTTTTATTCATAGTTGGAAGTTCTTACGACATAATAGATCCACTATTTTTGAGAAAAGGAAAAAAGTATTTTCAATATACCTTGAGTTCAACCAGACATTATTAATCATGTAATAAAGTATAAAATGGAACAAAGAGAGAAAAGCCGGCTATCGGAATCGAACCGATGACCATCGCATTACAAATGCGATGCTCTAACCTCTGAGCTAAGCGGGCTCACATAACAGAAATTGTGTTGTGCATAGGAATTCAGTCAACTACTTAGCTCTTAGCTATTCAAAATCGATAATGAATATGAATAGAGAAAAAATGAATACTGAATAGAATGGTATTCTATAACAATATAATATAACATAAGAATTAATATAACGATAAATAGAGTGATATATGATATCAAAATTTTCAATGGGAAGAAATTCTACATTTTTTCTTTTCCATAATTCTCTTTTATATTTATAATTTATATGAATATGATTATCAATATCTTAATTCTAAATTATTAGAAATTAAGAAAAATATGGCATTCTAAAAAAAGAATCGAACGTTCAAGTATTTAAAATCGGGCGGGAAAAGTGAGAGGAAGAGAGGAATATATATGTGATATATATCCATCCATATTGAATTGCGGATACATCAATGATAGAATCATTTCTGATTAAACCAAATGTAGGTCCTTCAATAGAGAAAAAGGGGTAGATAAAAAAGAAATCAAAGAGGAGTAAAGAGAGAAACCTTTTAGATAGATAAGCTGTATCTAATGAATTCAACGGTTAACGGTTCCAGCATGAACGAAAAAAAGAAAGGGATGGCATCCCGGCCAGATCTTCGGCTCAAACTAAAAAGGGGATATGGCGAAATCGGTAGACGCTACGGACTTGATTGGATTGAGCCTTGGTATGGAAACCTACTAAGTGATAACTTTCAAATTCAGAGAAACCCTGGAATTAAAAATGGGCAATCCTGAGCCAAATCCTGTTTTCAGAAAATAAATTAAGGGGTTTCTGAAAGCGAGAATAAAAAAAGGATAGGTGCAGAGACTCAATGGAAGCTGTTCTAATGAATGGAGTTGACTGCGTTGGTAGAGGAATCCTTCTATTCAATTTGAATTTAAACTCCATAAAGAATGGGGGATAAACCTATATACGAGACGTACGTATACGTACTGAAATATCAAAGATTCTATGAATGCCGCCCTAAAATTTTTTTTACATAAAAAAAAAGGAATCATTTTTGTGAATCTATTCCAAGTTGAAGGAAGAATCGAATATTCAGTGATCAAACCACTCACTCCATAGTCTGATATATCTTTTGACGAACTGATTAATCGGACGAGAATAAAGATAGAGTCCCGTTCTACATGTCAATATCAATACAGACAACAATGAAATTTATAGTAAGAGGAAAATCCGTCGACTTTATAAATCGTGAGGGTTCAAGTCCCTCTATCCCCACAAAAAGGCCCGTTTTACTCCCTAACTGTTTATTTATACTTCTACTCTTTTTTCTTTTCGGCAGCGCCCGAAAATTAGCTATATTTATCATTCACTGTACTATTTCACAAAAGGATCGGAGCAGAAAAGCCTCTCTCGTATCACAAGTCTTGTGGTATATATGTACAAAAGAAAATCTATGATCAAGGAATCCCCGTTTGAATCATTCACAGTTCACAGCATTATTTTCAACTTCAAAAGTTTTCTTTTTTGAAAATTCCGGAAATTCCAGGGCCTGGGTAAGATTTTGTAATGCTTTTTGATTCTCTTGAATTGACATATACCCAAGCCCTCTAGTAGGATGGGGATGGTGCCTCAAGAAGGGTTGGGATAGCTCAGTTGGTAGAGCAGAGGACTGAAAATCCTCGTGTCACCAGTTCAAATCTGGTTCCTGACATTGAGTATCTACTGTTAAGTTCCTGACATTGAGCATCCATTATTAACCCACAGGTTAATAATAGATACTCATACAAATTCGATACGAATCAGCATACATACATGCTATCGTCCGAATGTCTAGAGAGAGAAAATCCTACCCTTTTTCTTAAAGTCTGTATAAAAAAAGAAATAGAATATCTTCCAAATTTGGGAATCTCAATGAGGACCCATTTTTTTGCGCATCCATATATCCATATATAGGAAAAAGAGTTCGATTACTCTGTTTGCTCTAGAAGAGACTGTAAAAAAATTCCTTGAATATCTCGCGGCGTAAAAAGAAAATTAGGTTCGTATCATTCAATGAGCATCTTGTATTTCATAGAATTTTGGAGCAATATAATCCTTACGTAAGGGCCATCCTATCCAACTTTCAGGCATCAAAATACGTTTCAGGCGTGGATGATTATCATAAGAGATTCCCAACATATCATAAGATTCCCGTTCTTGGAAATCCGCACTTTTCCAAATCCAAAAAACAGACGGAATTCTGGGATTTATCCTTGGGGCAAATACTTTAATGCATACCTCCTCTGGCTGATCCACACCATACTCTATTCTCGTAAGATGATACACACTAGCTAAGAGTCCGCCCGGTGCTACATCATAGGCACACTGAGAGCGTAGATAATTGTAACCATATACATATGAAATGACAGCAATGGAATGCCAATCCTCGGGCTTTATTTGTAAAGTTTCGACTCCTTGGTAATCGAAGCCTAAAGATCTATGAACTAACCCATGCTTGACTAGCCAAGCAGACAAACGACCCTGCATTTTTTTAATCTCTCCCGGATTTTCATTTGTATAAGTAGTTCACGTTTACGACGAAATTTTTGAAAATTGAAGTGAAGGGCATTTGCTATTCTTCTGCACAAAAGAAAAGCAGCCTCCCTAATTCACTAATTCGTGGGAAGATACTGAACTTTTGTATTTGAAAAATGTTTCATAAGGTATCTCTGAAGTGGATCGCGATTGATAGACTAATCCTTGATCATAATTTCCAGTATGCGTGCTGCGTCCAACATAAAACTTGTGAGTGGTAGTAAAACATCGATTATTCTGTTGAGACCCAAATCTATCCTCGTAGATTTCTCGAGATACCTTCTTACGAAGTTTTGTTATAGCATCGATAACTGCCTCCGGTTTAGGCGGGCAACCCGGCAAATAAACATCCACAGGAATTAGCTTATCAACTCCTCGAACAGTACTATAAGAATCAGTACTGAACATCCCTCCTGTAATAGTGCAGGCTCCCATAGCAATGACATATTTTGGTTCAGGCATTTGCTCATATAATCTTACTAAAGAGGGAGCCATTTTCATTGTTACTGTGCCGGCTGTTAAAATTAAGTCCGCTTGCCTAGGACTCGATCTTGGTACCAAGCCATAACGATCAAAGTCGAAGCGCGAGCCTATTAATGAAGCAAATTCAATAAAGCAACAACTGGTACCATACAGAAGCGGCCATAAACTGGAGAGTCTTGACCAATTTGAAAGATCATTTGATGTAGTTGAAATAACTGAATTTTGGGTTGTTTGATCAAGTACCGGAAACTCAATGGAATTCATA
Organism: Papaver californicum; assembly: GCA_023531435.1. Taxonomy (NCBI): domain Eukaryota; kingdom Viridiplantae; phylum Streptophyta; class Magnoliopsida; order Ranunculales; family Papaveraceae; genus Papaver; species Papaver californicum. Next base: position 8,877 of record JAJJMC010019672.1, read on the forward strand.
ACTGTCTCAATGTCATTTTTTTCTTCTTTTTTCTTTTTATTGTCTGAATATTCAGGAGCTAAGACCATTCCAACGCTCCTTTTCGCCATGCATAAACTAAACCAACAATTAGGATAAGCACGAAAATTAAAGCTTCTATAAAAACGGATACACCCAATACATCGAAACTCATCGCCCATGGGTAAAGAAAAACCGTTTCAACATCAAAAACAACAAAAACCAGAGCAAACATATAATAACGAATTCGGAATTGTAACCAAGCGTCGCCCATTGGTTCTATGCCCGATTCATAACTAGAAAGTTTCTCCGGTCCTTCCCTAGTCGGGGCTAAAACTCCGGAAATGAAAAAAGCCAAAATAGGAATCAGACTTGATATTATTAGAAATGCCCAGAAAATGTCATATTCGTAAAGCAGAAACATAGATGCACTCCTATGAATGTGGAAAAATATATACCGTATTCTTCGATTCGATCTGGAATTTGAATTAAGCTATAACTTTTTAGTCGAAATACCAATGAATTTTGATTGAACTCCCCAGTTTTTTTGCTGTGGGTCATTCTTGTTTCAAGATTCATCGAGTGGAATCCGATTTTCACTTATTTCGATATGCTAGAGACATATTATGCTCTTATTACAAACTTATCGTTTTTATCTTGTCTCAAATTTTCTATAAAAAAAAGAGAAAAAAGAATTACATTACATCTTTTTTTAGTTCTAATTTATATAGAATTTTGATTAAGATTAAATTAAGATACTATTAAGAAAATGAACAATTCTATATGTATGTTATATCCTTTTTGAATATTCATATAATAAAACCGAAGGGTATTGGTTTATTCTTTTCATTAAGATCCAATCCAGTTAGAGGATTGTTGTTTCTATTGATTAGATACGGAAACTGAATGCATCGCCCTATTCTATTTTTTATCCTTGTTCTAGACTTAATGGATTTTATTCAATGCATTGAATTGAGAGAAACCCTTACATCTAACAACCCTAGGGTTCTATCCCCAATTTACATTTTTTGAGTCTGTACTACCTCGACCTGCAACCCATCCCCCCCAAAAAGAAGTGGGTTATTTAATTAGAACTCGAAGTCTTAAAAGAAGAATCTAGAATATCGATCTTTAGTACTTGAAATGGGTCCGAAAAGGCGAGAATACTTATTAATGTAATTAAAATGAGTTTTCAAAAGTAAGACCAACCGCTGGGTTAGCCTTCATGCAAAAAAAAAATTATGTTGAACGAACCCTATACAACGAAGTATATCACAACGGGAAAGTCAGCCGAATCCTAAATAATTTACAGAAGAAACTTCTTCTAATCGAATCGCGCTTTATCAACTCAAATGATTCGACAGACCAAATCCCCAAACAACTCATGGAAATCGATAGGGGTACAAACACTAATAGAGTTAGGAACCAGTCATTATCTCTGAAACAACGAATTGGGTTCTGCTCCCGAAAAAACGATGAGTTGGGGGCTTCTTAACTCGTCCAAGTGCAAACAGACCCTCAATCTTCTTGCATAAAGTAAGCATAGGTAGAATTGGACTGGTGAGCAATTGGATTGGGGTATATTGAGATCTAGAAAAAGAGATTTTGTACAAAAAGAAAAGGAATATCCCAAACCCTTTGATCCTGGATAGGAAAACAGGAAAAATTTGTGTGTAATTTATCCACAAAGAAGAAAGGACAGTTTTTTTATCCGAGATCAAACAAAGACTGATTGGGCCCACTGAAATGAATTTTGTCCCTTTCATGCTCACCCGCGGGGATCGCTCGGAGCATGTGATAATTATTCTATTTCGATGGGCCAAACGACTGTCCGACTACAACCAACAAACAAGAATGAGGAAATGAAAACTATAAAAATTTTTAGGGCTATACGGACTCGAACCGTAGACCTTCTCGGTAAAACAGATCAAACTTTTTATTATCGAAATGATTCGAACTGTTCCAAAGACCCAACATGCATTTTTTTTTGCATTGGGCTCTTTCATCAACTGATATAAATATCAGATAGTCCGCCATACTTTTTCTTAACAGAAAGATAACGAGATGGCTCCACGTGCTCTGATTCATTATTTAGATTATGATCCAGGAGCAATACCAAAGTGTTTCAAAGAAGAGTTACCTTGACGTAGGTCTGCCTCTGGCCTAGATCAACCTAAGTTAAATGGAGTCTCTATCGCTCTGCTCAAAGAGTCAAATATGAAACTTCATACACCTTAAAGTTCATATTACGAAAAGATATTTTTTTGAGGTCCTTATACTCATTATGCCTAGCATTGAATGGGCTGTGTATTCACCTTATCAATTATCGAATCAATGATGGGTTCTATTTGGAGCCTAAATTGGCACCCAAAGCGGACCGAACCAACTATTTGTCAGGCTATTGTTCCCTCGAATATATAGAGTAAGACACCGATTTATCAATAAGATCAATTTTTTTGATTGCATGATGGACTCCCCTGAAAAACATTGGCGCGCGTGTAAACGAGTTGCTCTACCAACTGAGCTATAGCCCTTGTGATAGATAGTTTATCATGGAAATAATTTCTTGTCAAGATGAATCTTCTATGATCCAACATGATAGCTTCTGATCTGTTTCCTGCCAAGAATTGGTATTGCTTCGAAATAAGATTGCATCTATAATTCATCGATATGACAAGCCCCTTTCTTTCTCTTTGTGATGATAAATGACCTACTTAACCCAGTGGTTAGAGTATTGCTTTCATACGGCGGGAGTCATTGGTTCAAATCCAATAGTAGGTAGAACTTATTAGATACCGGAGTAATTAGTATCTAATAAGTTTTTCTACCCACCCTCCCTTTTATTTTAGAGAAATGCCATTACAGTTGATTCGACTCAATCCGCAGAACCAAAATATGGTGTATAAACGGAATTCACTTTTTTATTGGGGCGCACCAATTAGTTATGAAATTGAATTGATAGCCTCTACTCGCGTCCTAGCTCGTCTGACGGCTAAATTCGCTTCAATAGTTTGTCTCTTGCCCTCAGCCCGACTTAAGTTAGCCTCAGCTATTTCAAGAGCTTGCTGAGCTTCTTGTGGATCAATGTCACTACCCTTCTCCGCATCATTTACTAAAATGGTAATCTCATTATTGCCTACTCTAGCAAAACCACCCATCAGAGCTATTTTTAACCATTGGTCATTAAGGCGTAGTCTCAAAATACCTATATCTACAGCTGTGGCAATAGGGGCGTGGTTTGGTAATACACCGATTTGGCCACTATTAGTAGATAAAACTATTTCTTTCACTTCTGAATCCCAAACAATTTGATTCGGGGTTAGTACACAAAGATTTAAGGTCATTTATTCAATTTGCTCTCCACTTCTAAGTTCACAGCCTTCGCGGTAGCTTCATCGATGTTACCTACCAAATAAAAGGCCTGTTCAGGAAGACCATCTAATTCTCCGGAAAGGATCAGTTGAAACCCCCTAATGGTTTCTGCTAGACCAACATATTTCCCTGGAGAGCCCGTAAATACTTCTGCTACGAAGAAGGGTTGTGATAAGAAACGCTCAATTTTTCGTGCTCTTGCTACGGTTAAACGATCCTCTTCAGATAATTCGTCCAACCCAAGGATAGCTATAATATCCTGAAGTTCTTTGTAACGTTGTGAAGTTTGCTTAACTCTTTGCGCAATTTCATAATGTTCTTCACCAACGATGCGAGGTTGGAGCATAGTTGACGTACTATCAAGAGGATCTACTGCTGGATAGATACCTTTTGAAGCTAGTCCTCTTGATAGTACGGTAGTAGCATCTAAATGTGCAAATGTCGTGGCAGGGGCAGGGTCGGTCAAATCGTCCGCAGGTACATAAACTGCTTGAATAGAAGTTATAGACCCCTCTTTGGTAGAAGTAATTCTTTCTTGCAAAGTACCCATTTCTGTACTAAGGGTAGGTTGATAACCCACAGCAGAAGGCATTCTGCCTAATAAAGCAGATACTTCGGATCCTGCTTGGACAAATCGGAAAATATTGTCGATAAATAGAAGGACATCTTGTTCATTAACATCCCGGAAATATTCTGCCATGGTTAGGGCAGTCAAACCAACTCTCATACGAGCTCCCGGCGGTTCATTCATCTGACCATAGACTAGAGCTACTTTTGATTCTGCAAGATTTTGTTCATTAATTACTCCAGACTCTTTCATTTCCATGTAAAGATCATTCCCCTCACGAGTACGCTCGCCCACTCCGCCAAATACGGATACGCCTCCATGAGCTTTGGCAATGTTGTTGATCAATTCCATGATAAGGACTGTTTTACCCACTCCAGCCCCCCCGAATAGTCCTATTTTACCCCCACGTCGATAAGGAGCTAAAAGATCAACTACTTTGATCCCTGTTTCAAAAATAGATAATTTTGTATCTAATTGTATAAAGGCAGGCGCAGATCTATGAATAGGAGATGTTGTGCGAGTATCTACAGGACCTAAATTATCAACAGGCTCTCCAAGAACGTTGAAAATTCGTCCGAGAGTCGCCCCACCAACTGGAACACTTAGAGCAGCTCCCGTGTCAATAACCTCCATTCCTCTCTTCAGACCATCTGTAGCACTCATAGCTACAGCTCTCACTCGATTATTTCCTAATAATTGCTGTACCTCACAAGTAACATTAATTAGCTCGCCGTCAGTATTTCGGCCCTTAACTACCAAAGCGTTATAAATATTAGGCATCTTACCCGGGGGAAAGGATACATCTAGCACCGGACCAATGATTTGAGCGACACGCCCCAGGTTTTTTTCTTCAAGTGCGGAAACCCCGAGACCCGAAGGGGTAGGATTTGTTTTCATAATGATAATAAAGTGAAATATGTAGAAATTCTTTGCATTTTGTAAACCGAAGAAAAAATGTCCGATAGCAAGCAGGTTGATCGGTTAATTCAATAATAAATAGGAGTTAGCACTTGATTTCGTTGGTACCATTCAAGCGACTCCAATTCGATTGTTTACTCGTTCAATGAGTGAATTTTCCAATTTCACAACCTAAAAAAAAGGTAGATGGATAAAAACCATGAGGGAGCGTTTCAGTTCTCTAGCATTATAGACAATCCCACCCATATTTTCTATGGAATTCGAACCTGAACTCTATTTATGATTCATTTTTTTTTTTCACATTGGCCATTGTTTCTTATTTCAGCATATAGTTTTCCGCCTCTTCTCTACCTTTTCAGGGACGAATTCCAGATAGTTTTACATCTAGGATTTACATATACAACATATAGCACTGTCAAGAGTGAATTTCCTTTTTTTTCTAAATTTAGATTAAAAAAAGTACGGGATTAGAAACTTGAAAAACAGGGATTGGGTTGCGCCATACATATGAAAGAGTATACAATAATGATGTTGATGTATTTGGCGAATCAAATACCGTAGTCTAACAACCAACCATTCTGATTAGTTGATAATATTTGTTGAGAGTTTTGTGAAAGATTCCTGTGAAAGGTTTCATTAACGGCTAATTCATGTCGAGTAGACCTTGTCGTTGTGAGAATTCTTAATTCATGCGTTGTAGGGAGGGACTTATGTCACCACAAACAGAGACTAAAGCAGGTGTTGGATTCAAAGCTGGTGTTAAAGATTACAAATTGACTTATTATACTCCTGACTATGAAACCAAGGATACTGATATCTTGGCAGCATTCCGAGTTACTCCTCAACCTGGAGTTCCACCTGAGGAAGCAGGGGCCGCGGTAGCTGCCGAATCTTCTACTGGTACATGGACAACTGTGTGGACCGATGGACTTACCAGCCTTGATCGTTACAAAGGAAGATGCTACGACATCGAGCCCGTTGCTGGAGAAGAAAATCAATATATTTGTTATGTAGCTTATCCTTTAGATCTTTTTGAAGAAGGTTCTGTTACTAACATGTTTACTTCCATCGTGGGTAATGTATTTGGGTTCAAAGCGCTTCGCGCTCTACGTCTGGAGGATCTGCGAATTCCTGTTGCTTATGTTAAAACTTTCCAAGGCCCACCTCACGGTATCCAAGTTGAAAGAGATAAATTGAATAAGTATGGTCGTCCCCTATTGGGATGTACTATTAAACCAAAATTGGGGTTATCTGCTAAGAACTATGGTAGGGCGGTTTATGAATGTCTCCGCGGTGGACTTGATTTTACCAAGGATGATGAAAACGTGAACTCACAACCCTTTATGCGTTGGAGAGACCGTTTCTTATTTTGTGCCGAAGCAATTTATAAAGCACAGGCCGAAACAGGTGAAATCAAAGGACATTACTTGAATGCTACTGCAGGTACATGTGAAGAGATGATGAAAAGGGCTGTATTTGCCAGAGAATTGGGAGTTCCTATCGTAATGCATGACTATTTAACGGGGGGATTCACTGCAAATACTAGCTTGGCTCATTATTGCCGAGATAATGGCTTACTTCTTCACATCCACCGCGCAATGCATGCAGTTATTGATAGACAGAAGAATCATGGTATCCACTTCCGTGTACTAGCGAAAGCATTACGTATGTCTGGTGGAGATCATATTCACTCTGGTACCGTAGTAGGTAAACTGGAAGGGGAAAGGGAAATAACCTTGGGCTTTGTTGATTTACTACGTGATGATTATATTGAAAAAGACCGAAGTCGTGGTATTTATTTCACCCAAGATTGGGTTTCTCTACCGGGTGTTCTGCCTGTGGCTTCAGGTGGTATTCACGTTTGGCATATGCCTGCTCTGACCGAGATCTTTGGAGATGACTCTGTACTACAGTTCGGTGGAGGAACTTTAGGACACCCTTGGGGTAATGCACCGGGTGCCGTAGCAAATCGAGTAGCCCTAGAAGCGTGTGTACAAGCGCGTAATGAGGGACGTGATCTTGCTCGTCAAGGTAATGACATTATCCGTGAAGCTTGCAAATGGAGCCCTGAGCTAGCAGCTGCTTGTGAAGTATGGAAGGAAATCAAATTCGAATTTGAAGCAATGGATACTTTGTAATCCAGTAATTACCATTCGTTCCTTTAATTAAATTGCAATTAAACTCGGCCCAATCTTTTACTAAAAAAGGATTGAGCCGAATAATGAATAAGGTTCCTATTTCATTTTCCAGGCATATATACATACTGGATTTCGGTATACAAAATCTTAAATACAAGATCTAAGACTCAACAATGAAAATCCTTCAGTTGTTGGATCCATAATTAATCCTATGGATCCTTGAGATGGGATTAGTAGAATATTTTCTATACCCCTAAATTCCGGACTATGGTCGAATCGAGCCAATGGTCACAACGCTTTATCCCCGTCCCGTATATTGTCCTTTTCCTTCCGCATTGCAATAGAAACTTATTATTCTCCAAAGTTCTCCAAAAATGAATTCTTCCTAGGAGAGAACAAATTTTTTTGATTCGAATTTGTACATGGCACGGGATAACCCTCTCTTTCTATTCTAATTGAAGAAAGGGTTCCATCATATAGATTGATAGTGAAGTGATATCCAGATTCCCACAAAAAAAGATTTTTTTTCAAGACTCATCCGTGATTAGTTAATTATTCTATTGGATCTATATGCTTATTCCGAGAGGATATATTCAAATGATTATTCATCGAATGACTATTCATCTATTGTATTTACATTCAAATAGGGGGGCAGGCAAGCTCTATGGAAAAAAGGTGGTTCCATTCGATGTTGTTTAACGAGGAATTAAAACATAGGTCTGGGCTAAGTAAATCAATGGATAGTCTTGGTCCTATTGAAAATACCAGTGGAAGTGAAGATCCCGTTATATATGATAGGGATAAAAAAATTGATAGTTGGGACGATAGTGATAATTCCAGTTCTAATAATATGGATACTTTTTTCGATGTCAGGGACATTCGGAGTTTGATCTCTGATGACCTCTTTTTAGTTAGGGATCGTAATGGTAACAGTTATTCGATATATTTAAATATTGAAAATTTTCTTTTCGAGATTGATAACGATCGCTCTTTTATGAATGAACTAGAAAGTGCCTTTTTTAGTTATCTGAATAATGGTTCTCAAAGTAACAATCACAACTACGATCGTTATATGTATGATACTCAATATAGTTGGAATAATCACATTTTTCATTGCATTGATAGTTATCTTCGTTCTGAAATCAGTATTGATAATTACATTTCAGCCGGTAGTTACAATTACAGCGACAGTTACATGTATAGTTACATTTGTAATGAAAGTGTAAATAGTAGTGACAACGAGAGTTCCAGTATACAAATTAGCACAAATAGAAGCGATTTCAATATGAGAAGAAGATATAATGATCTCGATATAAATAAAAAATACAGACATTTGTGGGTTCAATGCGAAAGTTGTTATGGGTTAAATTATAAGAAATTTTTTAAGTCAAAACTAAATGTTTGTGAACAATGCGGATATCATTTGAAAATGAGCAGTTCAGATAGAATCGAGCTTTCGGTTGATCCGGGCACTTGGGATCCTATGAATGAAGACATGGTTTCTATCGACCCCATTGAATTTCATTCAGAAGAGGAACCTTATAAAGATCGTATCGATTCTTATCAAAGAAAAACAGGGTTAACCGAGGCTATTCAAACAGGCATAGGTCAACTAAATGGTATTCCCATAGCTATTGGGGTTATGGATTTTCAGTTCATGGGGGGCAGTATGGGATCCGTAGTAGGCGAGAAAATTACCCGTTTGATCGAGCATGCGACTCGTAAAGCTCTCCCTCTTATTATAGTTTGTGCTTCGGGAGGAGCGCGCATGCAAGAAGGAAGTTTGAGCTTGATGCAAATGGCTAAAATATCTTCCGCTTCATATAATTATCAATCAAATAAAAAGTTATTCTATGTATCAATCCTTACATCTCCTACAACCGGTGGGGTGACTGCAAGTTTTGGTATGTTGGGAGATATCATTATTGCCGAGCCTAATGCCTACATTGCATTTGCGGGTAAAAGAGTAATTGAACAAACATTGAATAAGACAGTACCTGATGGTTCCCAGGCGGCTGAGTATTTATTCCACAAGGGCTTATTGGACTCAATCGTACCACGTAATCCTTTAAAAAGTGTTCTGAATGAGTTATTTCAGCTTCACGGTTTCTTTCCCTTAAATCAAAATTCAATCAAGTAGAGCATTCAATTCCGTTTTTTTATTTGCGGAAAAGAAGTTTTTTAGTTATCGGTAAAGAAAAAAAAGAAGAGTTCGTTTTCATTACGGGCATAAGATCCATTTATATTGTAAGAAGAATCAAAAGTTTCGGATACTTACTTTAAAATTTTTCCTCTAGAGCTGTATTTTATACCTATAATTGGTGCTATATTCATGATTAGTAATCAGGAAGTTTCGATCAACAGGATAAAAGAATGCATTCTTCTTTTGTTTTGGCAAAATTTTATGAAGAAAAAGAATTTCATCTTATCCTCTTACGTATTATAGATATAGAAAAATTCAAATATATAAAATAATAGAATTGAAATCGTGCCTATTTCAATATCTCCCGTGAGAACTCATATTTAGTTCTACATTCCTTGCACTTATTATTCTATACTTATAATAAATAGATATACTTATCATAAGATATCTTTATAACAGGTACAAATTTTAAATCGAGGTATCCATTCTATGACAACTTTTGATTTACCCTCTATTTTTGTGCCTTTAGTGGGCCTAGTTTTCCCGGCAATTGCAATGGCTTCTTTATTTCTTCATGTTCAAAAAAATAAGATTGTCTAGATCCCTATGAAGCAGACGCTTTTATATCTAACCAATTTGATGAATTATTTCTAATGGTTCACATCGTAATAGTGCTAGTTGATGAGAGTTACTTCGGGAACAAAAAAAGTAAAGTAAAATTCATTTGGGTTATTCTCTCAATTCCAAAAAAATGCAACTTGATCTAGTATGAACTGGCGCTCAGAACGTATATGGATAGAACTTATAACGGGGTCTCGAAAAACAAGTAATTTCTGCTGGGCCTGTATCCTTCTTTTAGGTTCACTAGGGTTCTTATTGGTTGGAACTTCTAGTTATCTTGGTAGGAATCTAATATCCTTATTCCCGTCTCAGGAAATCCTCTTTTTTCCACAAGGCATCGTTATGTCTTTCTATGGGATCGCGGGTCTGTTCATTAGCTCCTATTTGTGGTGCACAATTTCGTGGAATGTAGGTAGTGGTTATGACCGATTCGATCGAAAAGAAGGAATAGTGTGTATTTTTCGTTGGGGATTTCCTGGAATAAATCGTCGTATCTTCCTTCGATTCCTTATGAGAGATGTCCAGTCGATTAGAATCGAAATTAAAGAGGGTCTTTTTCCGCGTCGTGTCCTTTATATGGAAATCAGAGGTCAGGGAGCCATTCCCTTGACTCGTACTGATGAGAACCTGACTCCACGAGAAATTGAACAAAAAGCGGCGGAATTGGCCTATTTCTTGCGCGTACCAATTGAAGTATTTTGAAATGAACTGCGAAGAATTAATGTTTTGTTAGCATGGGGAAAGAAACAGAACTAATGAATCTTCATTTTATAGAACTTAACTTAAGTTTTTTCAGAACGTTCATTCGAGCAAAAGTGGATGTATATGGAATAAACAGAAAACGAAACTTTTTTTGTGGAAACAAAAAAAACGCAATTCTTTCAGACTATAATTTTTCTTTTTTGGGGGTCTACTATTTTGAATTGTTACGTTAGATACAGATGGATTCTATATTGTAAATAACTCCTCTTTTTTTTTTGTCAAGCGATTTTTCTTTTTCTACGCCTTTTTCCTGCTTGATCATCAATGATTAGATCCCTTAATAACTATAAATATCCAAACTTTCTCAGGTTTTGCCACTCATTTTTGATTTCACCATTATCTCAATATTTTTCAAAATTTCCCTCCATTATTCCTGGGCTGTAGGTAGCCCTTCGCAATAATTGATCTAACAAAGGCGGCTCTTTCGGACATTAATCGAAAAGATGCAATTGTTTCTAATTTGACTAATGTTTCTAATTTGACTAATTGAAAGACCCGGAAACTTTTTTCTTCATTCGAAGCGAAGCAAACCCTTACTCTTATTTCTATGTTCTTTCTTGATCCAAGGACTAACTAAAAAAAAAAGGAGGCGTAGATCCATAGGTTCGATACCTTGTTATCGAACTCATGCTTCATAGAAATATTCGATCGGATAGAGTCGACGAAAGAGGTAGTTTCATTAGTAATTTACAGATTAAAAATGCCACAAAAGAAAACATTCACTACCCTCACATATCTTGCATCTATTATATTTTTACCCTGGTGGGTTTCTCTCTCATTTAATAAAAATATGGAATCCTGGGTTACAAATTGGTGGAATACTAGGCAATCCGAAATGTTTTTGACTGATATTAAAGAAAAGAATCTTCTAGAAAAATTCATAGAATTAGAAGAACTTTTCTTTTTGGACGAAATGATAAAGGAGTACCCGGAGACACATATACAAAAACTACGTATAGAAATCCACAAGGAAACGCTACAATTGGTCAAGATGCACAATGAGGGTCATATTCATAGCATTTTGCACTTCTCGACAAATATAATCTGTTTCGCTATTCTAAGTGGTTATTCTATTCTAGGTAATGAAGAACTTCTCGTTCTTAATTCTTGGGTGAAAGAATTCCTCTATAACTTAAGTGACACAATAAAAGCTTTTTCTATTCTTTTATTAACTGATTTATGTATCGGATTCCATTCGCCTCATGGTTGGGAACTAATGATTGGCTCTATCTCCAAGGATTTTGGATTTTATCATAATGATCAAATTATATCTGGTCTTGTTTCCACTTTCCCAGTAATTCTAGATACACTTTTAAAATATTGGATTTTCCGTTATTTAAATCGCGTATCTCCGTCACTTGTAGTGATTTATCATTCAATGAATGACTAAAGGCTGATTCACCGATATTAATCAAATCATAATGTTTGTTACTTTGTTTGTACATACATAAACAAAGCATTCCAAATCTTACTTACCTTTTCTATTTATACCCATCCCAGAGATTCTTCCTGTATTCCATTCCAGTAAAATTATTCCATTACAATAGCAGAATCGTGGATAGGGAACTATACTAGTAACCTACCTAATTTATTGTAGAAATTCTCGGGATCAACGATTGGACCATGCAAAAAAGAAATATCTTTTCTCGGATAAAGGAGCAGATGGCTCGATCCATTTCTGTATCGATCATGCTATATGTAATAACTTGGCCATCTACTTCATATGCATATCCCATTTTTGCGCAGCAAGGTTATGAAAATCCACGAGAGGCGACTGGGCGTATTGTCTGTGCCAATTGCCATTTAGCTAATAAGCCTGTGGATATTGAGGTTCCACAAGCGATACTTCCTGATACTGTATTTGAAGCAGTTGTAAGAATCCCTTATGATATGCAACTGAAACAGGTTCTTGCTAATGGGAAAAAGGGGGCTTTGAATGTAGGGGCTGTTCTTATTTTGCCTGAGGGATTCGAATTAGCCCCCCCCGATCGTATTTCTCCCGAAATGAAAGAAAAGATGGGCAATCTTTCTTTTCAGAGTTATCGTCCCACAAAAAAAAATATTCTTGTGATAGGTCCTGTTCCAGGTCAGAAATATAGTGAAATCACCTTTCCAATTCTTTCCCCAGACCCCGCTATTAACAAAGACGTTCACTTCTTAAAATATCCTATATATGTAGGTGGGAACAGAGGTAGGGGTCAGATTTATCCCGATGGGAGTAAGAGTAACAATACAGTCTATAATGCTACATCAGCAGGTATAGTAAGTAAAATTGTACGTAAAGAAAAAGGGGGATATGAAATAAGCATAGCAGATACGTCAGACGGTCACCAAGTGGTCGATATTATACCTCGAGGACCGGAACTTCTTGTGTCAGAAGGCGAATCTATCAAGCTTGATCAACCACTAACAAGTAATCCCAACGTGGGTGGATTTGGTCAGGGAGACGCAGAAATAGTACTTCAAGATCCATCACGTGTCCAAGGCCTTTTGTTCTTCTTGGCATCTGTTATTCTGGCACAAATATTTTTGGTTTTGAAAAAGAAACAATTCGAGAAGGTTCAATTGTCTGAAATGAATTTTTAGGTCCACGGATTTATTAACATAAAGTTCATAAAAACCAAATTCTTCTTGATCGATGTAATTATGTATGGTTAAAAATAGGATTTAGTTTACTTGCTTTGTTGCTACTGTTTGTTTTTATACAAGATATTGGAAAGTACTTAGCTTTGACTTTTACTGCTAGTAATAGACTAGTATTATATTGTGAAGAACGCGTTATTTGACGTGAATCCAACTCCCTTTTTCAATCCAAAAAGGAGTGGCGTTACTATCTCACTATTGTCAAATTTGAAATGCCACGAAATACATGAAATCAAAAGTATCCTATTCTATATAGAAAAAGGGAATCAAATTCGAATAGGAGTAGATAATCGACATAAGTGGTAGGAGAATATAAAGCAAGGAATAAATGAAAGGAACAACCTATTATAGGAGGGATTTTTTCTCTTTCTAATCTTCGACACAAGAAAAGGGTGAAATTTTCTTTTCTTGTGTCAAAAGAATAATGATTCTTAATCCCCTTACGCCTAAAAAGTACTATTCCCTTTTTTTAGGTTTATCGGAACCTCGCCTCTTTGGATTTATAAAAAGTAGTGGACAATAAAAAAGGGGGGTGGATTCGCTCGTTGAGTAACTCGAACTTCTTCGATGAACTAAAAAAAAAAAGGAAAACTTTGATGAGATAATAAAATAAATGGAGTAAGCTTCTATTAGTATAGAAATTCTTTGGATGATGTCTCATATACAGGAATCCACATTATGTATGTCATTCAGAAAATAGATTAATTCCCGCCCTTTTTTTCGATTTCGGACGAATACCTACTATGTAGGAACAGGTATTATGAATCCAATCAATAGAGTTAATTCTCCAAAAGCAAGCATCATCTTAAAAAAGAGCTATTTGAAACATCGGAGCAAAAGGCCCACTTTTTTTTTACGAATAGAATAGTGTGCTTGTATTAACTGGATTATCTGCAAACTTTTTTTATGGAATGAAAAAAAATTTCGTTGAAAAAGTAAGAGCTCAACGGGACCTTACCCCTCGAATTAAACAAAAGGGGTAAGGTCCCGTTGAGCTCTTACTTTTTCCTGTCTACAACTCAGTTCATATTATTATTACAGGGATGAGCCCAACCCGGAATATGAACCGTAAAAGAAAACACCTATTGAACCGATCACAGGAATACCGGCTACAGTACCTATCAACCAAAGAGGAATCCTTCCAGTAGTATCGGCCATTTACCCCACTTCCCTCCACATTTCATCAAGTGGTCATGCTAGAGACATAAACAGCCATGGATAATTTTGAGATGAGATCCTTCCGAGTGGGATATAGAGAATTCGCACTATTCTCTCCCTTTTTCTTAATTGAAGAAATAATTGGAAAATAAAACAGCAAGTACAAAAATGAGTAATAACCCCCAGTAAAGACTGGTACGATTCAATTCAACATTTTGTTCGTTCGGGTTTGATTGTGTCATAGCTCTATAATTCAATTCGGGTTAGGTTTATCGTTGGATGAACTGCATTGCTGATATTGACCCCAAAAAAGAAACGGTAGGTACAGCTAGTCCGTGAATAGCTAACCATCGCACTGTAAAAATTGGATAGGTTCGATCTATAGTCATTGGGGCCTCCTAAAAGGATCTACTAAATTCATCGAGTTGTGCCAAAGGATCAAAACGGCCAGTTATTAATGGAATTCCTTGTCGACTCTCTGTAAAATACTCGTTTGGCCGAGGGCTTCCAAACACATCGTAAGCTAAACCCGTGCTGACGAATAACCAACCCGCAATGAATAGGGAAGGTATAGTAATGCTATGAATGACCCAGTATCGAATACTGGTAATAATATCACCAAAAGCGCGTTCTCCCGTGCTTCCAGACATGCTGAGCTCCACATATTCTTGTACAGTCAAAGGGGATCGATTCCGTGAAAGATGGGATCAGTAAGTGGAAACCCACGGATCCTTAATCTTTGTTAGATCGTCAATAGTGTACCGAAGGCGTCTTTAGAGTATACCGAATCAGTATAGCTACCCTTCTTCTGACACAGCAACGCAATTTAAATCAGTATCCAAAAGAAGTGTTACATAAACTCTTTCTTCCTTTTTTGTTCCTTATATATAAGGATGATGTGCTATTCAACCCAAAATTTCTGTACTGTAGTAGTATAGGGTTCTTTTCATTACTCGCTTTGGGCTAGAAACTGAAGATCTGGTAAAGCTTGAGTTCGCCGGGTTGGGTTCTAATAATTAATGAAAGATGTTATCATATTCACACAATTCTATTAGATACGAAATCTAGAAACCTCTTTTCTTGGTTGTATATAACGGGTTTTTCTTCGGATCCTTTGAGTTCAAGGAATGGATTAGTAGTACAATAATAGGAGTAGATAGTATTTGACCAAAGAAAAAAAGGAAGAATCAATCAATATTCGTGATGCAACCATTGTCGTATTACAGCCAAAGGTTCTTTTCCTTCTTGACCTAGATACAAGAGAGGGATTCCCTAATATGGAAAGGCGGCATGTAGAACCTAAAAGGAAAAGATAATAGAATGACTAGTTTTAGAATTGAGTTGTCCCGAAATAAAGCTTTTATTTCGTCCAGCGATCGTGCGATACTTTTTTCTTAGCATTTGTGAGATATTATGTACAATTAAAGAGCCTACGACTTTTTTTATGAGGTTAAAGGTGTTGTGATAAGGTCCTTTGCTCCAAAAAGGAAACTTGATTATATACAATTGAAAAAGAAATGATCAAAATAGAAAAGATTTTCTATTTGATTCCATAGTGATTAAAAAAGAGTTTACTTTATGAAATGAATGAAATTCCACTACAAAGTTTTTTCTTTTTACTTGACTCAATAGTTGCTCAACGAATCTGTTGATTCAAAATAACGGAATCGGTAGATGTTAGAGATGATGGATCACTAGATCAATCTTTTTTCTACTTCTGTCACCCTATCTTTGTTAGTGCCGTCTATAATGATTGATGAATCAAAAACTTTTCATTGGAGCAGATTTTGTCAGTTTTTTTTTTTATGTAAACTTAGGTAAATGTTTTATCACCATATGTATAAAAAGACCGTATCTTATTTAGCTCCTTTATGCCTACTCTAACTAGTTATTTCGGTTTTCTACTGGCGGCTTCAACTATAACTCCCGCTCTTTTTATTGGTCTGAGCAAGATACGACTTATTTGAAATGAATTGAATGAACAATTAATAAAAAAACCTTTTTCTGTGAGATTCTAGGTATTCTATAGTGACTTCCCGCGTCAATTGTCAATTCTTGATCATTGAGATTCATTATTGCTTCGGATTTATATTTAAGAATAGATATTACCTCTCTTTTTCCTCTTTCAAACAAACCGAAATGATTGAAGTTTTACTATTTGGAATCGTGTTAGGTCTAATTCCTATTACTTTGGCTGGATTATTCGTAACTGCATATTTACAATACAGACGCGGTGATCAGTTGGACCTTTGATTAAGTAACATCTCGTTTTTGATTGACCTCCTCCTTTTTTAATTCAAGGAGGCCAAATTAAGGTTGCTGTTTAAGTTGGTGGAGTTATTTCATTGTAATTCGAGAACAGAATCACGCTCTGTAGGATTTGAACCTACGACATCGGGTTTTGGAGACCCACGTTCTACCGAACTGAACTAAGAGCGCCTTCTTATCACAATAGATAAGACCATAAAAAAGTATTATCTTTGTAGGCCTAATATACTTTGTATGTCTATAGTATCATAATGTATGTACAATTAGGATCGATCTCAATTACTGTCCACGGGAAAAGTAATAGGTAGGGATGACAGGATTTGAACCCGTGACATTTTGTACCCAAAACAAACGCGCTACCAAGCTGCGCTACATCCCTTTCAATTGGTATACAGTGTCATTGTAGAGAATCCCTGTCTTGTTTTCCACATCATTATTTCCCCCCTATAATAAAAAATTTCGCTTGCAATTTGTTCTTTTTGGTCTCATATAACATATAATAAAAGAATTATTTACATATGAAATCCGTCGGATAGAGAAATGAATATTTGTCGGTAATACTCAGGAAGAGGGGGGCGTCTTTTTCTGTTTTAAGGAAAGGGAAATCTTATCTACCGGGTCGTTGTATATATCTATTTTTGTTAGGGATTTCACTTACTAATACAAGTGATCCTTAACCACATATGCATCTGATCATATATGTATTACAATAAAGAAGGAGAGTTTGCAATGCGAGATATAAAAACATATCTCTCTGTGGCACCTGTGCTAAGTACTCTATGGTTTGGGTCTTTAGCAGGGCTATTGATAGAGATTAATCATTTATTCCCAGATGCGTTGACATTCCCGTTTTTTTCATTCTAGTTATTGACATGGGAAGGGATGAAGAAGATTAGTGAGATAATAAATTATCTGTGACTAATCCTTCTTCCTCTCTTTGTTTTATTCTTTTTTCCTATTTTCAAAATATAGAAGGACAGAAAAGGAAAAAACAAAAGTGGATTCAATCTCAGTGAAACTTGGGTTAGACTCAAAGGGCCTAAGAAAATAGAAATAAATGGGATCTAGGGAAACTAAAGAAATCATACAAGATATTTAAATGAAATACTGTATGTACTAGGATTCAAAATAATTGATAGTTATAAATTGTTGTATTACTTATTCTTTATATTACTCTATTGATTGCAACAAAATCTTTTGAAATTTGATTTCGGGTCGAAAATCAAAGAGTTGGGTAAATCCAAAATTCAAGGGAGGTTCATGGGCAAGGGTAAAGATGTTAGAGTCAGAGTTATTTTGGAATGTACCAGTTGTATACGAAACCGTGTTAATAAGGAATCATCGGGCGTTTCCAGATATATTACTCAAAAGAATCGACACAATACGCCTAGTCGATTGGAATTGAGAAAATTCTGTCCCTATTGTTGCAAACATACAATTCATGGGGAGATAAAGAAATAGACCGAACCAGAGGTAGAGGGTGTGTGTGCTACCCTTCGAAGTAACAAGAATAAATTACATATAATATATAGAAACAAATCAAATCCTATTTCAGTCGGATCAAAAAAGAATTCGAATTCAGAAATAGGATTTTCGGGATAAGGAATAAACAATGGAAAAACCCAAGCGACCTTTTCTTAAATCCAAGCGATCTTTTCGTAGGCGTTTGCCCCCAATTGGATCGGGGGATCGAATTGATTATAGAAACATGAGTTTAATTAGTCGATTTATTAGTGAACAAGGAAAAATATTATCTAGACGAGTGAATAGATTAACCTTGAAACAACAACGATTAATTACTATTGCTATAAAACAAGCCCGTATTTTATCTTCGTTACCTTTTCTTAATAATGAGAAACAATTTGAGAGAACCGAGTCGACCCCTAGAACTACTGGTCCTAGAACCAGAAATAAATAGGCCGCCCATGCCTCAATTGAATAAAAATTCCAACCCGAACCCCAACTCTGGTTGGTGTTTTGTTCAAAAATTCGAGAATCTAGATTGTATTGTCATGTCATAAGAAAAAAAGAATTGGGGAAGAAAAAGAGAAAGTCCTTAATTATTATTATGGAAACGTGTTAATTTCTTTTTACTACTTTATTATAGTAATTTATACCCTACCCTCCCGGAGTTCATTCTCCGGGGAACTCCGTTTAGATCATTCTGGTGGATTCCTTACAATCCCCTTATTTAATGATCTCGTTGGAAATCATGTAAAGACAATTCCTATTTGATATAGCTATTTGTGCAAGTATTTTACGATTAAGAAGTAACTGCCCCTTGCGCAGATCATGTATTAATCGACTATAACTATAAGATATCCTATTCTCACGAATTACTGCATTTATACGAGTGATCCACAAACGACGAAAATCTCTCTTTTGCCTGCCCCTATCCCGATGAGCCGAAACTAAAGCTCTCATTTTCTGTTGAGTCATAGTTCGAGTAAGTCTTGAATGCGCCCCTCGAAAGGTTGATGCAAATAAACGCATTTTTGTTCTACGTCTCCGAGCTATATATCCTCGTTTAATTCTGGTCATTGAATCAAATGAAACTTTGATGAATAACTAATTGATTTCTTTTCTTTCAGTCATTCTTTCCCCCCCTAGTCTATTAATAACAAAACTGATTCTTCCGATGTATAAAAAAAAAATTCCAATGGCTTTTGCTACTATGACCTTCCCAACCACGATTTTTTTGAGGCATTTCATTTCACCTCGAAATAAGAAATTGTATTGATACTTGGTATCAAAAAAAAAGTAAATAAAAAACGAAAAATTGTGGGTTCCATCGTTTCTATGGTTACGGTTTAAACGGTGAGGTCCTTTCTATACACCGGAGCCTCTTACCTATTTAGTAACTTGTACAGTTCACACTCTTTGGCTCTACCCATGAATTATCCAGTAATAGGTCTTTTCACAACTAGATCTACCCATACAGTAACGGCATTTCATTATGAAGGTTGGTTAGGTAGCTGACCCTGTTAGTCCGTTTTTGCAAGAATGGGAGCATAATCTTTCTGCTTCTAAAATACCATTCCATTCCCCCGCTTAATGGATAACCATTTGCTACCAATGGGGAGTTGCTTCTCATCTCCAGTTGAGATGATTGGATTTATACCAAAGGAAACCATAAATTTCATACACAATAGAGGTCCTTTTTTCGATAGTGATATGGGGTTTTTCCATTCCTATTCATTGGTACCGATCATTGATACTGTCAAAAAAATCTCCTTTCTTTTGTTCCAGTTCATGATCTGAACGAGTCGCACATACACCCTAGTACATGTTCCTCGACGCTGAGGACATCCCCGAAGGGCGGGGGATTTTGTGACATTTCTGATTGGCTGTCTTGTATTTCTAATAAGTTGTTTAATAGTTGGCATGCTGGATCGTATACAGAATGGGCTGGTTTAGATCGATCCTAACCGGATGATTATGAATTCCTCTCGTTTCATTGAATATTTTCCCACTACCACTTTTAACCTCGGTAAGAAAATAAAATAGGAAATAACATAGCTCAGTCAATTATGGTTCGAAACGGAATGGAATCACAGATTTACGTGAAGTCCCCGGTATTTTCGACCGCTACAAGATCAACAATTCCATGAGCTTGGGCTTCTGTTGCTGACATAAAAACGTCCCTTTCCATGTCTTCGGATACAACCCATAATGGATTGCCCGTTCTTTGTACATAAACCCTTGTGAGGGTTTCGCGAAGTTTCAGCAGTTCTTCCGCTTCCAGGACAAATTCTCCTGTTTGTGCCTCGTAAAAAGAGCTAGCAGGTTGGTGGATCATTACCCTGATGATATAACATAATGAATGCTTCCTCTGTCTCAATGATAGAAAGAGACAAGAAAAAATCGAATTGAAGAACCGTACAGGCATTTTTTGCGCATTGCATACGGCTCTAGAATGGAATCTACTTTTACCTAAAGTGGAGGATCTATCAAACCCAGATCGGTAAATAATCCATTTACCACCCTTTCTTTCGGGAGAGTTAAAAAATACTATGATGGTTCCGTTGCTTTATATATTTATCTCGTCTGTAATTCAGCAATCCCAAAGTTTCTTTTTGATCCGATCAAATAGGGAAAGGATAATCTTGTGTATGTTTTTTCATTTTAATACTATTTCGTAACAGAAATATAGGAAAGAGCCCTCTGATGTGTGATGTGAAAACAAAAAAGTTTGTGACGCTGAAATCGAACCCCGATAGATAAAATCAAATCAGAAATTCCTTTTGTCTCATACTACTCTCTCGATACGGAATCTCATGTTATAAAAGAACAATGATGGTTTGCTCATATCGAACTCGAAGTGCCATGCTATTATTACTTTATTTTTCATATTTTATCTGGCGAAGGCATAGTCTTCTTTTTTCTCTCAAATAAAAAACTCATTGGCGCCAAGCGTGAGGGAATGCTAGACGTTTGGTAATTTCTCCTCCGACCAGGACGAAAGACCCCATTGAAGCGGCTAATCCCATGCATATTGTATGTACATCTGGTTGCACAAATTGCATAGTATCATACATAGCTATTCCGGGTGTTACCCACCCACCGGGGGAGTTTATAAACAAATAAACATCTTTTGTATCATCCTCTATAGTGAGATATATCATGAGACCCATAAGTTGATTTGCGATCTCGCTATCGACTTGTTGGCCTAAAAAAAGTATTCTTTCTCGATGAAGTCGGTTGATTAGGACAAAATTGTATCCCTTAGGGACCGTACACGCACCTTTAGATGCATACGGTTCAAAAAAAAAGAATCAATGTGTCGATTCCAGCCCTCTTTATTTTCCCCTTTTTTCATAGGAGGATTTTTCTAACTCCTAATGAATGAAGGGCCTTTAGTCTTCTATTTTTCAAGAAAGCAGAGCAGGGTTTTGACTCACTTACCCCTAAAAAGAGCTCACTAAATTTACCCTCATTGATATATTGTTTCATCGAAATCCAATTCCGATTACGATGTCATTTTCTTGTTCCGGAATGGGCCTCTTCAATTCGTTTAGGTTTATGCTCTACTCCGGGGAAAGATTTACCCGACCTCTATTTGCACATATAGGACAAATGATCCCAATACCGCTTCTTTTGTTTGCTAATACTTTTTTTATTCATTTTATGTCTTCCGCTTCCGCCAATCACTGGAAAAGTATGATGACTCACTCCGTCGATTGATTGGCGGTTTGAGGTCGCTGGTATAATATAGGAATTCTTTATGATACAAAAGGTAATCATACATATTTTACCGATTGGGTTTTTTTGAACGGAGCCTGGATACTTCATTTTTTTGGTCCAACCAAGCCAACCATAAATTCTTCTAATTGAAAAATGCATATTGATCCCCCAAATAAATTGCTCTAATTGCACTTCACGCTTCAAATTATTGATGGTTCAATCAATCTTTCTTGGGTGAAACAGAGGATATCTCGATCGGGGGAGAAAACGGGGAAATCCCATATGACCCAATATGTCTGACAAGTCGCACTATACGTCAACCCAAACCGAATCTTCCTCTCCAGGAATCCGAAAAGGTACTTTTGGAACACCAATAGGCATTAAATGAAAGAAAAAGGTTTTTAAGTACTAAAATTTCACTTTGATGTGGAAACGTAACAACGGGTTTTCTTTTTTTCATAATATTTATGTTTTCGGGTTTTATCCATAGATTGTAAAGTTCATCGAAGAAGATGGAATGAATAAAAAAAATTATTATGAATGAGCTGCGATGTTCAAATGATGAACAAGCATCTCTAATTCACTCATCTAAAATGGGACCCATCCCCCCATTGCGTATTGGTACTTATCGGGTATAGAATAGATTTGCTTCTCTTTGTTCCTACGAACAGAATTTTTCTGTTATTACCAACGGAATGCAATATAAATGCACCCTTGCTCCGAGATAATCCATTGAAAAGGAGAAGTCCATAGCATAAGCAGAGTCTTTTCCAATGCGATAAAGTAACATAGTATCTATTTTTCTTTGATAAAGGGGTATTTCCATGGGTTTGCCTTGGTATCGTGTTCATACCGTTGTATTGAATGATCCCGGCCGGTTACTTTCTGTCCATATAATGCATACAGCTCTAGTTTCTGGTTGGGCCGGTTCGATGGCTCTATACGAATTAGCTGTTTTTGATCCCTCTGACCCAGTTCTTGATCCAATGTGGAGACAAGGTATGTTCGTTATACCTTTCATGACTCGTTTAGGAATAACGAATTCCTGGGGTGGTTGGAGTATCACAGGAGGGACTATAACGAATCCGGGTATTTGGAGTTACGAAGGTGTGGCCGGGGCACATATTTTGTTTTCTGGCTTGTGCTTCTTGGCAGCTATCTGGCATTGGGTATATTGGGATCTAGAAATTTTCTGTGATGAACGTACAGGAAAACCTTCTTTGGATTTGCCCAAGATCTTTGGAATTCATTTATTTCTATCAGGGGTCGCTTGCTTTGGGTTTGGCGCATTTCATGTAACAGGCTTGTATGGTCCTGGAATATGGGTGTCCGATCCTTATGGACTGACTGGAAAAGTACAATCTGTAAATCCTGCGTGGGGTGTAGAAGGTTTTGATCCTTTTGTTCCGGGAGGAATAGCCTCTCATCATATTGCAGCAGGTACCTTAGGCATATTAGCGGGCCTCTTCCATCTTAGTGTCCGCCCGCCTCAACGTCTATACAAAGGATTACGTATGGGTAATATTGAAACTGTCCTTTCCAGTAGTATCGCTGCTGTCTTTTTTGCAGCTTTCGTTGTTGCTGGAACTATGTGGTATGGTTCAGCAACAACCCCGATCGAATTATTTGGTCCTACTCGTTATCAATGGGACCAAGGATATTTCCAGCAAGAAATATATCGCAGGGTTAGCGCTGGGCTAGCCGAAAATCAGAGTGTATCAGAAGCTTGGTCTAAAATTCCCGAAAAATTGGCTTTTTATGAGTACATTGGTAATAATCCAGCCAAAGGGGGATTATTCCGAGCGGGTTCAATGGACAGCGGGGATGGAATAGCCGTTGGGTGGTTAGGACA
>JAJJMC010019672.1:37500-43136 GCA_023531435.1 Papaver californicum
TGAGATGATGTCTTGAGCAGTTACGTATCCAGGACCCCTGACGCAAATGGATGCGTCGCGAGTTCCATACAGATTACTTCTTAATACAATTTCTTTCAAATTCATTAAAATTTCATGTACGGATTCTTCAATACCTACTATAGTAGAATACTCATGTGGTATTTTGTCAGATTTTGCACGTGTGATACATGTTCCTTCTATTTCTCCAAGCAAAGCCCTTCGCATCGCGATGCCTATTGTATCGGCTTGACCCTTCATAAGCGGAGACAAAATAAAACGGCCATAATAAAGACGCTTACTGTCTGCTCTAGATTCAACACACTTCCACTGTAGTGTCCGAGTAGATACTGCTACTTCCTCTCGAAGCATAGTAATTTTTTTTGATCAGATTATTGAATCATTTTTTTCTCTTGAAATCTGTTCCATTCTTATTTCTACACACGTCTTTTTTTAGGAGGTCTACATCCATTATGTGGCATAGGGGTTACATCCCGTACGAAACTTAATAGTATACCACTTCTACGAATGGCTCGTAATGCTGCATCTCTTCCGAGACCAGGACCCTTTATCATGACTTCTGCTCGTTGCATACCCTGATCGACTACTGTACGAATAGCATTCCCTGCTGCGGTTTGGGCAGCAAACGGTGTCCCTCTTCTTGTGCCCCTGAATCCACAAGTACCGGCGGAGGACCAAGAAACCACCCGACCCCGTACATCTGTAACTGTTACAATGGTATTGTTGAAACTTGCTTGAACATGAATAACTCCTTTTGGTATTCTACGTCCAGTCTTACGTGAACTAATACGTCCATTCCTACGTGAACCAACTCTTGGTATAGGTTTTGCCATCTTTTATCATCTCATCAATATGAGTCAGAGATATACGGATATATCCATTTCAGGTTAAAACAGATCCTTCATTTTATTTGTACGTTGGGTCCTTTTTCGAAGGATTATCCTTGTCTCTGTTTATGTCTCGGGTTGGAACAAATTACTATAATTCGTCCCCGACGGCGAATCAGTCGACATTTTTCACAAATTTTACGAACAGAGGCCCTTATTTTCATATTTGTCATTCCTTACCTTAATTCCGAATCTACTCCTTGGAAGAAAATAAGTCTCTTGGAATTTTGAACCTCGAGTTGTATCCCCACGAAAATAATGTCGAAAAAAATACACCTAATCGTTCGAATCTTTATTGCGGAGTCTATAAATTATACGTCCCCTTGTTGAATCATAACGACTTACTTCTATTTTGACTTTATCTCCTGGTAGTATCCGTATAAAACTACGTCGGATCCTTCCTGAAACATAACCTAGAATCAGATCTTCATTATCTAAGCGAACCCGGAACATGCCATTGGGAAGTGATTCAGTAATTAAACCTTCATGAATCCATTTTTGTTCTTTCATTTCAGGTAACCCCCTTGAAGTATCAACTAATGGAGGAGGAGTGATATTAGGCAACCAGTCCTTCCTCTTTTTTTTTTTTTTCGCAATATAGGAAGTTACCAATTCAATTCAGATATCAGAAAGATCACCATATATAACACAAAATTTCTCCTCCGATTCCTTCTAGCCGAGCTTCTCGGTCTGTCATTATACCTCGAGAAGTAGAAAGAATAACAATCCCCATTCCTCCTAAAATCCTAGGAATTCGTTGAGAGTTGGAATAGATTCGTAGACCGGGCCGGCTGATACGTTTTAAAATTGTTCTATATGGCCCTTTCCTATTCCTTCTATGTCGAAGGGTTGAAACCAAGAAATTTTTGTTGCTTTCTCGATGTTTTCTCACGTTTTCGATAAAGCCTTCTCGTAGAAGGATTTTCACAATGTTTTCGGTAATATTCGTAGATGCTATTCGAACCGTTCCTTTTTTATCCATGTCAGCATTTCGTATCGAAGTTATTATGTCAGCAATTGTGTCCCTACCCATGATGAACTATAATTATTGGTGCCTCCGAGTTTTAATATAATCAACATGCTCGTTATTTTTTTTATTATAAAGTTAAGGGATATACGTGATACATAATCTACAAAATTAATTTAATTCATTCCCAAGACCCTACTCTATCATATCACGGGCTTGTCTATTAGTCTTTATTCTAGATAGTATTTATAATACCTCAGGAGCTAATGATACTATTTTAGTAAAATTCAACTGTCTCAATTCCCGAGCGATCGCACCAAAAACCCGAGTTCCTTTTGGATTTCCTTCTTGATCAATGACAACTGCGGCATTGTCATCATATCGTATTATCATACCGTTGTCACGTTTAAGTTCTTTACATGTACGTACAATTACAGCTCTGATCACCTCTGATCTTTCTAGAGGCATATTGGGCACTGCTTCTTTGATTACAGCAACAATAACGTCACCAATATGAGCATATCGACGATTACTAGCTCCTATGATTCGAATACACATCAATTTTCGAGCCCCACTGTTGTCCGCTACATTTAAAAGGGTTTGAGGTTGAATCATATCATTATTTTTTATCGTTTCTTTCAATGCAAAGAAAGGGCAAAAGAAAAAAGAAATATTTTTTGTCCAGAAAAAAAGGCCTGCGGTTGTTTGTTTTTTCATCACAAAGACTCCTTTCCTTTGGTTGCACATCCCTATTCTGCAATAAGGAATTGAGTTCGTATAGGCATTTTGGACGCAGCGATTGAAATAGCTTCTCTGGCTACAATTTCTGATACTCCACCCATTTCATAAAGTATTCGACCCGGTTTAACGACAGATACCCAATATTCGGGAGATCCCTTCCCCGAGCCCATACGCGTTTCTGTAGGTCTTAATGTAACAGGTTTGTCTGGAAATATACGTACCCATATTTTTCCACCACGACGCGCATATCGTGTCATTGCTCGTCGCCCTGCTTCTATTTGTCTAGATGTGATCCAGGCCGGTTCAAGTGCCTGAAGAGCATATCTACCGAAACTAATATGATTGCCTCGGTAAGATATTCCCTTCATTCTTCCTCTATGTTGTTTACGGAATTTGGTTCTTTTGGGGTTATAGTTGATGGTTGTTTGTTATTCTCAATTCCATCTCTACTGCAGAACCGGACATGAGAGTTTCTTCTCATCCAGCTCCTCGCGAATGAAATGATTCCATAATATTACGAATATGTATTGAATTTCTAATAGACTGAATCATAGGTTTTTTGAGATCTAATCTGTCACGTAAAAATTTATATATCTTGGGTTTTATATACAACCGGAAATATACCTCTAGAATATAGAATTTTTTTTACGAATCTTTATTTTGACCTTTATTGAATCCAAAAAACTTAGCAATCCAATAAGGCCTTCGCGGGCGAATATTGACTCTTTCAATATCTGTTTAATTCGTAGGGTCAGTCCTTGACCTCTCAGAATAAATGAATAGGTTTCCTGGTTCTTTCCGCCATCCCACCTAATGAATCATTAGGATTCGTTTTCAATGGAATCTTCTGCAGTCATAGGTTCCGTCGTTCCCATCACTTCTTGGTTAATGGCTAGGCCTGAACTCTGCAACGGAGCTCCTAATTCAATTTGTTGTTCCTGAGTCAATCTACTCAGTCTTTATTGACTCGAAGCTCTCTTTTATTTGTATTTCTTTTTCCTATGAACCGGATTCATTTAATGATTAATTATGATTATGGCCGAATCCATATTGATGCTTTATTACACTGCCTTTGTATGAGATTATTCATAGACCATACATATTGGAATCATATATCATTGATATTCTCCTTCTCTCTTTCTCTCCCCCTTCCATTTATCCACATCCTTTTTTTTGTTTCACATCACAATCCACGATCAGATTGGTTTTTCTTTTATGTATATGTAATATAAAAAAGATTTCAGTTGCTACAACGATATGATCAATACATCATATAGTGACTGTTTCTTTGGATCCCGATAATACGAAGCAATGAGCTGGTTATTAGTTACATAGTTCTTAGTTCAGACTTTGGGGCCGTCCTTTCCTTTTTTAATCTAATCTAAACTAAAAAAACCGACGAGTCACACACTAAGCATAGCAATTATACCAAAGGGTCAATCTAATTTTTATTTAACCCTATAGAATTAGAAGATTTGAAATTAATCATTTTAGATTAAAGAGAAAAAAATGAAAGGTTTTTTTTGTCCAGTGCTAGATAGAAAAGTAAAAGAAGAGATCTTTGATTATTTCTCGTCTGCAAATATCCAAATTTTTATGCCTAATACCCCATAAATAGTCCGAACTGTATACGAACAATAATCAATTTTAGCTCGAATGGTTTGTAGGGGAACCCTGCCTTCTCTGATCCATTCGACACGCGCAATTTCTTTTCCGTCGATACGTCCTGCAATTTGTACTTGAATTCCTTTTGTATCTGCTTGCTCAGTTAATTCAATAGCTTTTTTCATTGCCTTTCGAAATGAAACTCTATTTTTTAATTGCCCAGCTATAAATTCGGCAAGAATATTAGGGTCTCCATAGGGTTTTGCAATTCTTGTAATAGCAATGTTGAGTTTTCGGTTCACAGAATTAAAACCTTTTTGTACATTGATCTGTAATTCTTCAATTCCTCTCGGTTTACCCTCTATTAACCATTTTGGAAATCCCATATAGATTATGACCTGGACCAGGTCGATTCTTTTTTGAATCTCTATACGCGCAAGTCCCTCTACACCCGAAGATATTCTCATATTTTTTTGTACATAATTCTTGATACAATCCCGTATTTTTTGATCTTCCTGTAGACCCTCAGAATAACTTTTTGGTTGTGCAAACCAAAGGGAATGGTGCTTTTGGGTTGTACCAAGTCTAAAACCAAGTGGATTTATTTTTTGTCCCATACACCCTCGCTTTCTTCATTAGCCCATTTTAGTCTTTCGTGCTCTACCATACATAGATACCTCTCTCTAACATCCGTATATTTATCTATATATACATATCCCGTTTTTCTTAACCATATGAAATAGTCTTGATCTTTAGATATATCTTTCAATACAATAGTTATATGACAGGTGGGTCTTTTGATCGGATAACTACGTCCTCGAGCTCGAGGCTTTAACTTTTTCACAATAGTACCCTCGTTGACTTCGGCTTGACTAATGATTAAATCTGTTTCCTTGAAACCCATATTGTGACTAGCATTTGCTGCTGCTGAATAAACCAATTTAAAAATAGGATAACATGCTCGATAAGGCATGAGTTCTAGTATCATAAGTGTTTCCTCGTAGGAACGCCCACGAATCTGATCGATTACTCTTCGTGCTTTGTGAGCAGACATACATATATGTTGACCTAAAGCGGATACTTCCACATCTGGGTCCCTCTTTATCATAAGGTTAACCTCCCACTAATGAACGACGAGCACCCATATTAACTTTATTATTATTAACATTAACGACGAGATTTATTATCGCTTCTCGCATGTCCCCGGAAATTTAGAGTAGGTGCAAATTCTCCCAATTTGTGACCCACCATACGATCTGTTATATAAATAGGCAGATGGTCTTTTCCATTATGAATAGCAATTGTATGGCCGATCATTGTGGGTATAATGGTAGATGCCCGGGACCAAGTTACTATTATTTCTTTTTCCCCCCTGATGTTGAGCTTTTCAATTTTTGCTAATAAATGATTAGCAACAA
>JAJJMC010019682.1:0-24719 GCA_023531435.1 Papaver californicum
AAACAATAACACTAAATATCACAGCTTATTTATAACTGTCAATAACAGTTATTGAATTTCTGATTAGATTTGTTGTAACTCTTTATTTGAGTTACAAATCACACCAAATGGTGTAGTGTTTGTTAAGATTGTCTGTTGTCGGGACTGCATCATGGAGTAGACACCACATGAAGAATTGGATCTTGGGAGGTACATGATTTATCTAAACCAGAGTATGAGGGAAATCATGTTGAGTTGAGAAATCTAAGTCAATGTTAGAAGCCAATTTTATATGTTTTTGACAGAGAATTTCTCACCAGAATGAATGATTATTGTATCTACCTGATTTGTTAAAGTTGGAGGAGAACCCAGCTGCATCATCATGTCGGCAATTTGAGAGAGAGCTTGATTTTCTGGTTGTGTTTTAAATCTGATATCCCAAGCATTGTGTGAGATCATGTCTTTAATTGAGCCATGTTTGTCTTCAGCCAATCTATATGCCCTAAAAAATGAATCTTTTAAAGCATTTTCATCTATCTATTTATCCCACCAAAATTCAGTTGAGCACCCACTACCAATATTTGTTGTGGTTAATATTTCCACAATATGTTTTGATTTTTGAATGCCCTTCCACAAACTTCTCCCCAATGGTTTGGTATTATCTTTGACCCACAAATCTTGTTCTGAACCATCCATTTTCTCTTGTATCACCCTCTCCCATTATATTTTAAGGATTTAAAACAAAATCTTCCTCAATACAAAGAAGATAAGAATTCATCGTACTGAACATGCTAATGCAAGAATACATGATGTGGACTATTAGACATTTACTCAATGAAGGCTAAAAAATGTATGGGTCTAGCTTTCTAACTTGCGGCTTTGCTTGATAACCTATTTTTTTCCTCTTCCAATTATTTTTTATCACATGACATTTATCTAAACCTAAAATCTTGGAATGATAAAAAAAAAAAATCAGAAAGCGATAGATCTCCTATCAGATGAATGCAGACAACAAATATTTACTTTACCGTTGAAGATGATGTAACTCTGGAATAAATTAAGGATCTCTACAAAAGAAAAATTCAAGAAAGATTCAATTTGGTTACCATTAAATAAATGTTAGAAACTTTGGAGAAATCACTTTTATTTTGGGCAGTCTTACCAAAGTTCAGCATAGTCAAAACTTTTTTTATTTTAATCTTGTTAGTCTGGTGGCAACCAACAATATTAGGGATAACTTAAGCTGGGATGAGCCAAGTTTGTTATATTTAATTCAGTCCCCCAATTTGTTAACCTTCTTGATAACACCAGATCTTTTCCGGTGATTCCAGAGCCATGCATGAGGCTATTTTTAGCTCTACAAGCAAAAACTTTGTGTTATGAGCTCTGCTTAGACAGTCCTCCTTTTATTATAAAAAAGAAGAAGATATATCTCCTATGGAATGCCATGGATCATTCTTCAAACAAAAAAATAAAAAATCATGCATCTAACTAGGAGCGATATATAGGTGGGGCAAACTTTGGGAAAAAAATTGGGGAGTACGAAGCATTTTCGTTTGGTTTTAAGAAGGTGTTCTTTTGTGTGATTATATAGGTTCTAATTAAAAAATTTTCTTAAAATAAAACTTTGATTTACATTTGGACTAGTATTTTTGGTCTATCTGTAGAGTTTTCGAGTTAATCCTTTTTGTGTCAGGTAGCCCAGAGACAGCTAATAAATCTCAAAAATACTAGCTATCCTCCACCTATGTCCCCAAGAATTTTCACCATAAGATGTTACGGAGATAGTGGTCTAATATCAAAGAGCGGGAGAAATGTAGCACTACCGAATAAATCTGCCATCCGTCCAAATAAAAGCAACATGAGCATTATTTCTAGTTATCTTTTTCATAGGAGTGCGCATCATATCTTTAACCGTCAGACAAATCATCGTGGGCTATAACTGATGCACAGTAGTATTATTATTATATATTATCTTGTAGTATCTCCAGCAAGAAAAATATGGTCTGAATCATTTCTTTGCTAATAATATAATCGAATCAACTTTCTTGAACCAGATTATGAATACATAATGGGTTATCATAGTGTTGTTCATCATTCATATTTATCTTGTTAGCTATGGGTTCTTCATCAAATCTCATTTTTCTTTTATCCACAGTATTGATCTTTTCTTGTTTCATTACAAAAACGGTAGACGCAATAGTTCCTAAATGAAAGACATTCAAGTATGTTAACCAAGGAGATCTTGCTTGGCCAGTAGCTGAATACGGTACGCCATGCCGTGCCACAAATGTGTATAACAGCCCTTTTCATCTCATGTTTTACAGCACGGTCAATTCGAACGATGGTGGACTCACTTATACTTATACTCTTGGTTTTGCAATGACTACTCGTGACTTTCAAGATTTAAGTTCCCCGTTTCGCTGGGTTTGGGCGGCGAACCGTGGAAAGCCGGTTCATGAAAATGCAACACTGACCTTCGGTACTAATGGTAATTTAGTATTGGCTGAATCCGGTGGAGCTGTTGTATGGCAAACTGGCACTGCTAATAAGGGTGTTGTGGAGATCAAAATACTTCGAAATGGTAATCTAGTACTTCTTAATAAGAATGGTGGATTTGTCTGGCAGAGCTTTGATCACCCGACAGATACTCTCTTGGTTGGTCAGAGTCTTTTACCGGGAGGTAAGCTAGTAAGTCGAAGGTCTGATTCATCTCAGAAAGATGATTTTGATGGTCCTTACAGTATGGTTTTAGAAGACAGAAAGCTAAGTTTCTATTATAACAATGGAGAAACTGCCCAAAACAAACCAAATGGCATGATTTACAAAGAGGTATGGTTGCAGTGGGATGAATCCAAAGTAACAGGAAAAATGAAAAAAAGTTACTTTCGACCATTTGTCTGAAGGTACTAAGCAGGAACCTAGGACCGATCTTTTACGGCTCCAATATTACAACAACACAGATGCTTGGGGATCTATTGATTTTGCACAACAAAAGTATAACAGCACTCTGTCTTTCCTTCAACTAGGTAACAACGGTGACCTCATCATTTATACTTTATACGACATTCGTCGTTATTCCATCGGACAAGATTTCAATCCATGGGAGTTAACTTGCAAATCAGACAATCAATGCCAATTGCCTGAAAAATGTGGGTCATTTGATCTTTGCGAGAATAACTTGTGCATTGCTTGTCCTACGCCTAATGGGCTAACGAAATGGAACCAGAAATGTAAACCCCCAAAAGTTCCTTCTTGCAGTGGTAAGAATAGTACTAGTGATCTCATTAAGAACACCAAGTACTATAAATTGGAGAATGTGGATCATTTCATGAGTTGGTTCATAAAAGAAGGGCCTACGAAAATTGATGATTGCAAGAAAAAATGCAGTGAGGATTGTAAATGTGTAGGTTTCTTCTATACAAAAGGTTCGTCAATGTGTTTGATCACTACACAACTTGATACCCTCATTAAAGTTAATTTCGACGAACCCGGATCACACTTGGCTTTTATCAAGTATTAGAAGATCTTCCTTGCTTTATGTATACCTTGTAATTAACAACTCTTTACAAGGTATGAGTAATACTAAGACGGATCACACTTGGCTTTTATCAAGTACTACAAGATCTATCTTGCTTTATGTCTGCCTTGTTGTTGATAACTCTTCACAGAGCAGTATTAAGATGCCTTTTTGATATTTGATTTTTTTTCTTTTTTTAATTTCTACCCAAATTATCATGAAAAGTCGTTAAAGTGCTGAAATAACGACCATGACGACTTCTCATCAAGTCAATAATATTGAATAATTTTATGAAAAATCATCATGGTCGATCACTTTGAACACTTTGAACCGTGATGATTTTTCATGGTTAACTTTATAATCTATTTCTGTTTTAAAAAAACAAAGGGTCTCCATGGTTAATCATCGTAACAGAAAATTACATAAATTAATATCTTTACCAAAATTGACAACAATCATTATGGTTAAAATTTAAGACCATAACGACAAATAATAACCTTCCAAATTTTCAAGTGAAGTCGTTATAGTTTAACATTTTGACTATGACAACTTTTCATGATGCTATAAATAATGAAGAATGCACCAAAAGTCGTCAAGCGATGAATATCAACAATGACGACTTTTCATGATTTTAAAAAATTGTCTTAATCGAAATTCCATGCCTAACAACTTTCACTAAGGTTTTTACAAAATTTATAGGTGTTGTCATGGTTGTGATTTATCGATCGTTGCATTTTCTTATATATATATATATATATTAAAAATATTTAAAAGTAAAAAAAATATTTTAAAATAAAATTAGAAAATATGAAATGTGTGATAAAAGAGATTTAGCCACGCTAATAATTCGTGTTACTAATTTCCAAGTGTGACTTTGAACCTACACCAGAACTACAGTAGGTGATACGAATTCATAAGATAACCACATTTTAACAAGTGATACTAATATATTTGTGCGACAAAAGACCTTAAGCCACGTTAAAAAGGACTTTGGCCACCCTTAAACAAAGTGATACTGAATTTATTGTGACAAAATACCTTTAGCATCGCTCCCAGTTTGTGTTACTGTAATTTAGATTGGCTTCTTCTGTTCATCCACGCCTACTGTAGGTGTTACTGATTTTTATGTGTGACAAAGGACTTCGGCCAAGTGTAAACCAAGTAGTACTAATTTATGACGGTGACAAAAAATACCTTTAGCCACGTTGATGAATAGTGTTACCTCTATTTAAGACGGAAGACCTTTAACAAAGCTATTAATTTGCGTAACTGATTAGTAAGTGTGAATTTGGATGTTTAGCCACCCTTAACTTAGGTGTTACTACATCCTAATTGTTCAAGGTCTTGGCCAACTTATGACAAGTGTCACTAATTTATATTGGTGACAAGACCTTTAGCTACCCTAAAGCAGTTGTCATAAAAAAATAACTGTTACAAAGTTCTATGGCCATGCTTGTATAGCGTGTTACTAAATTATAGTTTCAAAGAGACCTTTAGGCACGCTACTGATCTATATTGTGACAACTGGATTTGGCCACGCTGATACCAAACGTTGTAAATTTATGTTGTGGCAAAAAATCTTTAGCCACGCTACTGTTTTCTGTAACTAATTAGTAAGTGTGTCTTTGGAACTAGCCACATTTTTCCAAGTGTTACTAATTAACATGTGTGACGAAGATCTTTAGCCACTTTTTTGTTCATCTGTTTAAAATAGTTGCATAATCGTTGCAGCCGACAAAATTGTTGCATAACAATTATGCAACCATTTTTTTGTTCATGTGTTTAAAAAATGGCTACATAACACATTATTCAGTCATGTTTTTGAATCATATGTTTAAAATTTAGCTCCTTAAAATGACTTTACAACTGTTATGCAACAACATTTTTCGTTCATGTGTTTTAAGAAGTGGTTATAACCATTATGCATCCAAAAAAATAGTTGCATAGCATGCAGAACTATATACAAACTGAAAAACTGCACTGTATACCACACCGTTTAAGTTTAAACCGAACTGTACTATCTATCCAACGACCTAGAATTGTTTTAATTTTGTGAAAACCGTTGATTTAGGTATGGTTCTGGTTTAGCACAAAACCGAACCGAAAAACCATTGGTAAAACCGTTAATATTGTCATTAGATTCTTTCATTTATGACCATTAGAATATGGCCTAATCTAATTAATTTCACTCCTTTCTCTTTACTATTCATTTAGTTTTTTTATTTTATAATTTATTGTACTGTGGAAGTCTAATCTCGAACAAGATAGTATTGAATTTAATCAATTAAAATTAACTCCACACTCTATAAATATAAACAGTTTCATCCTTTAGTTGCTTGTTTACAATACTAACATTAATGAGATGTCATGTAGATACTCATTAAAAAGTATACACTAGGACAAACTTTTCTAACTATGTACGAAGCATGAATTATAAACGGTTATAGTGACTTATATATACTAAATACTAATATTATTTTTATTTTTAAAAAACCAACGGTTTTTGGAAAACCAATGGGTTTACACCTAAGCGAGACGACTCGGTTTTGTACCAAACCGTTTATAAAAAGGTTTGATACAGTTTTAGAAATTTAAAAAATGTTATCCTTGATTTTGGTTTCATCCAAAACCGTACCATGTACAGCCCTAGCAGAAACATGGCTAAGAAAAACGTTATCAAACTGCTTACTACAAACCTCGTTCTTTTTGCAAATCTACATTTCATAAACTTCCCATCCAAATTGCCTGATTTTCAAAGCTTTAACACTGAAGCAGTTGCTGTTTCGACGTAATAAGTTCAATTGAACTTGTGCCGCTTATTAATTACTTTCTTGCTTTAATAATTAAACAAGTCATTACGTGTGAGAAAAATGTCCCAATCCCAAATCACATGAAAGCAAAATAAAAAAAAAAAAAATTGATGGTACTCAAGGATGCTAAACACACCGTCTTTTCTTAGCAGAGGAAAAAGATAACTACTCTTTGTCGACATCTACAACACATAACACAAGAAATTAAGAAAATAAAACAAGAAAGAAAATGGCTACAAATAGAAATGGTGGGTATTGTCTCATAATACTCCATTATTGATATATACTATTGGCAACATTTGGTGTGTTATAAAGAGAAAGTATAAATAATTTTGGAAAAACTTAGGTTCGGAGGTAAAATGATATATTGACATGTATCCGTTAATTTATTTGATTCCAATAAATTTTGTTTTAAAAAATATTAAAAAATTGTATTTTAGAGAAAAAAATTAGTTATCTTAATTGATTATATTTTATTTTTGATATTTTTAAAAATATAATTTATAAAATAAATTAAGGGGACAGACATATATCAAAATATCATTTATCATCCATATACCCATCAAAAAACACCCCATCGAAAATTCATCCATTAAACATTTATTAGTGTGAATTTCATTCGTTCATTAGATAGTTAAAAGGAGAGCTCTCATAGTTTAAGTCAATTCCACTTACTTTAACCATTTTATATGATGATTTTAGAAAATGTTTAACAACATGAAGTAGTAGTATTTTTTAAAGTTAAGAAATCAAAAGACTATTTCAGAAAAAAGTAAATCCTTTTTTATTTTTAAAAATTGTTTTAAAATTTTATTTCCAATTTAATTTTTAATTTTTTATTTAAATTAAAAAATTTATCCCGTCGATCTCAGTAAAAAAGTTATTATTTTTTTTATTATTTTAGTATATTTCTTAGCAAACACCTTCTTAAATTACTAAGTTAAATTAGTAATATACTAATAAAAAATATATTTGTAGATAAATACTAAATTTTTATTTAAATGTTTATTATTAATCTAGAAAAAATATATTATGCATTATAAATAATCTAGGAATTTGACTTATTCATCCTAGCGATATGTGTGAATGTGATGATGGGAATAATCTCAAGGGTGCTAAATAGGAGAGAGAGTGTCTGTATCTTGAGTCAGAATCCAGATAGACACTAGTCAGACAAACTGCTGGAATCACACACAACAAATCAAAAATCAAGTGAAGAAGAAGAAGAAGAAGAAGAAGAAGAAGAAGAACAATCCACAAACTAGTGATTTGAGTTTTTCCCTGTTTTCCACAGATTTGTAAATAGTGGGGGGAAAAAAGGTTGGATTTTTATGCAAATTGGAGATACTCAGATGGAGTTTAAGGTTGGTTTTTTCTTCTTTTTCTATCTAATTTCTGGATTCTGAGGTTCTGGGTCTGTTTAATTGATTGAAATTT
Source organism: Papaver californicum (assembly GCA_023531435.1). Classification (NCBI taxonomy): domain Eukaryota; kingdom Viridiplantae; phylum Streptophyta; class Magnoliopsida; order Ranunculales; family Papaveraceae; genus Papaver; species Papaver californicum. The sequence goes on from JAJJMC010019682.1 coordinate 7,747, forward strand.
ATTAGAAAGGTATAAAATTTAGGGACTTTCATGTTCTCTGGATCAATTAGGTTTGGATAGTGAATTATATTTGGGGAATTTCAGTCAATTAGGGTTCAAATTGTGGGAAAAAAGATTGGATTTTTATTGAGTTTTTTTGTATTGATTCTGGTTAATTCGAGTGAATTAGAATCATAGAATTGGGATTCAGATTCTGGGTTATTGAGATCTTGTGGTTTTGGTCAATGTACAATTCATGATGAGTTGCTACAGGATTGGTAGTCAATGGACAGCCCAACCAAGAGCATCACTGATGAGCTACTTGATGTTGTAAAGTCCTGGATGCCTCGCAAAACTAAGGCCGCTAATGTCTCTAGGGACTTTTGGATGCCTGATCATAGTTGTAGAGTATGCTATGAATGTGATTCACAGTTTTCAACCTTTAATAGACGGCATCATTGTAGACTTTGTGGAAGGGTCTTTTGTGCAAAATGCACTTCAAAATCGATTCCAGCTCCATCTGATGAACCAAATACTGGGCAAGAAGACTGGGAGAGGATTCGGGTCTGTAATTATTGTTATAAACAGTGGGAAGATGAAACAACGGCTGTCAGTAATGGGGTTGAAGTTGCGAGTCCAGGGATTAGTCCTACACATTCATCAACAAGTTTGGTCAGTGGTACTAGTGGCACTGGTAAGTGTAGTAGCACTGCTGCTTCGATGGCAATATCGACTGAGGCTTTCCAGCATGTATCAAATGGTAGTTGTCTCAGCCCTAGTGGAAATGGGAAAATGGAGCCGGTTACAGATAAGCAAGACTTAGCAGTATATGGAAATAACGTAGATCCCTTGGTGGATGTAGACGATCAGTCTGACAACATCTTTGGGTTTTGCGAGACCAGGTATGCTATCGGTCCTTATCGATCCATTATTATCACTTTGTGTTAATATTATTTATCGTTAAAACAATAGCAATAAAATGAAATACCCCAACTAAAACATAGGGAATAAATCCATGGATTCTGTTATTATCAAGTGTGTAGGATTCCATGGAGCAGGACACTTTGTATTTATGGAGTTGCATGTGTATCGAAATCAATGTTCTTATCTAGTGTTAGTTGCTTTAACAACTGTTTACTGGTACTTCTCTTTCATTTCAGGAGTGATGATGACAATGATGATTATAGTTTTTATCAATCAGATTCTGAAACAAGAGACCTTTCACAGACTGATGGCTACTATGGTACTGTTACTTATGATGACATACACCACCCATATGTTACAGTGAAAGAAAGTTCTGAAGAAGATAGTGACAGAAGAGATTTGGCCAGCTCCCCAATACATGAGAGCTTAGATTCTCAAAAGTTTGAAGGTGTAAATAAACCTGGGCAAATACGAAATGATCACATTGATGGCAGCAAGGTTGAAACGGCTTCTTCTTCATCTGTCATGGAGGGTAAGATGGTTGAGCCTGTAGATTTTGAGAATAACGGTCTCCTCTGGATACCTCCTGCCCCAGAAGATGTAGAAGATGATAAAGAAGCTGTCCTATTTGATGATGACGAAGATGATGCCACAGGAGAATGGAGACACCTACGCCCTTCAACCAGCTTTGGTGATGGAGAGTCCCGTACTAAGGAAAAGTCGGGTGACGAACACAAGAAGGCCATGAAGAACGTTGTTGATGGTCATTTTAGGGCTTTGGTAGCTCAGCTGCTACAGGTTGAGAACCTGCCTGTAGGTGAGGAGGATGACAGGGAAAGTTGGTTGGATATAATAACATCGTTGTCTTGGGAAGCGGCTACACTCCTTAAGCCTGACACAAGCAAAGGAGGAGGGATGGACCCTGGTGGATATGTGAAAGTTAAGTGTCTGGCTTGTGGTCGCCGCAGTGAAAGGTAAATGTGATAATTTATGCATTATTCAGATGATGTTGTATACTCTATATATGGCTATATAACATTTCAACTTTTTATTTGTTGCCATAAAATACCAATTAGCGGATATTATTTCCTTTTCTAAGCTTTTGAGTTTACGTACTCTAATGTTTGTTGACTCATTTCTTTTAGCATGGTGGTCAAAGGAGTTGTTTGTAAGAAAAACGTGGCCCACAAGCGAATGACAAATAAAATAGAGAAACCACGGTTCCTAATCCTTGGGGGAGCTCTTGAATATCAGCGGGTTTCTAATTCCTTGTCAAGTATTGACACATTGCTGCAGCAGGTTTTGGCAATTTAACTTCTACAATTGTCTGCAATCATGAACCTTTCTGTAGTTGATCCACCACTGATTTGTACCACAATTTGAATGGTTATGTTCTTTTGTTCTTTTTTTTTTAGTTTCTTGATCTTATGGATCTTACTCATTTGTTTAGGAAATGGACCATTTGAAGATGGCGGTTGCAAAGATAGACGCTCAGCACCCTACTGTGCTTCTGGTAGAAAAAACAGTTTCACGGTTTGCTCAAGAGTACCTCCATGCCAAAGACATAGCACTCGTTCTTAATCTCAAGAGGCCACTTTTAGAGCGCATAGCTAGGTGCACCGGTGCGCAGATTGTTCCTTCAATTGATAATCTTTCATCTCGAATACTGGGATTTTGTGACACATTCCGCGTGGAAAAGTTTCTTGAACAGCATGGCAGTGCTGGGCAGAATGGAAAGAAGTTGGTGAAGACACTGATGTTCTTTGAAGGATGCCCTAAACCATTGGGTTGCACTGTAAGTTCAGCAGAACATTTCACAATCTCAAGTTAATCAAATTTGATTTCAAATATCTAACAAATGAAGCTTTCTATGTTCATTACAGATTTTGCTTAAGGGTGCTAACGGGGATGAATTGAAAAAGGTGAAGCATGTGGTCCAATATGGAATCTTTGCAGCATATCACTTAGCTTTGGAGACATCTTTTCTAGCTGATGAGGGTGCCTCCCTCCCAGAGCTTCCCTTGAAATCACCAATAACAGTTGCGCTACCAGATAATCCATCCAATTTTGGCAGGTCCATTTCTACAATACCTGGTTATACTGTCTCTGCAACTGCCAAGGCTCAGGGGCTTGAACCACAGCAGCCCTACAATAATCTCACAGTAGACATAGCTTCGCCAAACCAGAATTCCTCCATTAAGAAATGGGATTTGACTTTGTCACCTTCTTCAACTAAAAGCCCTTGGTCTCAATACACAGGACCACCATCAAACTACATGAACTCTCCTGGACCTTTCTCTTCATATTCCTCTCCAGGAAAGTTCATATCTGGTCCTTATGATGATCCCTCCTCATATTATGGATATGGGGAGAAAAGTTCAGAGGGTTTTGGTGAACCCTTCAACGCTAAACCTTCAGCATCTGACGGCAGCCTAGTCGCTGTTGTTGATCATCCCAGTGCGAATAATATTGAGGCCTTGGAGGCCACAGGTCAAGGTGGAGGCATTAATCCGCAGATTAATAGCAACTCGATGGTTGTGCGTGAAGTTAGTTCTTCAGATTTGGCAACCTTAGGGCAAGATCGTAACAACAGTCATGAGGAGCAACTCTCGTCCAAGGAAGATTTTCCTCAATGTACAACTGATCATCAGAGTATTTTGGTTTCATTATCAACTCGTTGTGTTTGGAAGGGAACTGTATGCGAACGAGCCCATCTCTTTCGGATCAAATACTATGGAAGCTCTGATAAGCCCTTAGGACGGTTTCTACGAGACCATTTATTTGACCAGGTAACCATTTCTTTCCATGTTTATGCATCCCTTTCATTATTAGACCAACTTTCACAGCTTTAATGACTGAGTAAGACAAATTTCTTTGCCAGAGTTTCAGATGCCGCTTTTGTGAGATGCCATCAGAAGCACATATTCATTCTTATACTCATCGACAAGGTACTCTTACGATTTCTGTTAAGAAACTTGAGATTCTCTTACCGGGTGAAGGAGAAGGCAAGATCTGGATGTGGCACAGGTGTCTACAGTGTCCACGCGTCAACGGGTTACCTCCTCCTACTCTAAGAGTAGTGATGTCTGATGCTGCTTGGGGTTTATCGTTTGGGAAGTTCTTAGAGCTTAGCTTTTCAAACCATGCTGCTGCTAGCAGAGTGGCAAACTGTGGTCATTCTCTACATAGAGACTGTCTACGGTTCTATGGGTATGTTCCTGCTGAAACATGTCTAAAGATGCTTCTTGTTAATTATAAGTCTTCTGTATAAAATTGCGTTGACATACAATTTGTGCAGGTTTGGAAGGATGGTTGCTTGCTTCCGTTATTCATCAATAAATGTGCATTCGGTTTACCTTCCACCTTCAAAAGTTGAGTTTAACTACAATAGGCAGGATTGGATACAGCATGAAGCGAATGAGGTAATACATCACCAGTTTCAGGATTCAAGACTTTGTCCGTTGAATTCTCCTTGCTCACATGTTAGATGATCTGCTGCCCGTGTAACAGGTGGTCAACAGGGCAGGACATCTGTTCGCTGAAGTGTCAAATGTTCTCCGCAAAATTGCAGAGCAAAGAACAGGATCAAGAGGCCTTATTACAGAACTTGAGGGGTTGCTGATGACAGAGAAGGCAGAATTTGAGGTGAGACATTAAGGTTTCTAACTTTCTATGATTAAGTTTCATTTCCAAGCTAAACATTCCAAAACTCCAAGGAATGGACTTTCATGTCTTTCAAAATTTATTTTTTTCTCTTCGAGAGAAAGAATCATTTTCTAATTTCTTCTAGGTTTGAATTTTATGTACATTATTGTAGGAATCTCTCCAGAAAGCATTAAACGGGGAGGAAAAGAAAGGGCAACCAATCATTGATATTATTGAGATAAATCGGTTACGGAGGCAATTAATCTTCAATATCTATTTGTGGGACCAGCGCCTAGTATATGCAGCCAGTTCAGATAACAAGTCTTTTAAGGAAAAGCTGAGTACTTCTGCACCGAAACATCTTGATAAATCCGTCAGTACTGAGAAGCCTGTTGAGACAAACTTAACTATGACGCAGGATAAGAATTCTAAAAGTTCTGATTGTCAGGTAGATCTAAAGTCCAATGAAAATTGTAATCAGGGAGGAGAGCACCATAATGAGCTTAATATGACTCTTCGAGGAAAATATGTGGACCACGATCCAAATCAAAGTATGGAGAGCCAATCTAACTTATTATCTTCGAGTATCAGTCTTGGTAATCAATATAATGCTTCGGAATCTGGGTTAGTAGTTCAAAGGTCTTCTTCGATGGGACAGTTTCCTAGTGCAGAAAATTTGTCTGAAACACTTGAAGCTGCATGGACAGGTAAAAATCAACCAGGAAATATAACTGTAAAGGAAGATAATACGGCTGTCTCAGATGATTCAAGTATGGTAGACGTTGTGATGAAAATGGCACATTTCGAAGATCAAGCAGAAGAGGACCGAAGGGGATTACAGACTATTCAATTGAAGGTAAATGACAATGTGGAACAGTGCCCAAATTGGGTGAGGGTTCCTTTTCTGGAGCTGTACCATTCTGTCAATAGGAATTCTCTGGGGAGAGCTCCAAAGCTCGATAACTCTGCTCGATATGATCCTGTATATCTTTCAGACCTCTACCTTCCTGTCAACAAGAATTCATTGATGAGCACTCCAAAGCTCGATAATCTTGGGCAGTATAATCCTGTATATCTTTCAGTGCTTCGGGAGTTGCCACGTTTAGGTGGAGCCAGGTTCTTTCTTCCCATAGGTGTTGATGGGACTGTTGTGCCAGTTTATGATGATGAACCCACAAGTGTTATATCTTACACATTAGCTTCCCCGGAGTATCATTCACAGATATCAGGTGAGAGGGAGAGACTTAAAGATGGTGGGGGTTCAACTGTTTCTTTGATGTCTTATGATTCGGTGGATCTTCACATGTCTCCTCAACTTGATGAGGCAGCTTCTGAATCTCTTAGAAGTGTTGGGTCTTTGGACGAAAGCATCTTATCCATGTCTGGTTCGCGGAGCCTCGTTTTAGACCCTCTATTATATTCGAAGTCTTTGCATGCCACTGTTTCTTTCACAGATGATAGCCCAGTAGGGAAGGTGAAATACACTGTGACATGTTACTATTCAAGTAGATTTGAGGCTCTGAGGAGGATGTGTTGCCCTTCTGAGCTCGACTTCATAAGGTCTCTGAGTCGGTGTAAGAAATGGGGGGCTCAAGGTGGTAAGAGTAATGTCTTCTTTGCGAAATCATTGGATGATCGATTCATTATTAAACAGGTTACAAAGACAGAGTTGGAATCTTTCCTCCAGTTTGCTCCGGAGTATTTTAAATATCTAACTGAATCCATTGATACAAGAAGCCCAACATGCCTTGCGAAAATTCTGGGGATCTATCAGGTAAGCCTTCTGTATGCAACTGTGATCACAAGTTCAAAACCCAAATTATCCTGAAACTAAAATCAGAATTCGGAATGACAACCAAGTCCTAGAACACCGTCAAAGGCTTTTTGTACCCAACTCTTGGACCTTAGCAAGATTAGTCGTCCCAAATTATTTTCAACTAGCTGTCTGATGCACTTGCTTGGGAATATAATTGTTTTCTTGTTTGATTCTCATCGCAGGTCACTTCGAAGCACCAAAATGGTGGGAAGGATGCGAGGATGGATGTTCTTGTTATGGAAAATCTTCTATTTGGACGAAATCTTACAAGACTTTATGACCTCAAAGGATCAACTCGGTCTCGGTATAATGCAGATGCAAGTGGGATCAATAAAGTCCTTTTAGATCAAAACCTAATTGAAGCAATGCCAACTTCTCCCATTTTTGTGGGAAACAAAGCTAAGCGGTTGCTAGAGAGAGCTGTCTGGAATGATACTTCTTTCCTTGCGGTAAGTTAATACATCCAACTTGTTCCTGATGTTCATGGTTTAAAAACATAGACTTATTCGTTTTTATACCCATTTATTCTGTCACAGTCAATTGATGTAATGGATTACTCCTTACTGGTTGGGGTGGATGAGGAAAAGCAAGAGCTTGTTGTAGGAATCATTGATTTTATGAGGCAGTACACTTGGGACAAACATCTAGAGACTTGGGTAAAGACTTCGGGTATCTTAGGTGGAGGTAAAAACTCTACACCAACTGTAATCTCTCCGAAGCAATATAAGAAAAGGTTCAGAAAAGCCATGTCGGAATATTTCCTTATGGTCCCAGATCAGTGGTCTCCTCAAAACATCATCCCAAGTGCATCCCAATCCGACCTTGGTGAAGATAATGCAAAGGTTTTATCTCCCTAAAGTTATACAAAGGAAAACAGTTTGCTTGTATATTATTCCCAGATGTAGTAGTAGGTTTGGAATCCCCTTCTTTATATATAGTTCGTTTTTTCATTCTTACCAATTATAATTCTTTTTTTGGCTGCCTCATTTTCGGTTTCTATGAAAATATATGTGAAACATTTGTTAGAAGATGCAGAACAAGGCTGTTCTAGTTCGGGGAAATTCCCGTTACAGGTACAGTTTCTTAAATTTAACCTGTCCCTGAACTATCCTATACCTCTTTGTTCATGTATCGGTTACAGTAATAATGAAAAAAAAGTATATTTACAGTTATTCATTTGTGTAGCCATATTTTACATTTGAAGTATGTTCCTATCCCATTCACTCTGTGTTTTTGCAAATTCCTATATGTGCATTCTCTATTAAGCAGTCTCTGCGGTCCCTTAAATCGGGAGTTCCGCCTCATACTGTTTAGTCTATTCCACTCTAAACTGCTTTACACTGTCAAGATAATCGTACCATTTGATGCCTTATGATTTAAGAACACAATTATGTTATACGTTTATACTGCCTCCGTCCTAGGAAAAGAGATACTATTATTTTTTTATTTTACCCTATTTTAGATTAAGATGAAAAACTTATAGTAACTCTTTTGTTTGGACGGAAGCAAAGCAGTACTGTACTCCACAACTGTAAACTATTGTTCATACATTTGCCCCTCATTAGTGCCATTTGGCTCTGCTATTAATAGCAACCCGTAATTTTGGCCCCCTAGGGTAAGGAGATAAGGGATGTATTGCTCGACTCCCACGTGTCTATATGACTAAATTTTCACACCCAATTAAGTTAAAAATATTCAAGCTAAAAGGTGGTTAAGTGAGAAAAATATCGGTTTAATAGTTACATAGGAAAGAAGTGAAACATTTGATAGTTATTACAATTACAGGTTTACAACAATAAACCTATATTGGTTCCCTTAAGTACATGAAGATGATGATTATATACATTTCATGATTGAAGAAATATGAAAACTAAATCATATGTGCTAACAACTTAACTTATGAATTTCTTTTTTTAGCTAATCATTAATTAATATCTTCTAAAGCCGATCCAATCAACATCTTCAATTGCAGAAATACTACTACTCTTTGCAGCATGCTTTAATCCATCTTCTTCTGCTGCAATTTGGATACAACTTCGTCGAAGCATTTCGATGATTTCTATTTCTCTGAATTTTGATTCAAAAAATTTGATATCTAGTTAGTTTTTGGAAACTTCGAATAAATAGCTAACAGAGAATTTAGAGTTATAAGAAGAATTTACTTTTGATTTTCAGCTATTCTTGAATCTTGTTCATTAACACGAGGACCCTCGTCGAATCCTTCGCAAATAGTCTCTCCATTCTCATCTTTGTAACAAACAATCCCTCTTGCTTGATCCTCAAAAACCTATTAATAAACCAAAACCATTGTGTCAACTGAACTCATGTTGCAATAAATTCATAAAGACCCGAGGTCGAAACTCGTGTACATCCTAATTTATTAAACAAAACAAAACCAAAATGGTGCAATTCTTGGTTTCATTATTACATACCTTGTTGCTAATGGATGATGTTACTTGAAGTTTAATTGTTTTGTTTGGTGTTGAATATTGATGTCCCATAAACACCTTATTAACTGGCTTTTTATGCATCATTGAACTTCCTTGAGCTATAATCTGAGGACATGAACATCTTAGAGCCATTGGAAACAATTTTAGAAGAATAAAGGAGGAGAAGGAGAAGGAGAAGAAAACTAATCAGGAGAGGATGTACTTATTAGTGTTAGAAAATTTGATAATAAGGTTGTCACCATATCATGTTACTTCATGTTTCAATTATTTAGGTATAATAATAATAATAGTAATAATAATAATAATATCCAGTTGGTGGATCAGTTAGGCTTATCTGATGACTGTTTGATGGTGAGGTTAAACCCCCTTTGAATTGTTTTGGTTGGTTGTTGCCATGACTTGGTTTTCCATTCATAATTGGTGGAATGAGTCATATGCTAACTTAATTAGCAATTGTTTACTCGATGAATCCCTTAATTATCTGTAATTAGGCAGATAATACCCAATTTTTTTATTAGTTTAAGACTACTGTTAGTGCTAATGATGTTGATTAGTTTAAGTGTATTTATATGAATTTTGGAGTTTTTTGCTTTTCAAATAATTTAATTATCTATATTATGGTTTACTTACTTTACCTACATTTTATCGGATTGTTCGATAAATGATTATGACCTTCGGATATAACCTAATTACCAATTACTTCAGGGGTTTAATAAAAGAGTTACACGGTATAATATTTCTGGTTTTGTGTGTTGAATTAATATGTAATTCTGAATATTTTCACGTGGGGAATTTTATGTGGATCTCTGTGTTTGCTTATTGTTTATGTTTCTAATTTGATCATTTCTATGGTTCAGATACAATATAGATTTTTTAATATAATATTCGATAATATAATATTTTTATTAAAATAATATAATTTTTAGTTCCCTACTCAGACTCTTAATATTAAAATAATAAATTCGATAATATCATAATATAATACTGTATTTTAAAAGTTCCCCTTTAACATTAATAGGTCTCAAATATTATTTAAAATAATAATTCCACTAGAAAAATAAAAAATAATTTTCATACATATCAAATTTTCTCAAGATATGATTAAATATCGGTTTGTTTTTCTTTGAAGTTCAATCAAGTTGTATTTCATCCCTAATATTAGTGTTTCTACAATTTCCAATGGTTCATTATCTAGAAATTTCTATCAATTTAAGTCAACGGTTGCATATCCTAAGTACTTTGTATCAAACCACAATGGTTCAAATTCAAAAAATTCAGAATTATTTTTTAAAATAATAAATTATTAAATTATCGATTATATAATATCTCTTTAAATAATATGATTAGGGTGGTCTCAAACTATTATTTTATAGAAGTTATATAAAGAATTTGGTTAATGAATTAGTTTTACAGTCTTCAGTAAAGTTCCAGAAGCAGAAATCATTTCTAGAACATTATTTGCTTCTAGAAATCGCGGAAAATTACTTCTTAAGGTGTGTCCATAACCAGTTTTAATTTTCTTAATATAATATAATAGGTATACAAATTCTTTTTCTCTTTTTTTGAAAAGGGGTATAAAAAAGAACCCTTATATAGGGGCTTACACATTCATAGAGGGGTTTTTCATGTGAGGACAAAATAAGGTCATTAGTTATCCAATTCAAAAAACTCCTATCCATTATATATTCATATTGGCTAAACTATCCATGTTTAGTAATAATACTTAATCTAATTAGCTCATAGATTAGACTAATAATAATTAATCTAAAAATAATGTTATATTTAATTAAATCAAATCATATTTTTATATGTTTTGTTTTGATGGGAAGAAAAAGTAGAAGAAAAAAATATAATTTTTTGGAGATTTTTGAAAAACCCTAGAATTTGATTCAATCAACCAAAATGAGTGATTCTAGTGAGAAATTTGAGGTGGGTGAATCCTTTTACGACTCTAACTTAAACTCTTAGCCTTTTTATTGCTCCAAATTGATCAAAGTACGTAAAAAAGAAGATTTTTTTATGATTTAGGCTAGTTTACGGTTGAAAATTAATCTCGAACCCAACCGTAAGACTTATTTACGGTAGATGTTCATCCTAACCTAACTGTAATTGGACATCAATGGCGGAAAACCCAATCGTAATATTTTTACGGTTGGGTTTTTAGCGTTGAACCCAACCGTTACTCATTATATCCATGGATATTTATTGCACCAGTTACGGTTGGGTTCGACAAAAAAAATTTCCAAACATAAAGAAATTTTATGGTTCGGTTAAACCAATCGAACCCAACTGTAACTCAATTTACGATTGGATTTTGACTTTAAACCCAAACGTAAAATCATTTACGGTTCAAAACAGTTAAACGTAAAAAAACCAAAAAAAAAAAAAATTTGAACTATCAGGGAAATTTACGGTTGGAAAATTAATATCGAATCCAAACGTAAATTGAATTACGGTTCAAAAAACCCAAACGTATAAAATCAATCAATTTTTTGCTATAAGTGAATTTTAAAATTGAGAATTGAAACCAACCGTAAAATGTCATCTTTATCTTTTATTTGTAAATTTACGGTTGGAAATCTTAAAAACCTAAACGTAAAATTAAACCTAACCCAGTTACGTTTGGGTTCCCAACCGTAAGTTCTTCAATCCATGGTTTTACGTTTGAGTTTTGAACAAAAGCCAACCGTAAAACATTCTGGAAACCTTTTTTTTTTTAAATCAATTATTCTAACACATTACAATCACAAAAACGAGAAAAATAACATGAGTTAGGTTAATCAACGATTATAAATTTTTCGAATCGACGATTAATTGAAAAGATGAATTCAATGGAAAAGAAAATGGGATGAAGAAGAAGATATGGTTTGGGAGAAGGAGTTAAATTGTTTTTAAAATGAATTAGATAGTTAGGGTTTTGTTTTTGTTTTATTATTTAGATTTTAATAGATTGATGGACAAATTAGACTTTTAGTAGAATAAAGGGTAACGTAGACATTTGCTATTGTAATAGGATATCCCCTATCCTATTACTTAGTCACCCAAAAACCTAAAAAAATCCCTCTATTACAAAAAATCTAATTAATCTTAGACCATTATTACATGCAAATAATGTTAGTTATTGATGACTAGTTTGATAAATTTCCAAGCCACACAAATATTCTAATAATTATTGATGGTATTAGGTGTCCCTAGATGTCAAACCAATCAATCCATAAATTCAACGCTTTGATGACCTTATTTTAGATCACTTGCTTTCCAAAGCAATGGACAACCTTTGGACTATTTATGTGAGAGCATTGCTAGCTTGTCTGATATGATTGATTTTCTTTTTTTAACGATGGGGTTGGTTATAAATCGACTTAGTGACAATTTACCTAAGCTTCTCCCCTCTAGAAAAAGATTTATTGATAACCAATTAAAATAAAAATATGAAATTAGTCAACAATCCTATCTATTAAAATTTGAGAAGGAGTTCCAATGATATTGCATGTACGTGCAATGTGTTTCTTAACCACTGATCTATGATGGAGGAGTCTTTATGCCTAACTTAATGAAGAATAAAGACATGGGAACAAAATTGGCTATGAACATGAACCAATTAGCATAAAAAGACCTTGTTGTGTCCAGCCCAATCCTAGTGAGAAATGGACTAAAACACTGCAAACTTAAGTTAAGAAGCCCAATAAAACCACATGCAAAACCAAGTGAAATCAAGTCTACTTCTCTATATATATTTGTGTGAGTTAATAATTAAAATCCCAGCAGCTGCCACACAGTTAGAGCAAGCGTTGCAGCAGTGGTTGCTACTCCACGTTCTCAAATTATAGGGAACGGATAACCACTATGGTGTAGACTGTAGACACCAGGATAAATGGCGTTTCGCATTTGTATTTTGGTCTTACTGTCTATTTAAATTTTTAGACTACATTCCATTCTGTGTGTTTTTGGGTTTGTTTTGTTTGGATTTTTGGTTGGTAGTGCAGATATGGTTTTGATCTCATGAAGAGAGGATATCAAGGCATATCACCTTTGATCTCCAAACAAGTCGAAGTAACAACATCTCCGATAACTCTGAGCAAAGGTGCTATGTGATCAACCGTTCTAGCTGGCTTCTAAATCCTCTCACAGGGTTTCACAATGATCAAGTTTTTCTGTTTGGTTATTAGGTCTATTTTTATGATTTTTTTGTTTGCTTATTTATTTTCTTACTTGGGTCTTGTGATCTTCTTTGTAATGGTGTTATTAAGTTTGGGTCGTGCTTTGATCGACATTTGCTTCAAGTTTGGGGATAATCTTCTCCAGCAGGTATAGGAACTACAACAATTTTCCTGACAATTTCATTGCTTTCCGACCGTAGAGGTTTTAGTGAAATCATCTTTTAGCATTTATTCCTTGGAAGAAGGTGATCTTCTTTGATACCCGTTTTTTTTTTATATGACGCAAATTTTGGGAAGCATTATTGAACAAGATAAGACATCATTTCAAGCCTGTGTTGTGTAATCTGGAATGTATCATCCTGAATTTGTGATACATGGTAAAAATGATGTGTCTTGTCCCGAAATTCACCATTTGGAAATGGTGTACCATTATGATACGTCATTGAGCAAAATGATGCATCATTTAAAACTAGTGATGCACTTTATGTTGCGCAGAAAACTCTTAAAGACTTAATCAAGGTGATACATCTTGACCAACAAAGCATATCCGAGGATGTATCACTCTTGCTGCTATAAAGCTTACTCAATGATGCATCATTCATCTTGCTATGAAGCATACCCAAGGATGCATCACTGTTGTTTGTATGAAGCTTACTTAGGGATGCATCACTGGAAGCGGGTAGTGATCAATGTCATTCTTCTTGAGAATTAAAACTTTATTCTTATAGAAGAGATTTTAAAAATCTTAAAATGAAGGATAATGAAAGTTTGAATGAGTTTTCATCTAGAGTTGTTGAAATTGTTAATAAAATGATGATGTGTGGTGAGAAGATGGAATAAAGAAGAATATGTGAGAAGATTTTGATATGCTTGCCGGAAAAATTTGAACCTATTGTGGTTGTTTTGGAAGAGACTAAGGATTTCTCTACATTGAAGTCACAAGAACTATGGGCTTCATTGAAGTTATATGAACAAAGGGTGTCACGACACTCAGAGAAGTCGATTGAAAATAGATTTCAATCGAAACTCAACTTGAACTCAAAGAATTCATAAATGAAAAGAGTGAGTACAAGGGTGAATCAACAACAAGCTACAAAGGAAAGGGAAAATGGAACAAAGGAGGATCAAGCTTCAACGAATACAAAAAGAATGATTCTTCATAAGTACCGAGGTGCAATTTTTACAAGAAGAATGGTCATTTGGAGAAGAATTGTTAGAACAAGGGAAAGCCTCAATGTCAAAATTCTTTGTGATCAAGGATTGCCATCAATCACTCTTTGCCCCGAGCTAACTCATGGAGAAGGATTGTAAATTTAAAGACAATCAACAAGCCGGTTGTGCCGAAGAAAAAGAAGATAAAGAAATTTGTTTTATGCTTGTCAAAGTGCCATGGAAACTTCCAAGAGTGAAGTGTGGTTTGTAGATGGTGGTTGCAACAATGCTGCATAATCTTCATAAGAAATCTTCCGCTTGGAAGTGGGTTGATTCCTTTTTATCTTCTCCCTTGTAGTTGTAGAAGGTGTCTTTCACCGAAGTAACAAACACCTTTTCCATAATGAGAACTGTAAAACATCTATCGACTTAAGCTCCACTGTAGGATCCTTTCAGCCTCTTCGTTTTGGAACTTTGGATAATCCATATACGGCACCGTAATAATGTTATGGCTTGTTCTATACACTTGTTGAAGCCTATGACTCAGTGTAAAGTATTGACCGTCATCAATCTAGTTGGGCATGTAGTTATGAGTTTGGTACTTCTCTATAATTGGAAAAACATTATTATTTTTGCATATAACAGGTTCACTAACACGAAAGTAAGTATACCACCAATATTATGAAAATATTGCCAAAATTTAATTAGACATTGTCCTAATACGTATAGAAAAAACACTCTTTCGAGTTCATCATAGTGATCGGGGTCCTCGTAACTTAGATTCTCTATCACTTTCAGAGCATAGCTTTGTAAGAAACTCTTCAACCCTGACACTCTTATTCCACCGGCATGCACAAATCTGTGCATATCATTTTCTTTCTCATCAAAAAAGTAAGATTGAAGCCGCTCTTTCCATGTCGATTGTGATGTCTACTTTCCACGAGAATATATTTCCCTCACATAGTATTCCGGTTAATATGTACAAATCTAACAACGTAACTCCTATAAACAACATTTTAAGATTAAACTTCGGGGAATCTATAGTTTTGTTTGCATAATCTAAATTTATGTAAATTCTAAAGTTTGCACAATCTAAATTTCTGTGAATTCTAAAGTTTGTATAATCTAAAGCTTGTATATAAAACTAAAACTAAAAATCCAAAAATTGAATTAGAGAACAAACAACTTACCGTATTCGAAATCCTTGAAATATAACGTATTTATAGTCTTCCACCACCGTTATAATAATACTTGAAGAATTTGAAACCTATGATTCTTCTGGCTTAAAAAATAGAAACGCCACAAAGGATATCTTCAGAATCTCCCTTTAACTACATGAGGGAGCCACTTATACACCGTATCCAACTCACTCCACCCACCTCTTAGCTTGGTATACCGATTTCTCTATTGATTGCTAGATATATGATCATCAAGTACATCAGCGTATCCGCTTGCTATATAACATTTTAGAACTCCGCATCTTTATTATGATTCCAATTCACTCCATTCTTTGGTGTGCTTGATGTTTCCCCTTATCAGTTTCTTATATTCCTTAAGAAATTCATTGTGGTAAAAAAATTTAGAGTAGAAACTTTAGAGAAAAATTTGTGAAAGAAAATAAGGTATTTATAGGTGGAGAAAAGTTAGTCTGGTGAACAAGACTCTATCACTTGGTAGAATTTAGGTCGTTTATTCACTTTTCCATCGTGATGCGACTAGTTTGCCCTATCATCTGGTATGGTAAACTAACCAATTTGATCGGCCGCATGGGACTTGGCCTAACGAATACTAAATACCCAACCTGGTGGATAATCATTTTCCGCCCCTCTGTACCTGGTCTCACATTTTGAAAAATATTTATTGTCTATTTGAATTTGCAGACTCTGGTGAATGCTTAATATCCATCCAACATTGTTGAGCGGGATATTATATATCCAAGGGAAAATTATAGAAATGCCCCAATTTGGGGGGGTCATCTTGGACCTCTGCCCCCGGATTTCAGAATTAATAAAAATGCCCAAATCTGTTAGATTTCCCGTTAACTATGCGCGTGCGACTTCTCAGTGTGAAAAATGTCCAAAATACCCCTATTTGATTCATACGGGTGAAATAAATCTTCGTCACGTGTTATCCACATGAGACACGTATGGGGGGGCATCGTACGGTCACTGGTGGAACACGTGTCGGCTATGTATGGTGTGAGGTGTTTATAACCACACGTATGAATCGCACGCATGATTCATCTGTTTCAATTTGGGGAGAACAAACAGAAGAACCAATTTCTGTTCTTCGTTTTCCCATTTCATTTTTCTTCAACAGAGGCGACAGGCGAGAGGGGAGACTCAGACCGATCAAGGTAACACTCTTTCTTCTTTTTGGATCGATCAACTCTTATGTTCGTTAATTGTGTGAGTGAATGGGGGTATTTGTTTTGATTGTTGCAGAGAATACCAAGATCGAAGAAATAGTTGCATGAAGAAATAGGTGAAGAAAACTCTCAAATTTGAATCAAATTTGAGGCCAAACAAGTAAGTAAAGTTAACCCAAACCTTCTTTTCCCATGAATTAACTTATGTTTTGTATTAATTTGAAAATAGATCAAATTTAAATTTTAGGGTTCAATAATATTTGGGGTTTTTTCCTTTTTCTGTAATTTAGGGTATGTATGATCTCAAAACCCCCTAAAAAATCCATGTGTTTATCTGTGTGTGACTCTCTATGTTTCTAAATCCTTCTGCGGTGGTCTGTGGTGGTGGTCTTGCAGGTCTGTGGTGGTCTGTGGTGGTATGTATTGTGTGATGTGGTGGTGTGGTGTGTATGGTGTGGTCTGTGGTGGTCTTGCAGGTC
>JAJJMC010019682.1:24729-75941 GCA_023531435.1 Papaver californicum
TGGTGTGGTCTGTGGTGGTCTTGCAGGTCTGTGGTGGTGGTGTGGTGGTCTGGTGTGGTCTTGTAGGTCTGTGGTGGTGGTATGGTGTGGTGGTGTAGGTATGGTGGTGTGGTATCTATTGTGTGTTGTGTTGTTTTGGTGCTATTTTGGTGCTTTTTTGGAATGTTTTTAGCACTTTTGGTGCTATTTTTAGAGAATCCAAATATTGATTTTAGCTCTTTGTGTGTGTGTGATTTTATACATCTATCTTTTCTTTTTTTGTAGGGCTAAAATGGATATGGATGTTATAATTACTGTGATAAATGGGGCAAAGAAGTATAAACCTTTATACTTTGTTGGTGTAGCTGCTGGTATTAGTGGTCATAGTTTTGTACAAATGGTAAAAGCTAGGATGATATCCTTGGGTATGAATCCTAGAATGAATCTTATGTTGTTTGATAAGGATAATGATCAATGTGAATGTAGAAAGAACTTTGTTAGAATGTGGAACCTAGGGAAACCAGATGAAGATGGTTTTATTCAATTACAAATTTGTATGGTTGATGGTGATGTACCAATTGGTGGTGGTACTGTTAGAAATATGACAGTTGGTGTTGCAGCCAGTGGCAGTGGTAGTGTCCAAGACAGTGTTAGCCGTTTGTCTACTGTAGCTAGTCCTGTAAAAAAAGGGTTAGTAAGAAGCCTACTGTAAGGAATAGTCGAAGATTAGCTGCTAAATAGTTGAACAATCAGCATAACATGACTGAAAGAAGAGCAACAAGATTGAACTTTGATCATGAATGTGAGAATGAGCCTGAAGTCATTAATACACAAGCTAGTGTTGTATAAAACGGTGAAGAAACTTCACAAGCTAATATTGGTGAAGTTCAAGTGAATCTGCAGAATGAGGTTGAGGATCAGTGTCATTCGGATGATAGGCCAGAATTCCAACATGATATCAGTGAAGATGAAGATGAAGATGAAGATGAAGATGAATGTGAAGATGAAGATGATGAGAGAACCAATGTTAATGAGAATGTGGGTGGTGATGAGAATGTGGGTGTTGATGAGAATGTGGGTGGTGATGAGAATGGAGGTGGTGATGAGAATGGAATGACTGAAGAGGAAGCAGCTCAGTGGGAAGCAAATTTTGGTGTTCATGAGGTGGGCTCCTCAAGTATGGCAATGAGCGGAGAAGAAATTCCAGATGTTGAACCTGGTGTGTTGTGCAATGAGATGAAGTTTGAAGATATATATGCTTTTAGGAAGCATCTAAGGGCGTATGCAGTACTTCACCATATGCAGTATGAGGTAACCAAGACTGATAAGACGAGATTGTATGCTGTTTGCAAGCTCAAATAAACCAAGAATTATCAGTGGCATGTGAGGGCAAGAGCCATTCCTGGTGAGAAGACTATCACAGTTAGGAGTTGCAATATAGAACACACCTGTGTTACTAAAATTGGAGATACAAATCCAAAATGCAATTCCAAATTTGTAGCTGACTACTTGTATGACACAATGGATGTTTCTTCATCAGTTAAAACTGCGAGATAAATTAAAAATGAAATCATTTGGACAGAATTGCAGATTGACATTCCTTGGTGGGTTGCAAATAACGCAAGGGTAAGAATTTTCCTTATTTCTTCTTTTGTATTTTAATTTATTGAAATATCTATATTTATTGATCTTTAAAACTTTTTTGGTGCCAGAATTTGTAACTAGCCATGTTGAATGGTAGGTTTGAAGAATGCTACACCAAAGTTCCCCAACTTTGTACTGCTGCTACATCTTTGAACCCTGGAAACATATCCAACTTCACTTATGCCAATGATGGTAAACATGATAGATTCGAGAGTTTTATCCTAATATACGATGCACAGGTTAAAGGCTTCTTGAATGGTTGTAGGTTGGTTGTAGGGTTGGATGGAATGCACTTGACTGGTAAGCTAGGTGGTGTAATGATGTGTGCAACTGCTTTAGATGCTGGAAATGCACTCTTCCCCCTTGGTATGACTGTATGTAGGTCAGAAACTGAAGCCAATTGGTACATTTTCTTAAAAGAGCTGAAGAAAAAGGTGTCATATAGGGCTGGATTGACATTTATATCTGATAGACAAAAGGGGCTTCTTGAATCAGTGAAAGAATTATTCCCTTTGGCAAATCACAGATATTTCATTAGGTAATATCTATTTTATATCTGTTTATTGTTCATACCACCATTTGTGTAGAATATTTGATATTGTTAAATTTGCAGGCATCTCTACCAGAATTTCCAGAACAATGGATTCAAGGGTCCTAAATTGACAAACCTTCTCTGGCAGGCCGCAAAAGCATATAAAGTGAATCACTGGAAGGTAATATTTGACAAATTCTTGTAATTTTTTGTCATTTTGTAATTTTTCATTAGTCAATTACTGCATTGTTCCCACATGTAATTTTTTATGTACATATGGATGAAATGCTAGAAATAAATGCTGATGCACAAAAATATTTGCTAGATTTGGACCCAAAATGCTGGGCAAGGGCATGGTTCCCACATGATGTTGCTTGTGAGCATATAAATAGCAATTTTTCAAAAAGTTTTAACAATATGTGTAAGAATCTTAGAAACCAACCTGTGATCAAGTTAGCCACAATGTATACACAGTTGATTAATGGCTTGTATTTCAAGAGAAGACAACTAGCTGCAACATGGAATATTGGTGACCTGGTACCTGAAGCAAAAAATCTCATTCGTGTTATGAGTAAGCTTAGAGGGAACTTTGATGTTGAACCTGCAGAGGAGCTGAAGACATATGAGGTCATTAATAAAATCTCAAAGAAAGAGTTTGTGGTTCATATTGAAAATCAAACTTGCACTTGCAGACAATGGCAATTGCGGCAGTTTCCATGTCAGCATGCTACCTGTGTTTTGCTTAGATTCAATCCTGATTGGACAATGTGAGTACTTTTCCTACTTTTCCAACATAGTTCATATTTGTTAAAGTATGCAATGAATCATATGAAATGAATACGTAATGAATGAATGCAAGTATTGTAGTAAATAATACACTATGGACATGTATAGGACCACCTACTCTTGGTCAATTAAACCATGGGGAGACATTGCTGAGTGTGAAAATCAGGTGACCTTTAGTGCTTGTTTTGAGAATCCTTTTTTAAAATAATATACTTTTTTACTTTCGCTTTCTTTAGTATTTATTAGTTTTTCTAGATCTGAGTATTTATAAAGTTTCCTAACCCTAACATCTTTCTTCATTTGTATAGTCTGGTGTGAACCTTCAACATCCAATAAAACTAAAAGAGGCAGGTAGACCTTGTGTGAAAAGGAAGAAATCTTGGATGGAGAAGAATAGCCAAAGAAAAACTAGAAAGTGTAGTACATGTGGTGGTTTTGATCACAACAACAGAACTTGCCAAGGTGGACCAGTTGGATCAAATCCAAAGAAGAAAAGTTTTAGAAAAGAGTGCTTGGTTGATGGATATACGGTTGTTCAGAGAATTACAACCCCAAAGAAGACAAAGAAGAAAAATGCTTCAACTACTGCATCTTCAAGCAAATCAACACCTTTTGGAGTCTCCAAAAAGAAGACATCTTTCGGCACTGCAACACCCTCTTCTTCTTCTATTGCTGTTGGTGCTTCCAAAAAGAAGACGTCAACACCCTCTTCTTATTCACTTTCCCCTGCTGCTAAAAGGAATGTAACTGATACTGCACCATCCACCTCTTTTGTTGTATCTGCTCCTGCTTTTCATCAAATTTACAATGGCACAGTAACATTAGGAACCAAAACAATGTTATTGAACAAGATCTTAAAATGCAAAGAAAGCCAAAGCCAAACTCAAAGTATATGTAATCTTATGTTTCCTTCTTACTTTTGGTTCTGTAAGAATTCCTAAGATAATTTCTGTTTGTGTTATTTCCTGTTCACAGTTCACTTTTGTTGTTTTTCTTTTTTTGTAAACAATTATTAACTTTTCATGTTTCTGTTAACTTTTCATGTTTGGGGCATTTTTGTTAATTTTTCCTGTTTGGGGCATTTCTTTCTAGGGCATTTTTCCAAGATGAGTCTCTTTTTGGGACATTTCTCCAAGATAAAGTACGGGGGTATTTAGGTTCTTTTTCGCACGTAAGGTCTCGCACGCTCATAGTTAACGGGAAATTAACAGGATGGAGCATTTTCATTAATGTCAAAAATCCCGGGCAGAAGTCCAAGATAACCTTCCAATTAGGACATTTCTGTTAAAAACCCTAAAATAAAAATATCCAGATAACTATAGTGGTTGGTTTTCAGTGTGTATCCTGTTTTATCGATGTATGAGCCAGGTATCCAGTCTCACTACAATGATTGCTCTCAGCTAGGAGCCGAGCAACATTACATATTACGGGTATCACCAATAGTTAAGTGGCACTACAAAATACATTTTCTTGGCCTACCCATCCAAAAGACCCTACAAAATATCACATTTGTTCCTCGTAATAGTTAGCTAAATTGTGATTTTACTTAGCACTACCCTGAATCATGGATTTAATGATTATAACTCCAAAAAGGAATAAGAATCATAAGATAGAAGTGATATCGACATACACAATATTAGTAGTGGGGTGTAGAATAGATAGATACTATCACCAATGCATGTATCTATTTCATGGACAAGCAAAGAAGAGACCATAAAGGTAACTTACTTTTTTCTTCCAAATACCTACAAGTCTCATTTAAACAGTGTCCTTTGACAGATAAAAAGGCATCCATGTAACTAAACCAAGTAATTCCCTTAGTATGATGATGAAGTTATATATAGGATTAGGAGATGCAATCCATTGGATTCTCATTGAATGGATCCAGACACCACAACATGATACAATGGAGTTGGAAAGAATCATCAATGGTGAACCTAAAAGAAGAAGATTCATTACCATTGCAGAATTAAATACCAAAATCATATATAAAGTAAGCCCAAATAATTTCATGAGAAGATATTTTTCAAGGCTGTTAGTGGGGATCACAAAACTTTACGGGGTTGCCAATATCAATTGAAAACCTTCCGAAATTTTATAATTCTCCTGAAATTGATAAGCCTCATAAAATTTAATAATTTAACGTAGCAGTTTTGATATTGTTGTGGGAGTATTTTTTTTTAAGCTAAAGAATTTAGTGCTCAAGAGTTAAAAATAAGTCAGTGATATCATCACCCAACGACTTTACCATTTTAAAAACCCACCGTATTTGTTTTGATATTTTGATGGGAGTAGCTTATATGTGCATGATATATAGTGGTGCTACAATGTAGCGGTTACCCTTATCCAGAGTCAACTCCAATAAATTCAATGCCACACAGTGGTACTTAAATCACAAAGGTGTGACTGCAGGCAAGATCAAGGATTTGTACTTAGATGCTCCTCCTCCTCTTAACAGAAATCAGTCACGGAGGTGATTGTACTGCATTAGCTTTGCCACATGTTAACATACATTGACAGAATGCAGTTGAGTCGAAAGTGAAAAATAAGAAGAAGATCAAACAAACCACAAGAATTCAAAAACATAAGTCTATTTCATTTCAGTACTACTGTTTTGAGTCCTGAATTCGACTTTCTGAGTTCTGACTCTCTGTCAAATCTCAGAACAAGAAAATGGATCAGTTTTCTTCTAAAAACCTACAGTCTCATAATATAACCCAATGAGTTCTAAACAAAAAACAAAAAACAAAAACAAACAGTAAATGCCGATCAAAACTTTACTTTACTATTGCTTGCTTCCATAACCAAGAACTTGTCAGTGTAAGTGGGATCCACATGGAAGAAATGTTGGACCCACCTCACTCCCTCCTACACTGTCTAGAGTAGAGCTAGCTAGCTACAATTGTCTAAAGAGGAGAAGATTTTGCATCCTTTTGATGTACTTTTGAAGCTAAAACTTGAACACTCTTTTCTTTTTGTGTATTTCTATAATAAGTTGTTCTTCTAATCACCTTCTCTTCTCCTCCTTGTTTATATAAAACTAGTGTAAATTTTTGGGAGTTGTGTTTGGTTTTTCTTTCTTTTTCTTCGTTCATATCATGTGGGTTGTTACATAATAAAGTTGTTCCTTGACTAGTCAGTCTTTCTATTACCTGTTTTTGATGCATCTTCTTCTTCTTCTTCTTCTTTTCGTTTTCATTGAGTTGTCTCAAATATCATCATGCTTCATTCAAGTCAGTTGCTTAAAACAGTGAGATATCAACAACAAATGAAGCAAGTTTGAAAAAACCAATTACAGTAAAGGGGACTACCAAGACTTCAAAATATGGATCTCAAGACTGCTTCAACATACTACTACCAAGCTCCTTCATCAACACCATTAGAGGGGAGTACTACTAATACTAGTACTGGTTATTACAACAGAGACAAAGAGAATCCATTTGATGATACATTTTCTGCAGTAGACCCACTTTGTAAACTTAATCTAAAAGAGACTTCAGAATTTGTCAAGTCATTTCCAATGAAAAGAGATGGATCAGTTAGTTCAGTTCAAAGTAATAATAATAATAGGAGATTAATGGAAGCACCACCAACACCTGGTAGACCTGTATTTAGTTTCAGTAGTAGTGTTCATTCAAGAAAAGGGTTTCCATCAAAATGGGATAATGCTGAGAAATGGATTATTAGTACTACTCATGATTCACCTGCTCATCATCATCATCATCCTTTTGTTAAGCCCTCCTCACAAAATGAAGCAGTTTTTCAACAAAAAAGTGAGATTTTTTCAGAGAATAAATCAGTAAAGGTGAAATCTTTTGAGCCTACTGCTACTACTACAGTTTCAGTTTCAGCTTTTCCTGGTGATGGTGGTGCTGAAGTACTTCTTAAAGGTTAGATGTTTTTTACTTTTTTTCTTTATACTTTGTATTCCAAATTTTTTCACTTTTTGGTGGTGGGCGGCGGTGGTGATGTGTTTAGTGGTGATGGTTAGAAAAATTCGGAACTTAAAACCCCTTAATCCTGCAATTTGGGGGATAATCACTTTTCTGAGTACCCATTTATGATTTCCACTTTTTGTTGCAAAAGCTGAATTAGTTGTTCTGAAAATCCATAGGGGCAATGGCCCCCCATTGCTCAATTACTGAATTGATACATTGTGGAAATAGGGTATAGAGGAGTCAAAACATCTTTGTGTTATGAGAGGTAAATTGTCTTGATGAGGCAGCAATCAGGTGGCATTGCCCCCATTAACCAGTGTGTTTGATAATTTTTTGAATTGGCGAAGTTTTTAGTTCTTGTTGTTTTGTTTGTACTAAATGTAGTTTTTGAATAATGCAGATAAGTTTACAAACAATATAGAGCCAGCAATATTCCCTAACTTCAGATACGCAGAACCAACCAAAGAAGGATTTTTGTTTCGAAATTCAGCTTGTGAATCAATGAAAGATGCTGCAACAGAAATGGTTCCACAAATTCAACATAGAGATATTGGGACAGAAATGACTCCATTAGGAAGTTCAACAACTTCTAGATGTCATACCCCATTTAAGATCTCTTCTCCTGCTAGACATAATACACCGCAAGATAGGTCAGGATTGTTAGCGACACCAAAAAGGACTAGTACCAACATTAATATATCAGAGCATCATTTTGCAAAACTTGAACTTGGGACTCAATTCGATTCGGTTACGCCGAATTGGAGCTCAAGAGAAGAGGAAGAAGAAGAAATTTCAAAGAGTTTGAGACATTTCGATGGTACGAGTAATGGTGGTGGATCTAGGAAGCATAATGCAATTGAAGTTAAAGCTTCTTCATGGGAAGAAGAAGAAAGAAAGAAATTCCGTAGCAGGTTAGTACATTCTGCATTTAAATTTTACATTTTTCTTTGCAATACTATGTCTATTTCATCACTCGTGGTAAATTTGTCCAAGTTTGAAAGGAATGTGCTTGTTCTTGCAGGTATAAAAGGGAAGAAGCAAAAATACAAGCTTGGGTAAACCTCCAAAGTGCAAAGGCAGAAGCTCAATCTAAAAAGTTAGAGGTACTTTCGATGTTTAATCTCTTTATCTTAGTAGTCTTTACCGTTTATAGATTTCAATAGCATCCTAGGCATTTTACTTGGACAGCATATATTATTAGTTTTGAGTTGAATTCCGATAAGCTTGGCGATCATTTCAGTATTTCATAAATGTTTGCCAAAATATAGGAAATGCCTTAGGAAATTGACATATAACATCTACATTGATCACACAAGAGGTTTTCCACACATTTGTAATGCGCTTGCAGCTTGCCTCGTATACCTTCATGAATGTGCAATTACTATTATGTTTCTTTGAATTCTGAAACTTAGGATGTCTTTATTTTGTTTTCATCAATCAATCTATGTAAGTATAACTCACATTACAATTCAGTTCCATTTAAGTCAATGATAGTTTCTATGATCATGTGAGGTTGTTTTCTAAGATCCCAATAAAACAAACTCTGAAACTAAAAAGACTTGAAGAATAATATCCACCGTGGATATGCACGATCAGGCTTGAACTTGCTTGCATAGTTAGCATCTCAAATCTCAACCCTGTACTTATTTTTTTGGTGTTGAAGTGTTATGGTTTTATTATGGTGAAACAGGTGAAAATACAAAGAAAGAGATCAAATTTAGAAGAGAAGATAATGAAGAGAATGGCAATTGTTCATAGAAAAGCAGAAGAATTGAGAAGTGAAGCACAATTTCAACATTCACAACAAGTTCAAAGAGCTACAGAACAAGCACAAAAGATGATACTCAAGAACCAACAACAACAAAACTCTTCTTACTACATCTCTGACCATACTTCATGTGGTTGTTTTCCTTGCAATAACCATCATTTCTAGATAACAAGAGATAAAAAATATGCCAAAGTCCTTTGTATTTAGGACCCCAATGAAGTAAAGAGAGAACCCCCAAATAAAGAAAGAGTTTATTTGTTGTTGTTGTTGGTACAAAGTGCATAGACTGCTGTGGTCCATTGGTTGTAAAAAATTTGGAGTTTAGTGCTTGTTTGACTGAGAAAAGGATAACAGTGTAATGCTGGCAAAGGGAAACAGCAGAAAATTTAGGGCTTTTGTTTTATGATTGAGATGTATCAGAGTGAGATCCCAAAGCGCTATAAAAAAGATAATGCCATCAAATTGCAGTGAACCCATGTGGGGTTTTTTCCTCTCTTGCAGAAGTACCACAAGTGAAGCTCTTAAATTTTTTACTCCTAAAAAGCATTATGGAAACCAGACAAGACTGATTTTCTTGCAAAAAATCTTTGTTTCCTGCAATTTATGTCTCTAGTCTTCTATGAATGAATGTATTGCTGCCGAGGTACACCAATAAAGGTGCTATTTTTCAATTTTAAGTGAGTGATCCAACCACCAACCATCTCTGATGTAGATCAGATGGCTGTAATTACCTAAAGAAATGGAAAGAAGAATAAAATCCCTATTATGGGGAAAAATGAACATGTGCTGAGAAAGTCCCTGTGTTGCTTTGAACTGCAAAATGCCATGCCTGACAGGACCATTTTTTTTTTATGTTCATTGGAAACCTGAATCAAATAAACATAAAATGATATCTTAAAGCAAAATGTTTCAAGATTGTATAGATGTAAGCTATAATCTAGATTTGTTTAACAATGTAAGACTAGACTCTTTCCTGAATATAAACAGCATTTATCTACTTTTGCAAAAGGAGCATCCATCTCTACTGGCTATATCCCCTGATCATTGGGTTTCTGTTCTTTAGAAGCTGTAACAATGCCGCGGAGAGCACGGTTGACATGCCCCATGATTTTGAAGGTTTGGGACTTGAACTTGATCAAACTTGAAACCCTGAACTGAATCCTAATCTTGATCTTAGAATATCAAACTGTAGTTCGGTGTATAGCAACTGCTTCCCACCAATAACAATCGAAGTCCTCGGTTTCGCACCACCGTCTACAAATGCCAAACAAACCACCACATTACCCTGAAGATACACCAAAGTTTTGTCTGTCCCAATCATCTGCCATTTTAATTTGTTGGGCAAGACAAGCTGGACTTTTGGCACAGAAAAACCCATTGGTCCCATAGGCATTGTAGATGCATTAAAACAAGCACTGAAAGGCGCAACCGAAGCTACCCTGAGAAAATTCATGGCTTTAGCTCTATTTATAGAAATACTAGTGAAAGCCCTGTATACTGATGTCTCCATAACAGTGTAAGGAACTACAGTGCTAAGTTTTGTTCCTCCAACTCCAGATTTCTTGTTAATGGACAACAGTTCTTTATTTATTGGAACATTTTCACCATCTATCTCGACCGATGTCACATCAAAGAAGTAATCACTGTCAGTGGCATATAAAGAACCTCGACTATACACCCGGTTGACAAAGAGAGGGGTATAAAATAGACGAGTTTCCAAAAGGTATGTCTCATTTCCAAAATATACTCAGATCGTGATAAATATACAACAAATATTTGAGGGATTTGAAAAGCAGCTGAAAGTTGTGAAACTAAGGAAAGTCCTGAACGTCCAAGACCAGCCACTCCTTTAGCACCCTTAGCTAGTCCATGCAGGACACCAGTAGTTGTTTCACAACTGACTGCAAACCCTCGAGCTGTAAAATTTGGACCTGAGATCCATGCCCCAGATGTTGGGTCCTGAACCTCGCTTGATTGTACAGTTACAACACCTGAAAAGAGCTCACTCTTGGTTGCTAAATGTGTTATTGGACTGGTTGTGTAAAAGTTGCATGTATTGTTATGGCAACGTACATCACTGGCGGATTGGCTGGCTAGTGAGCATTGAGGTGACTTGCAATCGACCGGATGGTTCGATATTGTTGCACAACCTTAACTAGAATGGACCGATAAGAACTTACCACTGAGATCAATGACAACATTTATGGTGACTTTAGGAGTGCCTTGGCTTAATTGGGTAACAAGTTGAAGAGTAGATTGATTTTGGAAAAGAGGTAGGATGAGTCCTTGAGGTCGTGAAGAAGAAAAAGACTGAGAATTAGAGAGAGAAGAAACAAAGAAGTAACAAAGAAGAAGAAGAAATTGAATACAGGAGGAAGATAAATAAGAAGCCATGGGATTCGGAGGATGACTGAGGTTGTGTGTGGTATTCAGTGGTGGAATGGAGAAGAACTGAAGAAGTAAGAATTCTTTTAATGGTGAGAGTTAGATATGGATTTTCACATAATAATGTAGTCAAATGACAGAAGTCAAAAATGACGATTATTTGGGACACATCAATGTCTAAAGTCTTCTGAGTGTATAGTTTGTGGATCAGGGTATCCTAAAGTAGGATAAGGTCCAATTTTGGATAAGGTAGGAGACTAGTAGCACAGATTTAAAACAATGCTGTAAAATTTAAGCAGAATTAGAGGTCAGGTATTAATTTTGAATTACAGGGGAAAGGACCATACCGTTTGCCCGATTCAAAGACAGGGGATTTCCATGCAATGCTGCACAATTTAGAAGCTCCGAGATAATTTACCGGTCATTCTAAAACCTCACGAAAACCTTCATCTCTTTAGTAGAAACTATTTGAACGAGTTCTATCAACCTCGACCTGAGAACACAAATATATTCATCAACAAATAGAAATGAAACAGTATTACAGAGATGTATATATAGAGGAAAAGGGTTGACTGACCTTTTTTTTTTAAGAGGCTCAAGGGTTGTAGAGGAAAGTCCAGACACAAGAATGCAAATAGTGTCAAGACCACACGTCTAGCTGGGTTTAACAATTCTAGGTCTTCGAGTTGATAATAGTGCTCTTGCTTGGGGAAAGTTCTGCTTGTGCATTTTTTGAAGAAACTCTGCAGCTTTGTTAACAGCTCCTCCTCCAAGAAAACCCTTAATGATGGTATAATACGTGATAGTATCTGGTGTGCAACCATTCTTTTCCATTTCAAACATCAATTTTTCGGCCTCAAATAACATACCTTCTCTGCACATGCCATTAATCATTATGGTATATGTTACAACGTTTGGAGCCAATCCTTTATCTGAGATTTTGAAGAATAATTTCCTTGCATCTTCGAATTTTTCTGCCTTGAACAACCCATCATTACTAAACTATAAGTCTGAATATTATTTTAGAACCCTTACCTTCCATAGACAGAAATAACTCTACCGCCTCATCAATATGTCCATTCTTGAAAAGGCCATCCAACATTGCAGCATAGACAACTATATTCGGAGATAAACCAACTGATTGCATCTCGAGTAATAGGCTCTGTGCAGTTCTGTCTCTTCCATCGCGGCATAGTCCATCCACAAGCGTAGCATAAGTAACTTGTGTTGGTTTTAATCCTTTTTGCTTCATTTTCTTGAAGAGCTGCATAGCATCATCCAGCCTAATGTTCTTGAAATACCCGTTAATCAACACTGTGAAGCTGTGTTCATCATGTTTAAGACCCTTATTCACCATTAAATCAAACAACCTCTGCGCTTCCTCTAGCCTACCTGTCAAACACATACCACTTATTATCGAGTTATAAGTAACTACATCAGGTTCCTTGCCTAACTTAATCATTTCTTCAAATAGCTCACCAGCTTCTCCCATCTTCCCATCTTTGGCCAGAGAGTCAATTAGTAAACTATAAGTTATTACTGTAGGCAAAATCCCTTTGTCCACCATTTCATCAAAATATCTCTTAGCTTCCTTCCACAACCCACGTTGGCTAAAACCATGAATCAGAGAACTATAAGTGATGGCATTCGCAGAAATTCCTCGACTAGACATGTTACCAAACAGTCCTATAGCTTCATTTAACCGACCTGCTTTGCAAAGTCCATTAATCAAAGAACTATAGACAACAACATTCGGGACAATTTTCGGATCAATTATCATCTGCGAAAATAGACTTAACGCCTCATCTCCCAAACCTCGTTTGCATAGAGTATATATGATCAAACCATACGAAACAACAGAAAGCTTGCAATTCCATCTTTCCATGTTCTTTCGCAACTCCTGAGCAAGACCAACTTCACCAATTTTACAAAGCCCACTAATAACAGTTCCACATGCAATTTTATTAGGTACAACCCCACTTTCATTCATTTTAACAAACAGTTCATACGCATGACGAACCTTCCCTTGCAAACACAACCATTTAATCAGACAAATGAATGTTATACTATCAGGATCATAACCTCTCTTTAAAATATCACAAAAAAAAACAAAACCCATAATCAATTTGACTTAATTCACAACAAAAATCGAGCAAAATCGTATACGTGACGATACTGAGTCTGATCCCTATTAGTTTCATCCTCTGATACAACATGAAAACAGAGGATCTTAGGCCCTGACTCACCCTCCGTGGACGAACCAATAACATCTTATTTTGGAAATTGAAGTTAATAGCTGATTGAATGTTTGAACAGATGGAAAGGGTTTCGATGTTATCAATTTATCAAAGTAACTTAATGCATCATCAAGTTTCTTCTTACAATGAATTTCAAACTGGGTGTTACTACCTGAAACGTAATTTCTACCAGTTATGATTAATGAAGAAGAAGAAAGAGGTAGTAGTAGTAGATTTGACAATAAATGGGTATTATTAATCAACATGGAACAACTGGATATTCAGATTACCCTTCTCACGAGGAGAATCATTTTTCTTTTTCTTTATTTCATTCAGGAATGAAGATGAAGATCTCTTATTTATTTTATTTTTGTGAAATGGTCACAGCGGGGAGTCCCAGAATTTTAAGTGTGACTAAATACTTTTGCGACGAGTTACGAAAAATATCAGGAACATTCGTGTCGCAAAAATGAAGTGTCACTAAATATTTTGGGACACTGGTCTTTCACAAAGTGATAAGTTGCTAAAGCTTTCTCGCGAAATTTTCATCACAAAAGTGAAGTCATTAAACTTTTTGGGATTTCTTCTGTATACTTTTTGGCTTTCCAAAACTAGTGGTCTAATTAAATCCTAGAAAAAAAATTTATTCTTCAGTGAGGTCAATGGTAAGTCTTAAGAAACTTCTAACAAACCCCTATCAAAATATTAAGTGTCACTATATACTTTTTGCAACGATATGTAAAGAAAAATGTTGGCAACTTGGAAACCTGTCAAGAATGTTATTGGTCAATCTTTTTGTTGATAATTTGATCAAATTGGATAGCAATTGATCATTCTTATTCTAAATTGATTTGATAATGAAAGATTAGCAATCCCCTATCAAAATATTAAGTATTACTATTTACTTTTTGCGATGATTTATAACGAAAAGCTAAGTGTAGGCAAATTGGAATCCTTTCAAGAATGCTTCAAGTCACCTTTTTGTTGATAATTTGATCAAATTGGATATCAGTTATTGATCATTCTTCTTCTAAATTGATTCGATAATGTAACATTAGCAATCCCCGGTTGTTGTCAGAGCATCAGTTTGATTTAAACAGATCGAAGTAAAATCAATTTTATCCCAGTTCGATCAAATTAGATCAAATTGATCAATCGAATTGATTTGATAATCAAAGTTGGAAGTCCCCAATTAATTTTACCACAACAGAACATAATTTATTTATTTTTCATAATAAGGAGTAAAACACCAAGGTGATCAAACTCTGTATACAAAAAACACACTCATAAATTGAGATCCATAAAAACCCAATATTCAACAAAAACGATACAAAAACCCAAATTTTAAGAGCATTAAATTAGATCATATCCATTTTCTAATAATTCCCCAACTGCCTTTCCATATAAAATATATCTTTCATTTCTTTAATTCTTTTTTTCTTTCTTCCATGGCCTCCTCCTCCTTCCCATCACCACCACTACCATCAACAACACCTCTTCCACTACCAAACCTACCACCACATTTAGATCCACCTCCAACAATACCTCCGCCTCTTACTCCTCCATCACCACCAATACATTCTTCTTTTTCCTTCTACTTCTATGTTCAGATCTTCTTTCATGTGGTGGTGGTTGTTGTGTTGGTTGTTGGTGGTGGCAATGGTGGTTGTGGTGCTGATGCTGATGGTGGTTGGTAGTGGAGTGGTGCTGGTATTTGTAGGGTTGGTGGGGTGGTGCTGGTATTGATGGTGGCGGTGATACTAGTGGCACCGATGGTGGTTGGTGGTGGTGGAGTTGGTTGGTAGTTGTTGGTGCTGGTTGGTGGTGTTGTTAGTTGGTGGCGGTGAGTTGGTGTTGGTAATGTTGGTGGTTAAAAGAGAACATAAATAAAGAGTGGGGTTATATTTTGTTTTAGTTGAGATTGAATTAAAAAAAAGATATTTTAAATAATTTGTGTCAAATGGGTTTTTGTATATGTTTTTCTTTTTGTCGGGGTTTTGGTAATTACTAGGTAAGGATTTGCGAGGCCATAACCCACAAACTATTTTTTTTCTCTTAATTAAAGAAGCGTGGTGTGGAATATTTTACCACGCAAAACATGTATTTGGTAGATGTCATTGTCATATAACATGGGAAACTAGTTTCCAGGGCCGGCCCTGAGATTTAGATGCCCCAAATTTAATCTCCTAAATGATGGCCCATGTATAATGCCATGTATAAAAAAAAACGTAATAGAATAAAAAGATGAACTCGAAAAATGTATTCATTTCATTAATTAGGTGTAAATCTTCATCTTCGGTATTTTACGAAGCAAAGTCTCTAATAACATATTTATAATCAAGTAATTCAGCCATTTCTCTTTCAATGGCTAACATAGCCAATCCATCTAACCTCTCTTGTAACAATGTAGATCGAAGGTATGTTTTGATTAATTTAAATTTTAAAAAACTTCTTTCTGCGGATGCAACTATAACCAGTACCGTAAACAAGATTCTTTAAGCAATCTAGGCATCGGGATAACATCCTTCTATCTCTTGCAAAAAGTGTAACACTTCTATTGGCTATTTTATATTTGTTGAAATCATCCGCCTTATGATCTTTAATTCTGTGTACAAGTTTTTCCCGTCGATATCAGAAATTGTGCCATAGCTCAAATGCTCTTCAAGTGTGTTATATGATGCCAACAATTCTTCATCACTCATAGATTTTAGTTTTTCCAAATAAAACAAGAAAACATATATTCTCTAGTACTCTCGAAATTGAGCAAATCTCCTTTGAAACGAATTAAGAGCATGATCTATTATGTATAAGAAATAATTTCTTCTAAAAGATTCCTCACCTGATAATGGTATTGGCTCCTCACTAGGACCCTCGTCGAAATGCTGCTTTTTAATTCTAGCACGTTTTTCACGAAACTTTGGTCTGATGCCCATGTCAGTAGCAATATTTGTTGCTTCCTTCATTGCACTCTCAAACCCGGTATCACTATAACCTTGAAAAAAATGAAATAAGCCTTTTGTTGTGTGTAATTGCAGTACCCATGTGCATAGCATACTCTTGTTAACAGAATTAACAGCCGACAAAATATCATACCAGATAACCATGCCAAGAAAAAACTCAAAATTCTTAAAGTGAAGTTTAATTAAACCCTCAACAACACATTTTTCACTAGCATCGTCAGAAGTTTTTTTCAGGTAATTTAGAGCTTTCAGTATCTCCGTGGCTTGAAATCTAATTGCTTTGATGCTCTCCACATGACTTTCCCATCTTGTATCAAATAATGGCTTATGAGTGATACTGTTTCCTCCAATATTTTCTTTGAATACCTGCCATCGCTTTGTAGAAGCAAAAAATAATTTGTAAGTAGTTTGTACAATCCCAAAAAAAGAGCTTGCCTTCTCACAAGATTTAGCCATATCGCAAAGAATGAGATTAAGACTGTGACATCCACATGGTGTATAAAACGCCCTAGGGTTCATGTTGATCAACTTTTTTTGAACACCTTTACGTTTTCCTTTCATATTTGCTCCATTGTCATATCCTTGCCCTCTTATATCATCAATATTCAAATTAAGTTTCTCTAATGCATCTTGAAGCTCTGAAAAAATACCTGCTCCAGTTATGTTATTCACTTTTAAAAACCCAAGAAAAACCTCTTCTTCTTTTGATGGTATTTGTGAAACATCTACACACCTTACCACAATAGACATTTGTTCTTCACGAGATATGTCCGACGTACAATCAAGTATAATAGAAAATATTTGGCTTTGTGAACTTCCTGAACAATTGATGTCTTAATTTCCTTAGCAAACCTCATTTTGGATCTTGTGACTAAGATAATGATAATAAATACCCTTATTAACAATGCGTTGGAGATGAATATTTAACACTTGGTTATGTTTTGCAATCAACTCCATCAAACTCAAGAAATTACCATCGCGTTTTGTATAAATCCTCTCACTATCACCACGAAATGCCAAACCATTTGTTGCGAGATACATTACACCATCCATTATACACTCTAGTATTTCTATCCAACGTTCTTTCTCCTTATCGATTTGTTCTTACAAGTATTTATCAAGGGTTGCATTCTTTCTCAATCGTAATTCTAACTCGCGCCACCTACGCATAGAATCTAGGTGTTCTTGACTATTTTCATGCCCTTGAAGCCTTTCACTAAGATTATTCCAATCATTGAAACCGTTGTTAGCTAATTGCATAGTATTCTCACGCTTCATGAACAACTTGCAACAAAAACAAAAGACCTTGTCTAAAGAAATTGAATATATAATCCACCTTCTATATTGCTTCTCCAAATTCTTCAATTTTCTTGTATAATACGATACAGAAAAGCGTTTACAAAAGGCATCAAAAGGAAACCTAAAATCACTAACTCTTACCGGACCTTTTTGATCAATTGTGTTATATAACACTAGCTAGCTAGACTACGCAGCGAACGATAAGATTATTGATAAGAAGAAATTAAGTCATAAATTTTTTTGTAGCAACAAAATAAATCAGTTAAAGACGAACCCAATAGTTAACGATAAGTGTGGGAGCTAGGATGGAATCATCTATCAGATTCAAAACGATTTCAAAAATCTGGGCAAAAATTTAACGATAAGTGTTGCCAGGCACATGTTTTTTTCCGCTTTTGCTAAAACAGTATTTGTTGCGAATACAGCAACAGCATAAGGCCGTTGCTAAAGTTTAGCAATTTATTGGCCATGTTATTTCCTAATTTTGGTGTAATGATAGTCTAACAAACGAATAGCTCAAATAACAAGCAACACAATTTACATCATTCTTCGACTGAAGCTTGAGGTTTTGTAAATGATATTCATGAACATTTTTAATATTCTATTAATCATGGTAAATATAGGTGTCCAAGTTGATCATGCTAAAACATGATTAATTTAAGGTCAATAAATTTCTGGTTGATAAAGTGAGATTCGACTGTTCAAATTTCCTAGGGAAGAGGGTTTTAAGCTTTTCTACAACGTGACTGACACAAAAGAGTTGAAGTAATAATTAATACTTCATAAAATACTCACTTATCGTTCCAAGGTTGTAGTTATGTCGAATATTTTCAAAACTTAATGGAATATCTAGAATATGGTAGAATATTAGGTATCTTCAATAATTAATTTCATACTAGCTGGTAGAATGATATGTGCTCTTGTAGAGTCATTTGAACCGAAAATGTTATTCAAGGTTATAAAATATATATATGTTCAAAAAAATTGTGTTCGATGTTTCACTGTTTTACAAGATAAATATCTCTATCTTTTATATTAATGTTGGATATATTAATTTTAGAATCCATATCCTTAATTATATTAGGTAGAAAAGAGAATATTAACAGATTCATCAATAAAAATTAATTAAATCATGAACCTTTTTATAACTTATTTTTAGAATCCAATATATATCACTTCGAAGTCTATATTTCATGGATGACTAATGGAATCCATAATAATTGGGATTGCTACAAAAATTTATCATTCAAAATAAAAATATAATATCAACATAATTTTAATAAATCTACAAATATACGCATGGACGCATTCTGTATGATAAGATCTTCCCCAATATTAATATCAGATTACTTCGGAACCGTTAATAAAGACCGGTTAACGCTTTGTTGTTGTCATTTGAGGACTAGTTGGTGAAATCAATTCTGCACCTTATAGAAAAATGGTGAAGATCGAATGTTTGAGGAGATACAGCGAATATAAAATCCAACCTCAGCATTGCATACGGCAAAATAGTCATTAATTAACAAAATCATACGACCAAATCCATATGAAACACGTAAATCTCAATTTCATGTGTGTTACTCCGTCACCAAATAGTTATTGTTTTTATTTTATTTATTTTAAATAAAATAAAAATAAATAAATATCAAATAATCGTTAAATAAAAAAAAACAGTACCTTTGGTTAATAACAAAAATAACCAACTAGTTAATTTGTCGATCAACCGATAAAATTTATAGATAGGAAAAATTATGCATGTAAGACTATAAATATAAGTGCAAAGTCATAACAATAATGCATACATGTACATAAAATCATGATTCACTAGCACATGAGTTAGCCCAGCACATAGCATGACAGCTCCATGTGTTGTAATGGGCAAGACTAATTAGCATAGTAGCATAATACAACACGTGGTACGGATAAGCATGTGACACAACACAATACAACACGCTAAGAAAATATGTTATAATATTATAAAACACTACACAATACGGTATAATACATATTTTGTGTATTTTTATAAAAAAGTGTTTATTCTAACCAATTTTTGATATTTTATCTTTGTTATATTGAGTTATTTTTGTAACAACATATATAATATCTAAAAAATATCAACTTTGAAACATATAAAATAAATGTGCCAAACACAGCACAACACAACACGCCCACAAATACGACACAACATGACACGTCTTAATCTCTTGCACGACATGTAGCATGCTCGACTCATCTCTCAATAGATTGTGTTAGCAGGCTGTGCCGGGCCGTTTTACTCCTCTAGATAATTACATGTAACCATTACTAGTCATTAACATATATTTACGGTGGAAGTTACAAGATAAATGGAAAAATCTAAAAGTGATAAAGGAGATATAGATGTGGCGGTGTAATCACCATAAATTTATTTATTATTTTATGACGAAAGTTACTTTCTAATGCTAATTTTTGAGAAAGAATTTATAGCTCCATACAAATTTGATTTTTAGCCCATCCTATTATTTTAGCCCACCTAGACTTCCACTCCTGCTCAAGCTGGGCCAAGTGGGCCAAGTTAATAAGAAAAAGAGAACAAAATTATGTCTTCATAACAAATTGATTTGCATAACATTTACCTCCTTCCCATCCATCC
The DNA here is from genome assembly GCA_023531435.1 of Papaver californicum. Lineage (NCBI taxonomy): Eukaryota > Viridiplantae > Streptophyta > Magnoliopsida > Ranunculales > Papaveraceae > Papaver > Papaver californicum. Next base: position 44,890 of record JAJJMC010019682.1, read on the forward strand.
GTAGGCATGGTAGAAAGTGGATTCCTTCCCATCAACTGAACAAAGTTACTTTCTTATCTTGTGTAGTTGCTTATCTTAGTTGCATATACCTTTCTTTTTTATAGTCTAAATAACTCATCACTATCTTATAGCTTTGTAGCTTTTAGCCTTTTACACATCGGAAAAAAAATGAAAAAAGTTCATATTCTTTTGTGCTACTTTTTGATCTATATATGACTGACGCAAATCAAAAAGAAATGAGAAAATGGGATGCATTGTGATCCACATGGTGACAAAATTGAGAATAAACACAAAATCAACCAAGCTATTCCATGAAAATGCTCCATTAAATTGGATGCGCATTGGCCAACGCCTCGGTGTACGAATCGGCTTAATGGGCTCCAAAGCAGTCCATATCTTTCACTACTGTTTCTTCTTTTAATGTGACCTAGCGCCTATTTGTATTTCATGCCTTAGATAGGGACGTACAGTGACCTGATATACAGATGTACGTCTTCCATAAAAATATAATTGGATGCTATGTTGTGTGAGGCGCGAGACGAGGCGCCAAGCTGAATGCCTCACGTGTTGTCGCCTAGGCGTCACTAAGGCGACTAAGGCGATCAACTATCTGATATATCAACTATCAAGTAGCAGACCTATAAATCCAATGACACAGCCATCCTATCTGATCCCAGTGTCCTTCCTTATCTCAACTTCTAAGCCAAGTGCTAGATGTTGCCTAAAAACCCTCATACACACCCGATTGAATCATGGTTCGCAGCTACACAAGATAAGATTTGTGGTTCAGGCATTTTGCCAAGCACTAAATGTGCATTTTCTGATAGTAAAGAAGTTGTGTTCTGGCTGTACCAGAGAAGCTACCCAATGTACCCATATTAACTCCTTCCCTGCAACAACCCATTCATTCAAGACAATCATTATATTAACTGATACATTCCATTATTCAAAATCAATCATAGTTCATCCCTTATTTCAGTGGCAACAGCTTATTCTTCATGGTTGTATCTACGGAAGAACTTCTACCAAAACTCCTCATAACTTGTTGTAAACTCGATTCCAACACGAACCCAACTTCCTAAATCGTATCAACTTCTACAACAGTTCTCAAGCTCAGCCATTCATTGCTCAAAATAATTCACTGATTCCTCTGGTTGGTGTTATGTTGTTGTTGGTCTGTAATAAATAAGGAAAGAAGATTAAGTCTAGAAATTAAGAAGGAATGAAATGACGAGCATATCAATTTATAACTGCTGTAATCTAGGAGTAACTCACGTAATTACATCAATCACTCGTATATAAAATATAATTGAGAAAGGAAAGAAGATTAAGTCTAGAAATTAAACAAGGAATGAAATAACTAGCATATCAATTACGGATTGATATGCTCTGACTTTACAACTGTGTAATACTTTGCATTAGTCTGGTTGAAGGAATCTGTGGCAGTGATGTTGCTGTTACGTGAAATCAGAGATGACTGTGATGAGTTGAGAGGGAGAGAAGACTTTGCTGCTATTAATGGCTTCGGTGGTGGAGTGTTTGGCAGTTAGAAGAGAATGGCCTGAGATTGGTCGAGTTATTGATCGCCTCAAACTTCCTCGAGGTGACCGAGTCGCCAAAATCGCTCGTCTAATGAATTGTCGAGGTAACCAGGTTATTTTGAGGCGTTGAGGCAGTGTACCTGCGAGTTGTGCGCCTTTGGCGCCTTCGACAACATAGATTAGATGTGCATTGAATATTATTTACTGCGATCGTGGTGCCATTAAAAGACGCGTACTGCGGCAAATTTTACTACAGCAAAACATGCAACTATCATATGGGTGACTTTAATGTTCGATCAAGAAAATTATTGCATGAATAGAAGAACTTGGTGCTGGTGCTATACAGCATTAGGTAGCTAGACTACGCGAAAATCTATATATATAAGATCATGGAGGGGAGCAATTTAAGTCACCAAAGTTTTTGCAGCAACTTTATGTGTTCCTCCATAATTGTGTATATCAGTGTTTTAAGAACCGGACCGGCCGATTTAACTGGAGAATCAATGAACCAATCATATATCTGGCCTGGTTTGATACTAATCTAGTGATTTATTAAAAAACCGCTCTAAATTTTGTAAACCAGTTAAAATGGCTGGTTCAACCGGTGAATTATTCGATTCAGTTGGTTTAAAACTGGTTTGACCCAGTTATGAGGAAAAAAGTTAAGCAAGTTTTTCTATTATCAGATAAACATTCAAAATCAGAATAAGTTAAGCAAGTTTTTCTATTATCAGATTCAAAATCAAAACATATAAAATCAAACAATCATGGAAGAAGAGAATTAATGACCAACAACAAAATTAATTTCTACTGTATTTTATATTTTTTTATTGACCTAGTGGACCAGCTAGTTGAACCACTGTTAAACCGTATGAACCAGACCCAGTAATTTTAGTAGTTCGATGTTCGGTCCGATTTTTATAATATTGGTTTATATAGATTGAGCCAACGAGAAAAAAGAAATATCATGAGCAATGTCTAATTCGATAAAAGATCACAATTGAGCAATCAGAGGTGGATCTCACCTTTCTTTAAGGAGCACATGGGAAGCGGAGAACTGCCATTAATGTAGGTAGCCATAAAAGTTAGTGGCATTATTTGAATTGCATCGAGGAATAGAATAAGAATATTCAAATACTAGAAAACTAGAAATACAGTAAAACTCAAAAAGAAAATAGCAATTCAATTAAGATTAAGATGCATTTATTGTCAAGGCAACACTATTCCGGTTAAGAACCAGAAGTAGTGTTAGTTGATCATCTAAGTGCACCGAAATTCATACCGGGAAACATAAGTACTCTAGATACCTACTACAATAGCAAACACACGAAATTCATACCGGGAAACATAACCCCAAACAGGGAAACACAGATCTCCTACTAAGTACCGACTTGGGACTACTACATGACTACTACATATCTACTGATAGAGATATGTAGGACTCAATGAAAACAATCATCACTTATTATATGAAGCAGAGAATTGCAAATAAGTGCTAGGCATATTGCAGAATATTAACCCGGTAACTAAAGGTCATCGTCGTCAACATCGACTAAACGGATCTGAACTCCACCAACAATAACGTCACCATTTCGGGGAATCAAACTCACAACCAATTTCTGTGAACTTTCAGCATCAATTTCTTCAAGTAAAGTACTAATACCCAATTCCAAACTTGAAGTGTGAGTATGAGCAGCACCATTAGATGATCCATGATGAGCATGAGGAACTTTCACAAAACTACCAGCTAATTCCCCGTTATGTGGACCAACTAGTCCTTCAATTGGTTTTGTCACATAAACATCGAACCTTGCCGTTGATCCATGTGGAATTTGTATTCCATCTATGAATAAAACTTCAACTGAATCTGCTTTCTCATCTTTAGTCCTTGATGTCTTTGGCCTCTGAACTAGTACTTGGATTGGTTCTGTTAAGTTTCTTGGTTTCCATCCGAACTCGGAAACTGGTTTTAGTTTCAGTGAGTCACCTGCGCTCCTTGTCTGTGCTGCGTTCTGCAGTTTCTTGTACTTTCGACGAATTGTTGTCCATGCAAGGGCTTCCGGACTGTAACTATATCGTAGGCTCTCTGGGGTTAGACAGTCCTTCACCTGCACACAGATGTATAATTTAAACCGTGAGGAAATAACAGAAGAATTAAAGATTATGACGTTAAAGTTTCATCAAACACAAATAATTGCAACAGTAATAAGAGTCGGGCCTTTTTGTCACACTAATTACTAGTACTAAAATTGGTCACAGCTAAAACGTTCACAGAATCAAGCATGACGCACCTTAACCTTGACAACTTGGCGATTCTCATCATAGAAGATGAAAGATGAGTCGAGCCAATCGGGATCCCTGAATTCAACTTTTTGTCCACGGAGTTTGCTATAGATATCCCACATACGATCCACATTACCATGGTGACCGTAAAACACGGGATCACGACCAGCAGTGGCAAAATTTCCCATATTATGGAAAGGGGTTTGAAGTGGTCCAACCCATTGATGAAAAACGTTGTGCAAAGCCTCATTCCTCCCTTGTGCTTCAGCAGGCTTCTCTCCACCCCTTTGTGCCTTCCCCATGAAAAGTGATGGTAGTTGCAACGTTTCTTTGAATATACTATCAATTTCAGCTAAGTTTCGAGTAACAACTTCATCAATTGCTGCAGGAGTTGATGGATTAGGATCACCCATATTATACTTGTAATCGATCACCGACGTGTAATGATCTTTGTTCCGAGTTGTATCCTCAAGAGGAGAACCACTGGTCTGGTACATCTTTGGCAGGTACATCCCTTTAGGAGTATCCCAGTTCCAGAAAGGGATAGCAAAAGTTTCGTCACCAATGAGTTTTCCAAGAATTTTCTCCCAGAAGTAGAGGTAGTAACGATGCCATGGAAGGAAAAACCAACTTCCATGAATTTGAAGTAGGGTTTTTGTATTCAACTGATCAAAAGCTCCATTACAGAAAGTGCAGTGAATGGTAGCTTGTTGCGAGAAACTCCATGGATCATCAGATGGTAATGCTTTCATCTTAGCAATGGCTGTTTCAAATTTTGCGATGTCATCAGAATTATATTTGTGTGCAGCTTTGCGAACTCGTAATGGCTCTGAAGATGATGGTGGTTTGAAGTCAACGATGTTGGCTGTGGAATAAGGTGGACAGCATTTAATTTTTTCTTTGCTTTCATCATCAGTTGCGAGATGACAAGTTGCCAAGTCAGGGGGTACCATTGGAGCTCCAACTGCATTGTTTGCAATAGTAGCAGTGGTTCCATATATCCCCCCCAACCCTAAGAGCACATTTCTCCTATCAATGCCGCCATTATGAGTAGTAGGTTCTTGATTCTTTTGGTTGAGTTCACAAGAGGTGTGTGGTGTGCGGTTTGAGAGGCGAACAGATCCGCAAGTGTTTGTTTTCGGCCTCCGGAGATGGTTTCCAGAGATGGTGGGATTGGAGATTGTGGTGGTGGCTAAATGGGAGAGAGACATTGGAAATGATTTCAGTAGAACTGGGTTGTGTTGTGGGATGATGGAATAGAGAACGCATAGTGTGCTTTTATAAATGAGGATCTGCGAGTCTTATCGTATAGTCATGAATGTGGGTCGACTTAAATGATTCTGGTTGGCATTCATCTACATGGTCCCTCCCCCTTTCAGTAGCCAAAATGTATAGGATCGTTAGTGAGAATTGTTATTTTTTTTTAGATTTCTTTTGCTCCAAATGAGACAATGAGTGCATCTTTTCCTTCTCCTTTTAGGTGTAGATTTTTGGTGTTAATAACTTTCTTAGGGCAAGACTAAGATCCACCATTCCAGAAATACTGCATTAATTGATTCTTTTCTACCGAGTAATGGTACACATGGGTGACATCAAGTTGTTCTGCACAAATCTTCATATTTTCTACTGCATGGGATGAGATTATTGATAGAAGCTAATCTATAACATTATCTTCTTCTGCTGGTTTTGTTCAATGATCACACTATCCAATAGTTATTTCATGACAGTTATCTACCCGCTAAGAAATCTATTGATATGTTTGGGATTCAAAAGAGAGCTATAGCAACATGGTTTGCAATATCAGCTGATATAATTTACATGTCTGCATCGGTTCGATATCATTTTGAATTCGATTGAATAGAAGATCCAACTCCCTAATAAAAATCGTTCCTCACATTTCTCGCGGGTGAAAATAAATGGTTTTTTACCAATGTGCTAGATAAAAAACCCGTACGTTAGTAAATTTTTTGGTAACGATAAGTTTTAAATTGAGATCACTATTATCATCACTTAATAATTTTAGCACTATATTATGGTAACATCAGCTTTACATATCACCGGCGAAAAAATTGTACAAGAGTTATTGTTTCATACTCCTTCCGTCTCTGAAAAAATGTTATTATCATTTTTTTATTTTAGTCTAAAGATAGATCAACTTAAAAAAAAAATAGTAATTTTTTTTCTAAAACAGAGATAGTAGTTGTTTACAGAAAAATATCTAAATTGTGAGTGAACCACATATTAAAGTACTAAAATATATTAGGGGTGAACAGAAAACCCAACCAAATATATATATATATATATAAATTGACAAAAAAGTTTATAGATTTTCTTCCTGGAGATGATGATGATAAATAGAAGATTAAATGAAATAGAATAATGATTTTGTAGGGTGTACGTGGAGTATGCACAAGTAAATAATGGACCCAAATGACATATATTGCCTTTCTTCTGCTGATTTTATGTGCTAGAGTATGAAAGAAGATCATTTTCCAATAAAAAAGATGGTTTAGATTCATTATTTATCTATAGAAACCACCCTAGAGAAATAGCAATTAATAGGTTAGTTCTTTGCTCACTATTTTACTTCATCACACTCTTTATGTCTATTTCACGGCCCTTAATTAGATTGCAAAACCATTATCCCTTCACAGCCCAAGAGGAGCATCCATCCTTACGCATGGTGGAAAGTGGACCCGTATATCCTTTGCTAGTGGCGTCTTTTGTTTAAAGGATTCATCACTATCTCATGGCTTTGCAGCTTTGCTTGAGAACGTGTCATATTTATAGTACCCACTACCCAATACCTTAAAAAGAAGCATTTCCAAGCTTTTTAGAGTGGAAAAAGAATGAAAATCAATACTCTTTAACGAAAATAAAAGAAAAACATCCATTCAGCAAGCCGCGTGCAAATGGTATGACTCCTATCTGGATTGATTCTTTAATAATACTTGTTGATTATAAATTTTTTACTGGTGTAATAAGTCAAACAAATGGGAAAAATGAGATGCATCGTGATACACATGATGATAATGTAGACGACAGCAAAATCAACCAAGATATTTCATGAAAATGCTCCATGTGGTTCACAGTGAACTGAATTAGATGTGCATTGAGTATTCTTTACTACCATAGGACGTGGTGCGGTTGAAGTAATAGATGTGCATTGAATATTGTTTAGAAGCATACTGTGGCAAACTTTATACAGCAAAACATGTGTTTGGTTGATGTCATTGTCATATGGGAGACAGATATTCGATCAAGAAAATTATTGAGTAAATAGAAGATTTAGGTGGTGGTTCTGAACTAAGTAGACTCTCCAAAGATCTATAAATAGATCACTAACGATCTTGATGAAAAGGAATTAATATTAGCAAACATCTATCATTTAGTTTTTCCTTTAAAAAACACGTGGGAAGTGGAAAACTGCCGCTAATTTTTTTCTGTAGATGGCCATAAATGTTATTGTTGATGAGGTAGGTAGGCATTATTGAATCGGACAGTACTCGTTTTTTTGTTTTTAACAAAAGTATAAAATCAAATTACCAAACTACAAAGTTATGGTCTGTTGGGAATGTTAATTAATTTTATAGAAATAAACTAAACAAAAACAAATTATAGATTTTTCGGATTGTTTCATGAGCTTCTTTACTATGATCTTGGATGAGTAAAACAGAAAGAGAACCACACATATACGAATCATAAACAAAAGCAATAAGTAAAGTACTCATAGATTTAATGTGGTTCAACAATATATATAATGTGTATATATTATCTGCATCCACCAAACGGTTACGACCTCTTTATTTATTATAGAATCACCAACTGAGAATTACATATATGATTGACTAATCAATCCATCGACTCTCAACAATGTGAACGAACACAAGAAACTCTCACAAACGCTCCATAACTCTAAAGTAGTGTCTTCACCTAAACAAGATAATGTTTACCACGTTCTCTCTCACAACGAGATGATCTTCTCTACACACCCTGATATAAATTATCATGAAGGCCTTCTGCTCAACACCAATAATTTACTCAAGAACCACCAAGATGATCTTCTCCTTAAACACGATGTCTTATCAACATCTTCGTACGAATAATCCATAACGACATATCTTCTAGCATCAATAAGCACTCCATAAACCCATAAAGATGTACTCATTCCACCATAATGGTCTCTCACATCCACCCCAAGAGGTGGGATGAATTCCTCACATCTCTAATGAGAATTTCCTTAAGATCTCATAGCTAAAACTTATAGCCTAGACATCCTTTTATATGAGTCACATTACTTATCTCATAGCTAAAATAGTAATTTTACTCACCAGGGGCAAAACTGTCATGCAGGGGTAAAATAGTAATTTTACACATCGGAGGAAAAACAATCACTCAGAGGTAAAATAGCCATCTTACCAAAAGTTGAGGATGCATCATTTCCCCTATGTTAAGGCACTATTATGTCGTAACGCATACTCGAGAATGCATCACTAAAAAGTGTAGTAGATGAATGTCCCTTCCCCTCCTTATCTTTACTTATAGAAATTCTAATAAAACATGGAGGAGGTGTTGGTTGGAAATTCATGAAGCATACCCGAGAATGCATTATAGTGCTAAGGCACTATTATGTTGTGATGCATGCTTGAGAATGCATCACTGACCCTATGTTGTAAACCTGAGAATGATTACAGTGATAAGGTATTATTATGCCGTGATGCATGCTTGAGAATGCATCACTGACCCTATGTTGCCATGAAGCTTATCCAAGGAAGCTTCATTGATCCATGATGCATACCAGAGAATGCATCATTGGAGGTGTAGTCGATGAATGTCCTCTCCCCTCCTTTTATATACATGTGGAAATGTCGGTAAGACATATATAGGGAGAAGGTGTTGGTTAGAAGTTGATGCTTACTCAAGGAAGCATCACTGTCCTATGTAGCTTACCCGAGAACGCATTTTAGTGCTAAAACAATATTATGCCGTGATGCATACTCGAGAATGCATCACTAGTAGTGTTGTCGATGGATGTCCCTTACTTTTCTTTGCCAAACATATGGAAATGCACTTAAGACATATATAGGGAGGGAACTTGGTTGAATGTGCATGAGCGGTAATGCACATTTATGCGATGTAGCCTATACGTTAGGTGCATACTTGATGCCTAAGCGTCAATATGCTTGTAGCTTAACCGAAGAAGCTTGAATGATGCGAAAGTTTAATTTATCCGTGTTGTGTACTCGAGAATGCATACTTGTGCATACCTTGCGAAAGTCCCTTGGCCTATACGGATTAGGCTTTGCTTCTCCTTTGGCCTTGCTATATCAAGTTGGAAATTGTTTGTTATGCGGATTGTGTATGCCTAAGCATATACTTTTGAAATGATTGACCCTTAACATCGATGTGGGATTTTCCTTAATAGGTTTAAGTTGCTTGTTCCATTCGAAATGGCCCTTTGGATGAACTACGGTCATGCTTGATCCCTTCAAGGTACGGGTTGGGTACGTAGCCAGCCGCAATGAAATGCATTGAGGTGCAGCATCTTTTCGCTCATATCATCTAATTTGGAGATGATTGCGACGTTTGGGTAACTCATATCATCTGGCTCGGCTGATAATTATTACCGCACTTGATAAGGTAGTTGCATTCTATTTAATGGATGTTCATACTTTCTATCAAGCCATACAGTATGAACGGAATATGCCTAGTTGCTGCACTCTTGGAAAGAACAAGATCTGTGCATGCACCCAGCGTTAGTCGAAGCAGAGTTGATGAAGCGAAAAATAGGTCTGAAACGGCCTAGGTGTTAGTCCAAGGCATGAGTTAGGCCTAGACAATGCTCGTAAGTATGTGATGATAGCCAAAGGCATTCACCATTGGATCTAATGGCCTTGTAACCTTTGCAGAACAAGGGTGAATTTGAACGGTATGGAAACTATGTTTCAAGTATCATGCTTGCAAAACATGCTTGGAAAGGTAAATCGACCGGCTTTTTCCTAGTGAGAAGTGAAGTTTTAAGGCCCGATTATTGTCTTTCAAGTGGCGCATCGGGGAGTTTTTACTTTCCCAGTGCCGGAGGAGGAATTTTCCGGTCTATCACAAATGGTATCAGAACAAGTTCCGAGAAAACACTAGGGACTGTGTGTTTTGGACTCGTCACGTAAGTTTTTGTAATGTGACTACAAAATTTTTCATTCAAAGGAAAAACGAAAAGTTGGAAGAGTACGCCAATTGTTGTGTAAAATAAGAGTTCGTTACTGCTACAAAAGTTACTTTGTAAATTTTATGTTGGACAATCAGGCCAAGTGCTTGTGCTAAGAAAAACTATAACTACTACAATAGTTACTTCGCTAACATTTGGACGCACTCGAGTGTACTGTGAGTTTTCCAGGCCTTATTAAGCTCTTTTACTATACTGTTGGTAACCCGGAAGACCATCGCTGAAATGGTGGTAGACAACGGGACTGATCATCCCCATCCATCGCTGGAACGATGTGTGTTGTCAGGCCTGCTAGCTCCCACTTATGAGTGGTAACCCGGAAGATTGTTAGCTGTAACAGTAGGCTTGCATCTGACTACACTGGCATTTTAGTTTGGTCCTCACAATACTAAGTAAATATTGTTTGTCATATTCGATGACCCTTTCAACCATCCTGAACTTTTGGGACTCCTAAGTGTTATGGTATGTGATGTGCACTTAGGATCTCATGTTGAGAAATCCTTTTACATTTCTGAACATGTGGTATGGGACACATGTTTAGGAATCAAAATCGACTTTCTTGGTAGTGTTGTAAACCCTTTTGGGATTCATGGGTATACGGTATGGGACGTCTGCTCAGAAGATCTCGATCGTTGTTTACGACAAATCATGGACCCTATTAGGATTCCTGGGTATGCGGTATGAGACGTGTGCTAAGAAGGTCCTAACAGGTGTTCATAATAGATGTTGGGACTCTTATAGGATTTCTACGCATCATGCTATGGGACATATGCATAAGAAACCTAAATCGATGAAGCTTGTCCACAATAGTTTTTGAGTTGAATTTCAAGACGAAATTCTTTGAAGGGTGTAATAGTATAACACCCGTATTTTTGACAAAGGGGTAAAATATTAATTTTACACATCAAGGCCAAAACGGTCACTCAGGGGTAAAATAGTAATTTTACTCACCAGGGAAAAAAGGTAATTCAGGGGAAAAATAGTAATTTTACTCACCAGGGAGGGGTAAAATAATATTTTTACATATAAAGGGCAAAACATTTACTCAGGGATAAAATAGTCATTTTATCAAAAGTTGAGGATGCATCACTGCCCCTATGTTGCATACTCGAGAACATATTATAGTGCTAAGGCACTATTATGCCGTGATGCATACTCGAGAATTCATCAGTAGAAAGTGCAGTAGATGAATGTCCCCTCCCCTCCTTATCTTTACTTATAGAAATGCTAATAAAACATATATATGGAGGACGTGTTGGTTGGAAATTTATTAATCATACCCGAGAATGCATTATAGTGCTAAGGCACTATTATGCCGTGATGCATGCTTGAGAATGCATCACTGACCTTATGTTACATACCCGAGAATGCATTATAGTGATAAGGGACTATCATGCCGTAATACATGCTTGAGAAGGCATCACTGACCCTATGTTGCCATGAAGCTTACCCAAGGAAGCTTCACTTATCCATAATGCATACCCGAGAATGCATCATTGGAGGTGCAATCGATGAGTGTCCTCTCCCCTCCTTTTACATACTTGTGGAAATGTAGGTAAGACATATATAGGGAAGAGGTGTTGGTTAGAAGTTGATGCTTAATTAAGGAAGCATCACTGTCCTGTGTAGATTAACCGAGAATGCATTATAGTGCTAAAGCACTATTATGCCGTAATGCATACTTGAGGATGCATCGCTAATAGTGCAGTCGATGGATGTCCCTTACCCTTCTTTTCCAAACAAATGAAAATGCGCTTAAGACATATATAGGGAGGGGGCCTTAGTTGAATGTGCATGAGCGGTAATGCACATTTATACGATATAGCCTACACGTTGGTGCATACTTGATGTGTAAGCGTCAATATGCTTGTAGCTTAACTGAGGAAGCTTGAATGATGCGAAAGCATTATTCATCCGTATTGCTTACTTGAGAATGCATACTTGTGCATACCTTGCGAAAGTTCCTTGGCCTATACGGACTAGCCTTTGTTTGACCTTTGGACTTGCTATATCAAGTTGGAAAATGTTTGTTATGCGGATTGTGTATGCCTAAGCATATACTTTCAAAACGATCTACCCTTAACATCGATGTCGGATTTGCCTTAATATGTTTAAGTTGTTTGTTCCATTCGAAATTACCCTTTGGATGAACTACGGTCATGCTTAATCCCTTCAAGGTACGGGTTGGGCACGTAGGCAGTCGCAATGCAATGCATTGAGGTGCAGCATCATGTCACTCATATAATTTTTTTTGGAGATGATTGCGACGTTTGAGTAACTCATATCATATGGCTCGGCAATATTAGTGAGATGATTATTACCGCACTTTATAAGGTAGTTGCATTCCGTTTGATGGATGTTCATACTTCCTATCAAGCCATACGTATGAACGGAATATGCCTGGTTGTTGCACTTTTGGAAAAAGCAAGATCAGTGCATGCACCCAGCGCTTAGTCGAAGCAGAGTTGGTGAAGCGAAAAATAGGCCTGAAATAGCCTAGGTGCTTGTCCAAGGCATGAGTTAGGCCTAGACACTGCTTGTAAATATGTGATGCTAGCCAAAGGCATTCACCATTGACTTTAATTCCTTTGTACCCTTTGCAGAACAAGGTTGAGTTGGACCGGTATGAAAACTACGTTTCGAGTATCATGTTCGCAAAGCATGCTTGGAAAGGAAAATCGACCTGCATTTTCCTAGTGAGAAGTGAAACTTTAAGGACCGGTTACTGTCGTTCAAGTGGTGTGTCGGGGAGTTCTGGCCTGCCCAGCGCATAGCGCCGGAGGCGGGATTTTCCGGTCCGTCACACTCAATCTCTAAACTCCAGCAAAATCAATTATTTCTTCAAATAACTAATTGCACCCTCGCTATTTTCCATGAGCATGTCCACCAAAGCAAGTTAACGAGATATTTCATGTTAGTTTATACTAATTAAACAAACCTTCACGTTAGCTTCCAAGAAAATAACCATTTTGTATGTACCAATGTGTCTTAAGCATGACTTCAATTGAATCTCATCTCTTTGAGTCTTGCTTTACCTGAGTCTATCTCACAACAATCATGATTCTACGACCATATATCACCTTGAGCCTTACTCCCTCTAAAAGCTTATCATACCTTGAACCATTGCATACATACTTCACAACCAAACATGGCTAGCTTCACCAGAGACTTTTCCATCCGACACACCATTCTTCTACACCACTTCAGCAACCTCAACGGGCATTTACAACAATTTCCTTTTACGGGCTTTAACATTATTGTCAATCTAGTCTTTTACCTATTGTTGAGAAAGCATGTAGTTTCGACTTCGCGACAGTCAAACCACAACACAATTCGGACTCGGTTAGAATTGTGACTAAGAAGGAAGATTTCGTGAGACTTTGCTTGGTAAACGTGTCGATTATTCGGGGCGTTTCAGCCTCATCGGTAGATTTGATTTAACTAATTTAAATTTTGACGCAGTTAAAAAAGAGCTTCAGAATATGTTGAAGATTTCATATTGTTATATTCATAACAATTCATAATGTCACATATTTTGTCTTGTGCATATCCCTTTATCAATCTTTCTCCAAACGTACATGATAGACACATGTTTATGTCTAATTTGATCTCACTTCTCTATTCTTTTTAGTCCTTATTTTGTACTATTATTGTATTTTCATTGTGTTTGTAGGTATTTTTCAGAAATAAATAATCGTGAAAAATTGGCTGAAAAAGTGTTAAAGGCACCCTCCTTTTGGATATGGGAACCTCCAATGGATAAAGGCACCCAACAGATGGTTCAGGGCACCACCTTGTTTGAATTTGAATTCAAAAATTTGCGGGAGAATATCTTTCTTTAACTGTGTGATCCGGAATTTTATTGTTGGAGATATTCAAAGAGTTTAAACACGCTTATACTCTTGCCTAAAGTAAAGAAGATTGTTCCCAACTTAAACTCTTCAAAATACCAAAGAAATCTCGTGGAGTTAGTGTTTGTATAGAATCAGGAAAATTTTCTCCGGTTTGTGCTGTTAATGATTCGGACATTACATCTTGAGCTGGAGAAGGCAACACCATATCAATCTTGTGTTCAAACAAAGAAACAAAATCAGTTAGAAGAAATAGAATCATCGAGAATTAAAATATCTGAGAGAGAAAAAAAAATATTCTCGGGATTTTCTTTTACTGTCAAGAGATTTGGAGGAGTAATTGAAGATATTAGGGGTTGTAGTATATAAAGAGGTGAGCAGAGAGTCTTGGGGGGGATCTCAGGAGGCAAAAAGAGCGATCAAATTCAATCCAGAAAAACCGCTGCTGCTGCTGCATGAAGAACAAGGAATAGGCAACAAAATCTTCAACCAATCGGCCACAGTTTCTTCATCGATTTACAACGGATATTATCGCAACTGCAACGTTTATTTTCAGTTGTAACCATTTCTTCAACCCGTTTACAACGGATAATGTCGCACCTGCAATATTTATTTTCATCCCTTCTGTAACAATTAGTTTGTAACGTGTATAAACGTTACAAACTCACTGTTTTCTTTGTTTAACTCAATTTTTATCATTTGTAAACATTTTTTGAGCCATGAACCATAATTTTGAGCAAGTGATTAATATGAGGAGCTAAACCCCATCTCTGAGGCGACGAAGGAAGCTATTTTTTCCAAAGATTATGTGGTAATATTTACTTAATTAATTTATGCAATTCTTTTAGGATTATTTGCCTTGGTTAAAAATTAATTTAATAATTTTTATTAAGCAATTGTGATTTCGTTAGATGTACATGCTTGGCCTAGGTTTTAGATGTTCCATGCTTTTGTTATACAATTGTTGTTTTAAAAATCTACTTGAGAATCAAATTAAATGTAAGAATTGCATGATGGTAATTATTGAATTAAATCATTTTAAAATTTGAAAAATAGTGGAATCTAGCCTCATTTTACTCTCAATTTTGTTATCAATTTTATTTGAGTTTTGCTAGTTTTAGTCTTAGAAATTAGGTTTAAAAACAAACCTTCACAAGTCTTGAACGAACTTTATTTACCATAACTACAAAACTATCAGTACACCAACGTTTTGAAATCTTTTAATCCGTCCTTCACAAAAAGACCCAATCACACTCAGCCATATTCCGAAACCTTTAGAAAATTCTCAAGCTCCAAGCAATTCAAGATGTTGATGTTTTTATCTTCTCATGATACGTAGAGAAAATAACTGACGAAAAGTAAATCATTGCTGAACAAATTCCTCAAAAGAAATCTTTAACTTCATCTCTACAGGCTCTGTCATTATCGAAATCGTGATTTCAATAACTGCAGTAGACCAACAAACTCTCTAATATTATCACTGCTATATCATTTTCTCCAACAGAAAGTCTCAAAGCTATCATGAATTCTCAAATTAAAATAGCCAGTAAATATTAGAGGTTGACGAAAAAACGCCGAAATTGTGGTCCTTCCAAATTCATGCACCGTGTTTTCTTCTAGTAGTATATATGCGCTAGTTTCCATAGACTCTCCACCACACACATTCTAGTATTGTATATTTATTCTTTAAACTCTTAAAGTATCTAAGCGATACCTTTTTAATTCCTCACAACGGGTCTTTACCAAAATAAGAACGTATCCGCAACACAAATAGATCAACATGTTTTCTTCCAACGGTCTTGCACTTCAACTAGCTCCGATGACTTCAAATGGTGTACAAATAAACAACTCTTCGACAGAACATATCTACAAGAATCCAAAGATCATAAACTAGCTAGCTTCTCCATTGGAAACAGTACGAGAGAAACTCCAAAAACATTATTCATCAAACAAACCCTAAAAAATGTATTGACAAACTGCTTCTCATATAAGAATCTAAGAAATCATAGCTCTACCACAACCAATATCACTTCTCATCAAACAATTACTGTCCTACAACTTATTTGTAGCGTGCATGCTTCAAACAATCCAACTAAAAATCAAAATCTTCACATCTGGAACGTAATCGAACCTTAAAAACGGTCAACACTTCCAAAACGAAACCTACTACACGATTTCACCAAATCTTTATTTTAACGAACAACTAAGACTGAACGAGTATGAATTCATCTTCAACTTCAAGTTAAAGAAAATCAGCAACATGATCCAACTGATGACGATTGATAACCAAATTATTCCCTTTGGTTTGGTACAATAATAAGACTTTGACATTCCAATATTTCCATCCTTACTTCTACCAAAATACAGGAAATAAAATAATTTGTACCCCAACTACGATACTCTTGCCTTATCATAGTGTTTTTCCATGCAAACACCACCCAATTGAAAAACCAATATGCATAGGTCTTCCAAACAATTCACAAGAATCTCATATGGTATGAAGTATAGACACTCACTTAAACTTATTAAGTTTAATAATATGGTTAAAGAAAACTTACTTGAAGCAATGCTGGAGCATAGGGTTTATACTTCAATAAATATTCATGTCAAATCTCCAATGTAGAGCAACACAAACGTCAAGACTACCTATCTTGACCAAACCGAATGCGATCAGACTTTGCTTTGTACCAAAAACTGATGAAATCAAATCCTTCACATACTTGATAACATCAAACACTGCATCTTCAGATACTGGTAAAATCAAATCCTCACATACTTGATGAAACCAAATCCTTCGTTTTAATTTTTTTTTGCCAACTAGAAAACCCAAAACTTATCTCTTCAAATTTTCAATCCAATCTAAAGTTCAGATACCAATTGTTGGGGTTCAGAGCCATCTAAGCATGCTACTTAATCTTGTAAAAATAAACTAACCAACAAAAAATCATAGATTCCTCGAATTGCTCCATTAACCTTTTTACTACAATCTAAGATGAGAAAAATAAAAATAGCAAATTAGTATTCGGGTCATAGATTCTGGTATATCTTTGAGTTTGGGTCCTAAGTTTGTCTAATTTTAAGTTTGGGTCGTTGATCCGTTAGTTAAAATTCTTATATATTTCTGCACCTGCATATGTAGAGATTTCTGCACAGGCATAGATAGAAGTTATGACACCGGTACTCCAAATATCTGATTCCAGAGTGTAGGATCTGTGTAGAACTTCAGGTGACACAAGTACTCAAAATATCTGCTTCTAGAGTGTAGGATCTGTGTAGAAATTCAGGTGCGACGAAGTATGCACTTCCAACAATATTTTATTAGGATTGTTTGAAGCATGCACGAGAAATCTCTTATTCAACCACAGATCCAACTTTTCATCTAATGCAGCCATGTTTCTCTCTTTTCTATGATTTCTATTAACCAAGGATGATCAACTGGAGATCAGAGTGAATGATCAAGCACACGAGAGAGAGAGGTATGCAACAACTCCAATAAAGAGAAAGAGAAAATGAAAAAACGTTAGATACCAGTTTTTTAAATTCATAAAGTTCTGATTGGGGTTAAGCGGGGGCACACCTTGTACATGCATTTGTTTGACGGTGATCAAGAGCCATTCCATCTTCAGGTGATCGATAATTTGTGGGCTTCTGTTCAGCAGAGAATAACCGCTCCACCTACACAATAGTTTCAAGATCAATAACGTGGATTGAGCGAGAGAAAAACTGATTAAGTAATAGCAAAGAATAAAGATCAACCACAGATCAATCACCCACTAAACATGCACATGAACTTTATTTTCCTGATAAAAACACGAATAAAGAGCATCAAGAGCGGTGCTTACCAATCAGAGAAGCACAATGCATATCCATAGAAGGTTCCTCGCCCGTAGTAATTCCCCCGTGACGATTTTAAATGAGTACACATCAAACTACGAGAAAAACAAAAAGGAATGGCATCAAATACAACAAAGTTAGGGTTTATACTTGATGATAAACCAACTATTGGAACACAATCAGCTACTAGATTTTTGGTATATGGGTTTTTTATTTCAGGAACAATTTTTTTTTTCTAGGGTTACAAATTTTTTAAAGCTAGGGTTTATATATAGATCTAGATTTCGAGTACGTAGGTATTGTTTATAATATCATGGTTTAGAAATGGAAAGTTTTAAGGAGCTTAGAATCTTTTTTTTTTAATGATTTTGTACGTAATGAGAAAAATTTAAAGACAACATGTAATCCCATCGATTAACTCTTGTAACTTTTGTTGTTTTTGTATTTCTTGTGCTTTCTCAGCACTTTTAGAATGAATTTTACCGTTTCGAAAAAAAATAGAAGTTGAAAGTTTTGATTTCAGGGCTATGAGCTGAAATCATAGCAGATCTCAGAGGTGCTTTTGGCTTCAAAGTAACTTTTTTGCATTGTGAGAGAAAAAAAAGAGGTATTATGAGAAAAAGAACAACGAGAGCTATTAGAGAGAGAAAGAAGGGGTTTTAAGTTGTGAAAACTATATTAAATAAAATATAAACAAATATACTCTCTTCTAATATATAAAAAAGAAGTAAAAGTAAATAGATTTTTTTTGGGAGGGAAATAGATTGTGGGGTGAAAAAAAGAGAGGGAAATATAATTGATTGTTATGTTAAGAAAAGAGAGGGAAAAATTGGGGAAACCAATTTGAAGATTTTCTAAAATAATTTTGAATTAAATTAAAAATTAAAAAAACTAAAAATATATTCAATTTTAAACACCCTAAAACCTGATCGAATTTACAAAAGTACCACAGTTTAGAGATAATTTGGAATTAATGCAACGGATATTCTAATGTGCAATAGATATAGACGTTGCACAAAGATAGCTTTATTTGGCTTTGTCGTTTGGCTTTGGCAAGAAAGCTTTGTCGCTTGGCTTTGATGCTTACCCGATGTTTGGCTTAGACCCTTACCCGATGACGCACGCAAGAGAAGGCGGCATCATTTGGCCAAAAATTATTTGCGCCATTTGAGTAAGTCCCATGGCCGTTAAAACTCGGCGTTGCATGGCTTAGCCTTGCGAGACGGGACGAAACTAAATTTTTCACGCACAGCGTGTTCATTTGTAGCTTACTCGAGAATGCTTTGCAACGGCTTGGGCAAAAATCTTCATTTCTGGCCTTGGCAGTCAATGAATGTCACTTCCCATTCTTATACAAATTTGTAAAAATGCAATTATTGTATATATAGGGAGGGAACGTTGGATGAAAAAATAAAAACATTCCTATTTGTAGCCTACCCGAAGATGACGTTGCACACTGTGTAACTTCTATATCGTTGCAAATCCAAAATTGGAACTTTGCAAAATTGACAATATGGCATAATGATAGTTGTTTCCATAGATAGAATATATATATGAGAAATGCAAATGGAATACATAAAAAAGTCATATTGGTTATAGATACACCAAATTAATTGCTAAAAGATACCAATGAATACATATTATTATAGGACGCAACAAATTTATGAGAGATACCAATAAGGAGATAGCCCTATTATACGTTGGCATACGAGAGTAGTTATTAGTAAAACTGGATTTTCTATTAATGTATCTCAGGGTCTGTTTGGGACGGTGTAATTAGAGGGATAATTCAGTTAAGGGAGGTAATTGGATTCAAAAGTTGAGCATTCGATATGGCCATTACATGACATACTAAACTATACGTAACTCCTACTACCAAAGGAACCAGGGACGGACCCAGGATTCTTTTTGGGTAGGGCTAGAATATTGTTGGTAGCCAAAGCGACCAAAGGTCACGACAATTATTTTAATACGAATCGCATAATATGCAATAGTCATAGTAATTTATAGCAAAAAATTGATGAATTATAATTTTAGAAGAAAAATACGAGATAAATATGTTGGGAGTAAAAAAACTTTTTATTTTAAGCAAGATTTTTATTCTAATACCCTTATAATGTGAGCTAAATCCTAGAAAGACTAGAATTTATATAAATTAATGATGGGTTAAACCTAAAATCCACAAAATTTTAAATAACAAAAACATGTTAAGCTAAAATCAGGATGGGCTATAACCTCGGTTAACTCGTTGCTAGGCCCATCCCTGAAAAGAACTATATTGGATACTCATCTCTTGAGTTTTTTTTTCTAAACCGTGTTTTTTTTAATAATATTTCTGTTTTCTTGTTTTTTTATTTTTTTTAATTGTTTTTTATTATTATTTCTTGATTTTTTTTTTTTATAAATATTTTTGTAAAGAAAAACTCAAATATCCAAACTGAATCAAGAGCAATACATAAATAAAAAATTTTGTTTCATTTTACAAGATAAAAAGAAAATCAAAATGAAATAAGAATCCTTAACATGTTTAGAGTGTGCCAAACAGACCATAAGTGTTTCGCACAATTATTTTTTCTAGATCGCTAATTATTTATAGTTCTTCATTTAATGTTATTTGATGATTAATAATATGCTGGCCTTGCTTACCAACACCTGCAAAATATCTCTAATTTAAGTAGAAATAATACAGTGAAAACTCATAAAGAAATTAGCAATTCAATTAAGAAATAAGGAATAGAACCATTAAGATTAAAATGCATTTTCTGTCAAGGTAACAATCTTCCGGTTAAGAACCAGAAGTGTTACCTAATGGCACGAAAACTCATATCGGGAAACAAGAAAAAAAAAGAAAGCACAACTCTCCTGTTAACTACCGACTGGGACTACTACATATCTACTGATCGAGAAATGTAGGACCCAATGAAACAATCATCACTTATTATATGAAGAAGATAATTGCAATAGGTGCATGCTCTAGGCATATTGCGGATTCTTAACCCCCGGTAGCTAAAGATCATCATCGTCAACGTCGACTAATCGGATCTGAACTCCACCAACAATAACCTCACCATTTCGAGGAATCAAACTCACAACCAATTTCTCTGATCTTTCAGCATCAATTTCTTCAAGTAAAGTACTGATACCCAATTCCAAACTCGAAACACGACCATGAGCAGCACCATTAGATGATCCATGATGAGCATGAGGAACTTTCACAAAACTACCAGCTAATTCCCCGTTATGTGGACCAACTAGTCCTTCAATTGGTTTTGTCACATAAACATCGAACCTTGCCGTTGATCCATGTGGAATTTGTATTCCATCTATGAATAAAACTTCAACTGAATCTGCTTTCTCATCTTTAGTCCTTGATGTCTTTGGCCTCTGAACTAGTACTTGGATTGGTTCTGTTAAGTTTCTTGGTTTCCATCCGAACTCGGAAACTGGTTTTAGTTTCAGTGAGTCTCCTTCGCTCCTCTTCTGTGCTTCACTCTGCAGTTTCTTGTACTTTCGGCGAATTGTTGTCCATGCAAGGGCTTCTGGACTGTAACTATATCGTAGGCTCTCCGGGGTTAGACAATCCTTCACCTGCACAGAGATGTATAATTAAAACAGTGCGTAAACAACATTCTAGAACTAAAGATTGTGACGCTAAAGCTTCTGCAACATTTGTAGACTCTTGCCACACAATAAATTACAACGTAAGAGTTGGGCCTTTTTGTCACGCTAATTTCTAGTACTAAAATTACATTTGGTCAAATTTAACTTTCACGTAATAACACCATTATGAGAGGGAGAGAGAGAATGACGCACCTTAACCTTGACAACTTGGCGATTCTCATCATAGAAGATGAAAGATGAGTCGAGCCAATCGGGATCTCTGAATTCAACTTTCTGTCCACGGAGTTTGCTATAGATATCCCACATACGATCCACATTGCCATGGTGACCGTAAAACACAGGATCACGACCAGCAGTGGCAAAGTTTCCCATATTATGGTAAGGGCTTGCAAGAGGTCCAGCCCATTGATGAAAAACGTTATGCAAACTCTCACACCTCCCTGGTGCTTGAGCAGGTTTCTCTCCACCCCTTTGTGCTTTCCCCATGAAAAGTGATGGTAGTTGCAACGTTTCTTTGAATATACTATCAAGCTCAGCTAAATTTCTAATATAAGTCTCATCCATTTGCGCAGCTGTTGATGGATTAGGAGAATCCGTTACTATATCATACTTGTAATCGATCACCGACTTATAATGATCTTTGTTCCGTGTTTGATCATCAAGAGGTGAGCCACTGGTCTGGTACATCTTTGGCAAGCCCATCCCTTTAGGAGTATCCCAGTTCCAGAAAGGGATAGCAAAAGTATCGTCACCAATGAGTTTTCCTAGAATTCTCTCCCAGAAGTAGAGGTAATACCTATGCCATGGAAGGAAAAACCAACTTTCATGAATTTGAAGTAGGGTGTTTGTATTCAACTGATCAAACGCTCCATTACAGTAAGTGCAGTGAATAGTAGCTTGTTGCATGAAATTCCATGGATCATCAGCTGGCAATGCTTTCATCTCAGCAATGGCTGCTTCAAATTTTGCAACGTCATCAGAATTATATTTGTGGGCAGCTTTGCGGACCCGTAATGGCTCTGAAGATGACGGTGGTTTGAAGTCGATGACGTTGGCTGTTGAATAAGGTGGACAGCATTGAATTTTTTTTTTGGTTTCATCATCGGTTGCGGGATGACAAGTTGCCAAGTCAGGCGGTACTACTGGAGCTCCAATTGCATTGTTGGCAATAGTAGCAGTGGTTCCATATATTCCCCCCAACCCTAAGAGCACATTTCTCCTATCAATGCCGCCATTATGAGTAGTAGGTTCTTGATTCTTTTGGTTCAGTTCACAAGAGGTGTATGTTGTACGGTTTGAAAGGCGAACTGATCCGCAGGTGTTTGTTTTCGACCTCCGGAGAGTGTTTCCAGAGATGGTGGGATTGGAGATTGTGGTGGTGGCTAAGTGGGAGAGAGACATTGGAAATGATTTCGCTAGAACCGGGATGAGTTGTGGGATGATGGAATAGAGAATGCATAGTGTGCTTTTATAGATATAATAAGGATGTGCGAATCTCTTTTGCTTCAAATGAGTCTGTCATCTTTTCCTTCTCCTTTTAGGTGTGGACTTTTGGCGTTAATAACTTTGTTAGGTAAGATTAACGTCCACCATTACAGGAATTCTTCATTAATATAATTGATTTTTTTTTCTATCGAGTAATAGCTTCACGTGGCACACATGGGAGACAGCAAGAATAGTGGTAGTTGTTCTTGCTGCTGGGAATGGGATATTGGGAAAGAAGCAAATCTATATATATAACATTATTATCTCTTGCTGCTGGTTTGGTTCAATGATCCAAAGGAGAGCTTAATGAAATGTGTATTAGGCAGTGAATTACGCGTACGAACCAAAGCATGTTACCTCCAGAAAATTTGTCCGGAAGTTTGTGTTTAATATTGTTTACGAATAATCGATCGAGTGAATCACACAATAAAGTATTATTATTGTTGATAAAAGAGATTACAGTTTCTTCCAAGAAATAACATATAATAATAGATTGGCAAAATTAGATAGAATAATGACTGTTGTGTAACGTGTCAAGTTGACAAAGAAAAATATAGTTTCTGCTGATTTTACTTTAAAAAATATGAAAGATCATTTCCCAATAAAAAGGATGAAAAGTGCAAGTCCTTTGCACACAGTAAGCTTTTGATACTGATATTTCAGTTCCTATTATTTTTGGCAACCCTTTTCATCAGCGAATGATACGAAGGGTCATGTTTTCAGCCACGGTTCTTGCTACAAATTTGAAACGAATATAAAAGTTACATATTCAACGACCCAAGAGGCTGGTTTCCATGAGGGCATTTTTCTCGTCACAGTTTAGTAACGTTTATGTGGGAACGTGTTTGTTAAAAAGCCCTAAGAAAACGTCTTTGCAATATAATATAATATGTACGTAAAAGGAGCATATTTCATCACTCTTTATGTCAATTTCCCCCCTGCACAGCCTAAGAGGAGCATATATCCATCTTTGCGTATGGTGGAAAGGGGCCCCCCGTATATCTTTTGCTAGTGGCGTCCTTTGTCTGCATTATTCATCACTATCTCATGGCTTTGCAGCTTTGCTTGGGTACGTGCAACTGCAAGATTATGCCCATTACCCTTAAAGAAGCATATCCAAGCTTCTAATATTTGAAAAAAAGAAGAAGGTATATACATACTTTAATAAATCTTGACAACGTGTTCAAACACTGAAGTCATACTCCTAGTTTCAAAAGATGTGGAATCGTTCACACGGAGAAATTTTGTCACATCTAAAATAGTAAGTAACAACCCATTAAGTTGGGGTGTTTTTCATCATTTTCAAAATTCTTTAATGATATACTCAAGGAAAAGGTAAAAGATGAGATGCATCGTGATTCACATGGTGATAATAGACAGCAAAATCAACAACCAAGATATTGCCATGAGTGCTTTCACACCGAATTGAATATTATTTACTATGGTAGGACGTGGTGCAGTTAAACTGTTACAATCTTCAACTATCAGTTGGATGTTTATTGAATATTTAATTTAAAAAAATTATTGTTTGTAGGTGGTGGCTCTGTAGTAGGCAGGCTGCTGGAAGATCTTTTAGATCATTCAGTTTTTCTGGAAGAAAAAAAGATCGATTAGTTTTGATGAAACTAATATCTCGATCTGGCAATCAGCCCAATATCCGTCCCCTAGGCAACTTCCTTGAAAGAACACATGGGAAGAGGAATACTGCCATTATTGTATTTTTATTTTTTAGTTGGCCATAAATGTTTCTGTTAATAAAGTAGGTAGGCATTATTGAATCGGATGATACATACTTGTAGTTCAACCATGTGGTATATTTAAGTTTATATGATTTTATGTCCCTTTCGATTTTAGTTATTGGTTCGATTGGATCCCATTTGAGTTATTAACTTAGCATCGTGAATCTCATGCAATAATTAATCAATTTCTCAACCGTTGAATTATGATTTAATGTAAATAATTTGTGAATTCTAGCGATTAATAACTGACGTTTTGTGTTATTAACAAAATGAATTATTAGTATCTTAGCATCGTGGATCTCATGTAATAATTAATTTATTAAGTGTTGGAGTAGTACATTTTAGTGAAGTTGATCAATTCATGTATCTTAGAAGCATATGCGAATCGATCATGTAATAATTAATTTCATAAGCATAAATGATAATCTTAGTTCTAAGAGCAACCACAATACGGGTTGAGTAGAGTAAAAGATTAAAGACTAAAAATTTTAGTCTTTGGTCCGGCCCAAGAACAGTCGTGTATAGTCGGGCGATGTTCTAACGATACGTTTGGTGTTTGGCGGTGTCCTAGCGATGGCTTGGAAATACGGGCGAAATCCTAGGATAATGCTTACGCGAGACACAATCTTAGCGTAACGCTCGATGTGGGACGGAGTCCTAACGTAACGCCTGGTATTGGACGGTATCCTAGGACCACGCCCGAGAGACGGGCGGTATCCAGAATCACGCCTGATGGGGCGAAGGGATAGCAACGCGCCTGAAGGAGTTGTACATGTGCTAACTTACCGTGTGGGATGAATGGAACGGGCGGTGTCCTAGCGGCCCGTCTGGGATTCCAAGCGCATTGCTAGCAGCCCGCCCCATTATGTCTTCCTCCTTTGGTCATTTTTGGTCATTTTTGAAGAAGAAGAAGAAGAAAACATTGGAAATAAAGCGTTAGTATTTAGCTAGCAATGCAATGAAGAAGATAGAAATTTTTTTTTAAGAAATGCACAAAAAAGCATTGATAACTTATGCAAATCTCTGAGAAATTCTTTACACTCTCTTACTAGATTTTCTCAGGGACTCAAAAAGGGAAAAGATCTAGCAAGAGTGTGTAATTAATTTCTCAGAGATTTCATCAGCACAGATATGAGCGAGTCATTTTCAATGCAAAATACTACCAGAAATGCTATGCAATGTATGTACTCGAAACCCCACTTCTGAATGCCGAACTATATTCATGTTATATTGTCGACGACGTCCCTTCATCTTCCAGAGTGATTAATCGTGCAAACTTCTATCTAAACTTATAGTATTTAAATTGTGATTTGTTCTTTTTGTTCTTTCTTTTTTTTTTGTTTTTGGGTGTTGCAAAGTGATTGATTTACTTATATCTTCACTGTTTCTTGAAGTTCAAAATCAGCGTGCAGATATTGTCGACAACGTCCCTTCATCTTCCAGATTCAAATGGAAGATTGAAAACGTTTCTAAATTGAATGAGGAAAGTCGTTTCTCACCTATTTTCAGAACAAGTCCTCATAAATGGTATATGATTCAATTTTGTGACCAACCCTTTCTCTGGAGTACTAGTACTATCTCAATGTTGCAATTCATATTATGATATGAATACTAAATGAAGTTGCAAAGTTATTTTCTTTATTACCTAGTTATAATAGTATGACAATATCTTAGTTCATACATATTTCAACAGTTGCTTACATATTTATTGAAACTTAACCTTCTTACATGTTTGACATAGTAGAATCTGTTTCCAATAGATTCAGGTTTTGTAGAAGTGAGCAGCTTCATCTTACCATCACAACATGGATCTGTGCATGGTAAGAGATTGGTTCTGCAGTTGTAAGCCATGTGATCAGCTTCCCCACATGAGTAGCAGTAAAATTGCTTCTCTTTTAACCACTTTTCATCATCTGGTAAAGTTGGTGGAATAGGTGGTGGAATACCTTGGTGTGAAGCTACATGAGCATCTAACCAGATGAAAACTCCATAGTAGTTGCACTTCACATAACGTTGAAATCCAACATTTCTTTTTTTACTTTTTTAAGAAACAGGTACCCCGTGTAGTTGGTTAGTGTGCATTTTCTACCTTCCCAAGGACAATCTCTGGCAACATGACCAGCAGAAATACAAAGAGAACACTTGGTAATTGGTGATGAGCTTGAACCCTTCATTATGTACGTTTTGTTTGAAATTTTTTCAAGAATTTTGTTGTTGAAGCAGAAGATGAGAATTTGCAGGTGATGGTAGTGAAAGTAGGATATGACAATGGTCATTTTATAACTGGAGTGGCAACGGTCATTTTCTTTGAAAATGTAAAAATCATCCCATTAGATACTGTTAAAGGCATATGAGTTTTTAAAAAACAAAAAAGTTGAAATTTAAAATAAAATTAATTAGCTCATACAAGTTGAAACTTAAAATGACAATGCTAATAAGACTGCCCTTCACATAGGTATAAGGTATTCCAAGAATCCTTTAAGGTTGGTTTAATCTTTTCTTCAAAATTTCTGCCTTCCTAAATTCAAAGTATTGTCTTGATCCCAGATCCATCCCAGAGACATCCATCATCATTATACGAAATTCCTCGTCCGCTTCTTTCCTAGCTTGTTTTGCCGCAAACTTTGCCGATTTCTCAGCTAGTTTTGCTGCAAACTCGGATTCTCTCTGCGCCATCTTCATTTTTGTTTGTTCTGTATAGTTGGTGTTGAAGTTTTGTTGCTCTCTATAAATATTTTCCATCATTTCCTATTGGCCACTACAATGTGCTTTCCCTTTCTTCTGTAGTTTCGACTCTTTTTTTCCCATTTGACGGGTATATGTGTTAGGGATATCTCCTATGTCTTCATAGCCACTGGAATTGTTGACCAAAATTTCCTGTGTTTCCCAGTTTTTCTCACTGCTTTCGTAATCTGACTCAGCTTGTGATGAATCGAAAACAGCTGTCGTTCTTCGGGAATATTTTATATTATGTAACATAATTGCGTAGCACTCGTAATGCTTAAAACTTTTCCCACCATTAGCTTCCTTGAAAAGCCTCCTTACTTCTGCAATCTGTTTTTTTTAATTCAATTCAGTGGAAGATATACAATTCAAAACAGTAATGTAATCGTCAAAATTAATTGAGTAGTTACCTTATTTTCGGGGGACCCAACCAGTATGGTGTTCACGTTCCACTCCCGCCTCCTTTGCAGAGTAAAGTGCCACATCTTTACTTATTCCCTGAAATCGTTTCTGAAGGGAGGTTCAAGTGCGTTGTGGCATCGAAGGTATGGCTTCTTTCATCCCATATAATATACGAGACCATAATCTTTCTTCTGATTGATCGGTACCAATACTAGAATCTTGAGATATATAAAAATAAATTTTACTACATCTTAATATGTAGTAAAATTTGGACCTCGTGGTCTTGGTGGTGGTGGCATAATTCTAATCGATTCGAAAAGTAAACTGAAATGAAAAAGAAGTTAATTATTTTTGAATACTAAGTTGATAGCAATGAGTGAGTTTAGTAAGATGAAATTGGATTAATATCCCATATATAGTGCCATAATATAGTCGTTGTCGTTGCAACGATAAAATCAACGGTAACATCTCAACGTAAACTAAACTCAACGGTAAAAATATAGCAGGCGTTACTCTAGAGTAACGCCCAAAGTGGGGCGGGCTTCTAGCGGCGCACCAAACTGTAAGCGCAATTCTAGGAACCCGCCTGGTGTTGGGCGTAGCTCCAGTGAACCGCTTGGATGGGGCGGTGTCTTAGGAGTCCGCCTGGTGGTGGGTGTGATCCTAGAGTCTCGTTTCAGCAGGCGTTATTCTAGGCTACCGCTTGATCATGCGCATTCCTAAGATACCGCCCGTGTTTCTAAGCGTTGTCTTAGGATAATGCTTCGTTCCATGCGGTACACTGCGACGTCGCTTGATGCCATGTGGTACACTACGAGCCCGCCCGACTAAACCATGTTTACTCCGGAAAAATTCCTAAATCTACTCTGCTACAGTGGAATTTGACGACTAAACCTCAAATACAGTCGCGCCTCTGCGCTACACATTTACGGACCAAAAAGGATATTTGATCTTTGGTCCGTGTTTTACTCGCTCCTTTATGGACGCTCTAAGCTTTTTTTTTTGTTTATCCGATTTTTTATAAGATTTAGAAATAATAATAAAAGTACAGCGATCAAAGAAACCAATAACAAGGGGAGAAAAAGATTATGCACCCCGGGTTTAAGTGAGCACAAATTTGCACTAGCCAAAATTTGGGGTGCGGTGGGTTGACACGTATAGCATTTGCAACTAGCTATAAATATTGTGCAACTGCTATAAGTGCTACAAATACTATATTCACCGTGCAGACAGACATAAAAGGTTGGGTTGGGCGCAGGAATAACTCATATCCCCTATGCCCTCGGTTGTCATTATAAAATTGTCAACGGGCCATAGCTCTTTAAGTATTTGGAAAAATCTTCATTTGATAACTACATATTTGTTGACGGGAGAATGTAAGAAAGAGAGACCTTATTCATTAGATATCAATGTAGTATTACACATGAATAAATCTTTATCTATAAGCTAGGGTTAAAACCCTGGTCATATATTGATGGGCCGCATACATAGTCCAAAGGCCCTATAGCACTCCCCTTTGTGGGTTCAGCAGTAGTGCTTCATACGTAGTGCTTCACATTTAGTGCTTCAAACGTAGTGCTTCAAATATAGTTCTTCAGATCTAGTTTCTCTCATCGATGACCAATGTGTCGATTTAGACTATGAAAAAAAAATCAACAAAGTTAATTAAAGAGATCTAGTTTAAGAAATGAAAACGATGAAAAAAAAAAACAAAGGTTAATTAGCACTTATCGTGTTATCAATCTGGGAAAACAAAGAAAAGAAATTACAAAATAAACAACCCCAATGATATATCAGATCTCGATCAAATAACTCAATCAAATCGTAGAATAGTTAAAGAGACTGTACTTTCACTAACCGTCATCAAACCCTAAGAAAGTTGAATCATAAAAACTTTATCTTTCTTTTTCCAAAATAAATCAAACTTGCTGCAGCAGGATCTGATCAATATCGTTGTTAAATAACCTAAGTTTTCAAGCCCAAAAAGAATCAAAATTTCAAAACCTTATTACTTCGCTACAGAGATCATATCACCAAAAAGAACCAGATCGCATCATATTTTTTACTGCCAAATAAGGGAAAAAAGGGAATTCGGAGCCTAGAGAGAGAAATTGGTAGGAAAGAAATATAAAAGGAAGAAAGGAAATTGAGAGTCTAGAGAGAGAAAGTGGGAGGAAGGGAATATATACGTGGAGGTTGAGTTTGAACTTTACCGAAATAAAAATAAATTAATTTTTTTGTTTTATTAATAATAAAAATTAGTTAATAATTTTTACCACAATCATATTGAATACCGCAGCAATATACCATCTTTTTTCCGCACACCTATGTAGTATGAGGTAAAAACCCACTATTTTACCTCGGTAATTGTTTTAGTGTGGTTAGAAAGCCGTTTCCTCCACACCATGATGTAACTGTAGCAATAGATGTATTTTGCCACATGAACTCAATTATTTGGTTCCGTAATAAAATGACAAGGGAAAAATTCAATGGGATAAAATCTTGACGTAGGGAAAAGAGTACAACGCAATAGTCCAGAAGTATGTCTTTGCCGAATACCCATACAAAGTATCTTTTCTATGTCTCGTGGGTGATTGGTGAAAACCCAGTATTGATGTGTAATAGTAATATCACTACTACTAGTTGACTTGTGCTGAAAACTGTTGATACTCCGTGCTTTGTTATGTTGATTCTGAAATCGGTTTCGCTTAACAAACTATCGTGT
Source organism: Papaver californicum (assembly GCA_023531435.1). Taxonomy (NCBI): domain Eukaryota; kingdom Viridiplantae; phylum Streptophyta; class Magnoliopsida; order Ranunculales; family Papaveraceae; genus Papaver; species Papaver californicum. Next base: position 75,318 of record JAJJMC010019682.1, read on the forward strand.
TTCATTTCTTTGATTCCGATATTGTTCAGTAATATCAATGTGATCTGCAGGTCTCCAACATTCGGCATGTACCTAGAGTAGATGTTGTTGTCTCACTAAAAACCTTGTCGAGTAACAAAAACCCTGTGGGAAAAAACTAAACTCGATTGAAGAAAAAAGAGTACAACACAACTTCACATTTCAAATTAAAATATGTCGACATCACACCCTTGGATCCTCCCCCTGGTGTCGGCATCTCCCCCTGATTCAATTCAGAGGAGTTTCCAGACAGTTCATTTAGTCATATATTTTTCGAAAGTGAATATAGTTTATGACTTAGAAAATAAGTCAGTCATGTCTCCCCCTGATTACATTCGTGGGAGAAAAGATTATTGTACCTTCATAATCAAAAACTTTTAGATTGCACTTCCTTTAACAATTTTTTTTATTTTTTTTTTGCATGGATAAAGCAAAATCATGTCAATGGTTACATTCATTATACTATACCAAAGACGTCGCATCGGCGCTAATCTATATCTAGTTAACAGGTTCACTGAGGATGAAATATTCGGTCGAGTATATTATGCTAAGTACAACGATGCGTCTATTGCACTTAGATATGGGAATTTCATCTCCCAACACATC
>JAJJMC010019682.1:75951-113174 GCA_023531435.1 Papaver californicum
ATGCAAACTGGTGGTATAATACACCACAAACTCGGTGTTCGATCGAGTTTTCCCCAAAATTTTCATCTCAAATTAATTCAGATTTCAAGCAGCTTGTAAAATCTATTATTTCATCAAGAGTACATATAATGTCCATATCATTGACATAGATAACTACAATTCCAAATCGTGAACTTTTCTTTGTGACTACGCATGGTGCAATACCTTACTTGTATAACCTTTCCAATCAAATAGTTACTTAGACGGGTATACCAAATCCTCCAGATTATTATAATCCATAAATGAGCGTTCTAATTTAATGACATTCGCACTCTGTAGTTTAAAGTCATTTGATTTGGGAGACAAAAGGTTATCAGACACTTTTATGAATATCTTTATCTTTGAATCCGTACAAAGATATGTAATAACCACATATCAATGTTGCATTTCAAGTCCTTTTGAAACTACCAAGCTAACTAAGTTACAAAACGTTGTAAAGTTCATTATAACAAAGTAAATAATTCCATGGGTTTGTCAAAAACCTCGCGCCACAAGGCGAGTCTTTATACTTTGAGACTCCATTCTTCTCACTGCACTTTCTGATAAATAATCATGTATGTCCCACAGGCTTTACACTTGGTTGGTTAGCAATACGACATTAGATATTTGTATATTTGTCAAATAACCATGTTCTACCTAGATTGTGTAGGCCAAATATGCTCTTGTTGATATTAAGCAACAAGGAGCATGGTTCGATCTCATCGTGTTTTATTTATTTGAGCAATTGTATATGAAAATAATAGTCACCAATATGGTTGCATGATCTTTCCATTGACTCGTGCGCGTTCTCATAATCCTTTAGGATTTCATTGTTCTCTAGAATCATTAAACTTCGGAACGTCCTCCAGTTTAATTCGTGGAAATAATCAGAGACAATTCAATAAGATGATTTCATTGATGATATGAATTAGGTTGTTCCTTACTTACCTACTTCCTTTCTAGGTGAGTATTGATCGAACCTGGTGGTCTCTCCATCTTCCTTTATGGAGCCACGACCTCAACTATACTTCCACAAAGTGCAGTTGTAACACTTTAGTATATGGTGTAACCCTTACTGAGGATTTCTAACCTTGCAGACACATTTGCAGTTGGTATGTGTGATCTTGTCACTTTACCGATATTAGTGCACTTTCTAAAAATCGGTTATCTTGCGGAGTACAAGAATCAATATGAGACAAAGTGGGAACACTCCACGATAATTCTTGTCGTTCCCTTAAGAAATCTTTTTTCGTATCTCCCCCGAGCGATGGGAAGACTATCTCATCAAAGTGACAATCCGCAAATCTAGCGGTTAAGAGATTGCCTGCCGAAGGTTTCAAAATACGGATAATTGTTGGGAATTCATATCCAACATAACTACTTAATCGTTTTAATGACCCATTATAGTACGATGTGGAGTTGTAATGGCACATATATAGCACAACCAAAAATGCGTAAGAATACAAATGTCAGGCTTATATCTAGTTATCAACTGGTATGCAGAAATGGTTGACTAATTGTGGGTTCTAAAACGAATAAGTGAATATGCATATAATATCGCATATCCCACAAGCAGTCATAGGAAGGTTGGTACGCATAACCTATGCCTTATACACCATCTATAACCTTTGATGGTAGCCTCTGCGAGACCATGTGGCATAAGATGCTCTATACTGATCCTACTAAACATGCAATATTCATCAAGTTCTTTTGATGTAAACTCTCTAGCATTAACAAGGGTGGTGATCCCTTAAATTGTGTAATATGTGCTAGGATTGTTTCAAAAACACACATCCACCAGAGCCATAAGTCATTTGAATGGTCCGCATTCTGCATGAATATGTTCACAAATATCACCTTGTTTCTTTTGAAAGAATTGGTTGTTTACCATATGCATCTTATGATGGTCTCAATCCTATTAACTAAAGAAAGACTTTGTTAAATGAGTGACATGCTTTATTACTTTAAAAGCATATTGGGAGGGGAGGTGGTGTTTCTGGTAATTTAGAAAGCGTTGATTGTGAGAGATGCCGTTACTTTGCATTCTTTCAATCATTGTAATTCCCATTTTTTTGTTCACTTAAATAAAGGGATGTCCATTTGAGTTCTTTCAGAATAGAACATCATGTCACAACTAAAGTGTTTTTATGGTTACATAAAAACCTGAATGAGTCGATCCCCAATATTACATTGTCGGTGACGAACGATATGGATTCAATTTTCCAAGTATGAGTGACTTGCAGTTCACTAAACTAATTGACTCATTATTTTCTATGAAATGTTATTCCTTTCATATTCATTATATGTAATTTATAGATGCATTTTTATTCTCAAAGTGAATTTCTGTATGATAACCGTTTGAACAGATTTCGTAGGAAATTAACAAAGTGTGATTAGCTCTTGGTTCTTACAGATCTCATGTAACTTTTAATCTTTATACCAATTAGGCAGTAAAGATTGAGCATTGGTTCGCTCGACTATTATTTGTCATGATCCAATAATCACATGGCACTAAATAAGGAAAAAACTCAACAAATAGTTGTATATTTCCTTAAGAGCTTCATGTAATAAGTGGTGTGGCCTTATTATGTAACAAAAGAAAATTTATCTCATTTACTTTAGAATGTTACATTTCATGAAGATGATATACTTTCATCATAATGCACGAATGATCCTTATAACTCAAGTGCTTTAGAGTATATCTCAAGTGCTCCAGAGTATTTTAGTCTCGTAGAAATGATATACTTTCATTCCATAAGAGCAGACAACAGATATAATTCTTTAAAAAAAATTTCTTTATTTTGGCTAACGAAATATCGGTTAAATTATCATGTAACCAATAGTTTAGGATCAAAACATACAAAATCTAGAATCAAACTATACAAAATTCGATTGGATACCCAGACCCGCTATGTTTAAGGGTAAATAAGAAATTTATAACAGAGATACATATGTGTATTTTACAGGTATTATATAACTTTCAATGTTTTCATTCTAGCCTAATTGTACCGATGATTTAAATTGGCAAGCAAGCAATATTGAATATTCTCTTAAATTTTACTTTTGGTTGTTGGGATGACATTATTATAATTTAATATGTTAATTAAATTTAAGTAGTTTAATATTTAAATAACTTTTTTTGTTAACATGTTAACTATTTTTAGAATTCTTAATAAAAGCATAAAATCTGTGGATTTATCCACATCCAATCCGTCCACCCGTCCATCTATGGATGTTAAATCCACGGACGTTGGATTGGACAATGATATAAATCTAATATCTGCTATTTAGATAGGTTGGATTTGGGTGGTATCAAATCTACGGATTCCACCCGTTGTTCATCGCTATAAATGAACCATAGAAAACGTTTTAAGTCTAGCCTAATAGGTTTGAGGCCATTCGGGATGAAGACTCTAGATTCTTGATATTGTTGAGCATTCTTGGAAGAACGTTAATAACAATGGTAGTAGTTCTTGCTCTTATACGTGTGTTGAAACTTTTCAAAAAGAGTGAGAAGAATGGATTGAGAATGTGTTTGGTAGTGTAGATAAGAAAATTGAAACTGCCCTTATTGAGTTAAATTGTGCTTAAGTTGCATTTTATAAAGCCCTACTGACGCCCACAAAGGTGATTTGATTTGATCTTTATGAATATTTCAAGTTTCAACCTCGGAAAAAATATTTTGGAAGCAAAAGTCTAAGATAAATTGGATTTCAAGGATTGTAATCTTAATACTATATATTCTTTTCATTCTTCACTTATGATTAGGAGGATAATAAATGAAATTGTTAGGTTGAAAAGTGAGAATGGTGACTCGATGGAGAAGGAAAAATATAGTGTGAACCACGTTGTTAATCACTTTTATGACCTCTTCGAGTCCACAGATGCTAGTTTTAAAACTAATGAGCAGGTTCAGACTTTGTTTTGTAGGGTCCTTACTAGATGTATAAAACGGGCCGGTACAGTCTATTAAAAGGTTCAGCGTGTTACGTGTTATGCGGTGCATACCAGAAATTAAGATATGCCGTGTTGTGTCGTGTTTAAGGGTGTGTTGTGTCAGAAAAATAATCGTGTTGTGTCGTTTTGTGCTATGCTTGATAAATTTATTTTATAATTTTCAAAGTTAATATTTTCCAAATATTTAAGTATTATATGTGTTGTTATAGAAATGACTCAACATAACGAAAATAAAATGTCAAAAATTGTTTAGAATAAACACTTTTTTGTGAAATATACACAAAATTTGCGGTATTATACCGTATTTTTGTAGTATATTATACATGTTATGACGTGCTTTCTTAGCGTGTTGTGCTATACTGTGCAACGTGTTGTGTTGTGCCACTGTGCCGATTAGTCTGGCCCAACAAAACATATAAAACTATCGTGCTTAACTAACTCACGCGTTAGGTTAGACTGTGCTCAAATTTTAGCGTACAGTGCTGGGCTGTGCTCGTACCGGAATAACCCAATTTATATTTCTGGTCCTCAGAAGTGATGATAATGCCGGGTTGATTCAATCTGCTACTGTTAATGTTGAAATCAATGTGAACCTGGTCCTGGTCGACTACAAAGGTATTTCTTTGGTAAATTCTGGGACCAAGTTGGTCTTACGTGATTGAGGTAGTAAATGATTACTTTCACTATGGCAATGTTGACCCTAGACCTAATTACAGACCTATAAAAAAAATAAAAAATAATTGTGCTGAGAATTTTTATTTTATTTTTGCTTTTAAATAAAAACTACATTTAAATGGACTAAAAATAAATAGTTTAGAATCTATGTTAACTAATTAGAATTTAGAACTGGACTTTAAAATCAAAAGCAGTGATATTGATGGGCTAAAACTACATTAAGGAGAATGGAATGCTTTATATAAGTGGAATAAGAATAAAATCTCACAAATTTCCTATAGTCTAATAATGTTGGGCCAGAACGGTGACGTACTAAAGCCTAGGCTAGCCCTTTGGTACGCCCGTCCCGGTACCAGAGTCTTGCAATTCCAATTTACTATCCGCAACATTTTTTCCTTCAAAACGTTAAAGTATAACAAAAATCTTTTCACAAAGTTTTCTCATTCAAAGGGTAAATGTTGCGAAAATGCCAGATCAAGGTGCTTATGGGGAATTTTTAAGATCCCTTTATTAAAAAACCGAAAAGAGAATTACAAAAATAGAAGGGGGGCATACAACCAAAAGCTTCCAAAAGAGAAAGAACACAATAACCTATACTTGAACTTGCCAACAAGAAGATTTGATTAATTGCTTGAATGAATGAAATGCTTACCATATTCCTCTATAAGTGGTTGAGACTGAATATAAACTTCCGCACCTAAATTATCTTCATCATCTCCTCCATATCGTCTCCGTCTTTCTTGAAATGATTTTAATGCCTTCACAAATTCTTTCTCGCCGAAATCAGGCCAAAGACATTCCTCAAAATAAAGTTCAGTATAAGCTAATTGCCACATTAAGAAGTTACTGATCCTACGTTCGCCACTAGTTCTGATAAGTAAATCAGGGTAAGGGAATTCAGTACATTTTGTTTCAAGTTCTTGATTAAGTAGTTCTTCATCGACGTCTTCTGGTTCGATGAGATTATCTTTTGCTTTGCGACACATACGTTGACATGCTTGTATGATGTCTTCTCTCCCACCATAGTTAACTCCCACAATCACATGAAGTCTCGTGTAGTTTTTCGTGGCTTCTGTTGTCTTTGCAAACACTTTTTGTAGTGCAATTGGTAGCTTTAGTGGATTCCCTATGAAAGATACTCGTACCTTATTCCTCATGAAAACCTCTAGGTCTCTCTCACAACCTATTTCAAAGGCTTTCATTAAGAAGTCAATCTCAACTTGAGGCCGAACCCAATTCCCAGTAGAGAATGCAAATACTGTTAAGACCTTAATTCCCCATTTGCAACATAATTCAGCAAGAAGTTTTAGACTATGAGTTGACCCATGATGACCTAACATAGGTTCCAACCCTTTCTGTTTTGCCCACCTTCTGTTGCCGTCCATCATTACTGCTACGTGTTTTGGTATACGCTCACGAATTAGACCAGCAGGCAATTCCTCTTCTGTCCAAAGTTTTGCATCACTAGCTTTGAGTTTTCCCATATCCTTGTACAGTTGTTCTTCAATGCCCACCACCTTCTCCATCGTTTATGTGGAATGAGGTGATGATTTGTAAAGAATTGACGATAAAAAAGAAGAGTTGTGCAGAATCAAATTGAAATTCTGCTACTATTGCCGTTTTAGCTTTCCAGGGTTAACTGTTAGATATATAGACACATATAGTTATGATCCAGAAAGAAGGTTTGTCAAATTCCACAGCTGTCTATATGTTTAATCTAAATTATCAGAACATGACATAAAGAGTAACGCGTAATTATGACAGAGATGCATGTTGTCGATTGGATTGGCATAACAGATCTGAAGAATGAAGATTATGTCATGTACCTGCCAGCCCTTAACCAGGAAAGCAGTGCCCAAGTAAGAAGTTAGTTAGAAGTAGTCAATAAACTAAATAAAGTGTTTCAGTTTTAATGATTATGATTAGTTAGTTAGTCAGGATGCACCCACGTATAGGGTTGTAGTGAAAACACATTAGGGTTTGTTTTCTTAAGGTTCCTATTTAATGTCAGTTGTAAGAGAGGAGAGGTCAATCAATGAATTACGAAATAGAAGAGGCTGTACTCTTTTGAGTATCATAGGTTACTTGTGTTAGCTACCATAATTTACTGTTTTTATCCAGTAGCCCTTCATTATGACTGGAGGTCCTTCAATCAAAGATGTAGACGCAACAACAAAAGAAATGAGTTGGGAATTATACTTCTAATATCACTTTAAATGTTAAGTCATGGAATTCTAATTGGAGAAACGAAAGACTCAATAAAATTTGGAGAAATGTCCCGGTCTCAATTTGGTGGTGTATATGGAAGGAACGGAACGCAAGGATTTTCCAAAATAAAAAGAAACAATTGGGAATTCTTGCTAGAAATGTTAAACTTCAAGCGTTCTTTTGGGCCGAAGCAAATACAAGAATGCTAGGCCTAACGGCAAACATGGTAATAGCCTTATGTGATTGTTTATTTCGTCCTCCGTAATTTTATAGTTAGTCGCTTAGGATTTCAACTTTTTTTCGGTTTTCTACTTTGTCCGTCTTCCGGTTGTATTCATTGGGTTGAGGTACCCCTCTTAAGTACCTTCTCTCTTTAATGAATTTCCTTTTGATCGATCAAACAAATAAAAGAAATGAGTTCTTTACTCAAGAATTTGGCTGAATCTAATATCTGTGATAGTGCTTCTCGTACAACTGAAGCTCAAGGGGAGAAACTGATAGAAATAAGTGTAAACATCAAACATCCGACTTCTTAACCTACAACCACAAATTCGAAGTTAGATACCTTGATTGAAATATTATCCAGATCTCACAACAATACACCTTCCTCTTCTCACTCTACACCCCCTCATTCTTCTGGACACACGTTTCAGTCCCACACAAATGTTCTACAAGGAGGTTCATCTAATCCCCATCACAAACTCCCTAAAATAAATCTACCAAAATTTTTTGGAGAGAACCCTCGAAGATGGATACGAAAGTGTGAGAGATATTTTTTTAGATCCACCATGTTAAGGAGCCACAAAAAGTTGAGTTTGCTTCTATGTCTTTGGAAGGGAAAGCAGATTCCTGGTTCTTTGATTTTTTTTTTACTGGTAAACTCTTTACACAATGGTCTTATTTTGTTGAACATATATGTTGTCGTTTTGAAGACTTGGATAATGATAACTATGTGGGTTGCTTCGACAAACTATCTCAAACCACAACTATGGATGAATACTTTGAGTAATTTGAGTTATTAAAGGCACTTATGATAAACAAGAACCCATCTCTCTCAGAAGAATGCTTTGTCTTGAGTTTTATCAGTGGCTTGAAAGAGGATATTAGAAGTTCAGTTCAAATGCACAAGCCTACCACTTTTTCACAAGCATTTTTTCTAACAAGATTATAACAAAACGCTCTCTCATTCAAATTCCCAAATCCCTTCACTCCTAAACTACCAACAACTTATTCTTATTTCAACAAATCCTCTTCACCCTCCATCAAAAACCCTCAGCCACCACTATATACATTTTCTTTTACTCCTTGGAAGCCCAGTTCTTCTACAACAAACACCACACCACAAACTAGATCTGTTTATGTTCCTCCAATTAGAAGACTCACACAAGACCAACAAAACCAAAGACGTGCTAAGGGCCTTTGCTATAATTGTGATGAAAAATATGTAGCTGGTCATAGATGCAAGTCTCAAAAACTATTTATGGTAGTAGCTGAGGAAGAATTACCTCCCACAGATGATGTTCCAACTCCAATACCTTCTGAGGAACCATTGGTCGAGACATACATTTAAATTTCTCTTCATGCCATCACAGGAAATGTGAGTGGTGATACTCTACGTATCCCTCGGGTGTTAACTAAGAAGGCAATAATTATCTTATTAAACACAAGTAGCACCCATAGCTTCATAGATGCTACTCTTGCTAAACAATTGGGGTGCCCAATTTTTCCTACTGCACACATGCTAGTAACAGTGGATAATGGAGCAAGAACTACTAGTTCAGGTGTATGCAAACAACTCAAATGACAGATGCAGGACCAACAATTTGAGTGGGACTTACATTTACTACCACTTGGAGGCTGTGACATGGTCCTTGGAGGTTGTGACATGGTCCTTGGAGCTGATTGGTTGCGCACTCTAGGTGATGTTATGTTCAACCTCTCTACCTTATGCATTTCCTTTGTTCATCAAGGCTCTACAATGACTCTCAAAGGTATATCATCTTCTCCAACATTAAAGATGATGAGTGGTAAGGCAGTTAAAATTTTTTTCAAAAAGAACACTCATGGTTTATTGAGTCAATTTTTCTCCATTATTGTTGCACCTGCACCTACTAAAATCCACAACCCATTCAAGAATTGCTTCAAGAATTTGAGGACATCTTTCTGAGCCAACTCAATTACCCCCACAGAGATTCCTTGACCATCAAATACCCCTCAAACCAAATGCACAACCTGTCAACTTAAGACCATACAAATGTCTATTCATTCAGAAATTTGTTGTTGAATCCTTGGTTACAAAAATACTTCACTCTAACATCATTCAACATAGCCACAACCCCTTTGCATCACCTATTCTTCTTGTCAAAAATAAACACAATACTTGGTGTTCTTTTGTTGATTACAGGAAACTGAATGAGCTCATATTAAGGATAAATTTCTTATTCCTGAGATTGAAGAGTTGTTAGATGAATTACATGGGGTCAATTTCTTTACCAAAATAGACTTGCACTCAGGTTACCGCCAAATAGAGTCCACACTCCTGATATACCTAAAACTTCCTTTAGGACTCACCATGGCCATTATGAATTTAGAGTGATGCCATTTGGTTTAACAAATGCACCTGCAACATTTCAGGCTCTCACGAAATCCAACTTTTAGGAGTACCTTAGAAAATTTATGCTTGTATTTTTTGATGATATTTGGTATACAATGCTAACCTTTCAGACCATGTACAACAGTTGTATCTGGTCTTATCCTTGATGAGGCAACACCAACTTTATGCCAAATACTCAAAGTGTTGTATTGCTCAAACCTCTTTGGAGTATCTGGGCCACATCATTATAACTGAGGGTGTAGATGTTGATCCAGAGAATATCATAGCCATGAAGAATTGGCATGTCCCTACAACTCTCAAACAGCTCATAGGATTCTTGCGTCTCACAGGATACTACAGAAAGTTTGTGAGACGCTATGGTTCTATTATCAAACCACTAACTGATATGCTCAATAAAAATGCCTTTCATTGGTCTACTGAAGCATTTTTAGGCTTTTAAGAAGTTAAAATTGGCTATGTGCTCTACTCCTGAAATGGCTTTACCTGATTTCTCTAAGACTTTTGTAGTAGAAACTGATGCTTGCTCAACTGGATGGTGCAGTTTTAATGCAAGAGGGAAGAATTATTGATTTCTTCAGCAAGCCACTGGGTACTCAAGCTATGGACTTATCTACTTATGAGAAGGAGATGTAGCTGTGGTTAAGGAAGTTACCAAATGGAAACATTATCTATCTAGCAGCCACTTCATAATCAATACAAATCAGCAGAGCATCAAGTACTTCATGGATCAAAAACTCACTACTGTGCTACAACAAAGATGGCTCATGAAATTCCTAGGTCTGGACTATACTATAATCTGCAAACAAGGGAAAGAAAATACTGCTGCTGATGCTCTTTCCAGATTACACTTAGATCTATCCATTAGCTGCCACTTTGTGATTCTTTCGACTCCTACTTGGGCTGGTGACATAATACAAAGCTATGAAAATGATCCACGGGCTTCACATATTATTCCACAACTGCTAGGGAATGATGCTGCACTTCCTTACTACACTTACAAGGAGGGCATATAAAGATACAAGGGAAGGATCTATGTGGGACAAGGTAACACCTTGAGAGGTTCAATTCTGGAATCTATTCATGCTTCTGCAGTTGGGGGCCATCCAGGGATGCAAGGAAGTTACATGAGAGCCAAAACTTACTTCTACACATCCAGTTGGGGGCCATCCAGGGCAGGGATTGAAGAAGCAAATCTTATTACTTGTAGCCAATGTGATATATTCCATAGAAATAAAACTACCACTACACATCCAGCTGGTCTTCTACAACCATTACCCATTCCTACTCAAGAATGGAAACACATCACCATGGACTTCATTGAAGGACTACCTGAGTCTCACAGGAAAGATGTCATTATGGTGGTCATTGACAGGTTCACAAAGTATGGTCATTTTGTAGCCTTAAGTCACCCATTCACTGATGCTTTTGTGGCTCAAGAGTTCATCACTAATATCTATAAACTGCATGGCATGCCTGCATCCATTGTTTCAGACAGGGACAAGGTCTTTACCAGCCAATTTTGCAGTGGGCACTAAACCTCACCTTAGCAGTGCCTATCATCCTCAGACAGATGTATAAATATAGAGGGTCAACTCTTGCTTAGAAGGATACTTAAGATGCATGAAAAGTGACAAACCAAATAACTTGTTCCCATGGCTTCCACTTACTGAATGGTGGTACAACACCAACTACCACACCAGTCTCAAGATGTCCCTATTTCAGGCCTTATATGGCTACATTCCTCCTCATTTAGCCTTTCCCACTGAAGCTACTACTTCTGTTGCTGCAGTTGAAGATTATCTTAAGAATAGGGATGCTATGATTGACATACTCAAAGATTCTTTACATCTCGCTCAAGAATGGATGAAATGGTTGGCTGATAAGAAGAGAGTAGAAAGATGCTTTGTGGCAGGAGATTGGGTTTACTTAAATCTTCAGCTTTATAGATAATCTTCTATCTCCTTGAGAAGAGACTTCAAGTTTCACCATACATACCATGTTTCACAGTTGAAGAAAAAGATTGGTGCTACAGTAAGAACTTGTCCTACACTGCCACTAGTGGGTGATTCTGGTGAGATAGTTTTCCTTCATGTCGCTATTCTTGACACTCGTGAGATTACCAGAAGTGGTCACATAGTTCCATAACTCTTGATTCAATGGTCTCACACCTCACCTGAAGATGCGACTTAGGAGGACAAGGCTCATGTTCATGTTCATTTTTCAAATTTTTATCCTTGAGGATAAGGATGATCTCAAGATGGGGTATTGTCATGTACCTGCCGGCCATTAACCAGGAAAGTAGTACCCAAGTAAGAAGTTAGTAAACTAAATAAAGTGTTTCAATTTTAATGATTATGATTAGTTAGTTAGTCAGGATGCTCCCACGTGTAGGGTTGTAGTGAAAACCCATTAGGGTTTGTTTGTTAAGGTTCCTAGTTATTATCAGTTGTAAAAGAGGAGAGGTCAATCAATGAATTAAAAAAATAGAAGAGGCTGTACTCTTTTGAGTATTAGAGGTTACTTGTGTTAGCTACCATAATTTACTGTTCTTTGTACTTCATCCATAACAGATCAGTGGAACACGTATTCGATCGAATCAATAAATTCGATTTGACAGCTCGCATTTCCCTGATTAGGTAACCAAGTTATTTGTTAATGCTGCTATATTTTAAATGCCTATTAGCTTACAGAAATGCGCATGATCTTACATCAAAAATAAAAATAAAACTAAGAACGGTAATGCTAACTGATTATACGTTTTAACTACGTACGGACATCCGCAAGTTAGTGCTAATCCATTGTTTTGTGTTACAGAAACATAGAAGAATATGCAGAAAACACCAAAAACCAATTGAAATAACTTTCTTATAGGATGTCAAGGAAAACACAATCTGAGTAAACATATATTCAGTCATGAAACATAATCGGATAACGAGAAACGTAATCAAAGGGAATATCAAGAACTAAGAAGCTGTTAACTTGCAGGTACATGCACAACATGACTACAATATCAACTGCAAAATGCATTATTTTTATAAACGTGCCCAAACAGGGTCGTTCGTAGATGATTAAGGACAAATTAAACTTTAAAGTTCAAGGATGCATGCGATGAAATTCCAATGTTGTCGATTATTTGAAGTCACACTGCAAGAGCCGATGCCCTTGGTATTAATCTTAAAGGAGTAGACTTTTGCAATGACGTCTGAAACTTTTCCTTCATGTCGACAGATTCAGGTGTGATGCCATTTTCAAAGGTCCAATCAAAAGATTGGAGCAATGACCCAAGCACAATGTGAAGAATTTGGTGAGCCATGGGGAGGCCAGCACAAATACGTCTTCCAGATCCAAATGGTAAATATTGAAAATCTTGTCCGCGGTAATCAGTAGCATTTCCTAAGAAACGTTCTGGACTGAACGAGAATGGATCCTCCCATAAAGCTGAATCCCTTCCAATACCCCAAACATTAACAACCACTCCTGTGTCCTTAGGAATAATATACCCCATGAACTCCGTTTCTTCAACAGTAATGCGTGGTATTAGCAAAGGAGCAGCAGGATGCAATCTCAGTGTTTCTTTAATAACCGCACCCAGATAAGGTAAACTTATGATATCACTTTCTTCAATCTTTCTATTATAACCAACAACTTGGGCAATCTCATCTTTGGCCTTTCTCATTACCTCTGGATTGCGAACAACTTCTGTCATTACCCATTCTACGGAATTGATCAGTGAGTCGCTTCCACCGATAAAAATTTCCTACATATATAATTAGAAAAGTTCATTAGCAACGGTATATGAGATTGAGCAATAGTGTGGTCTGATCCACAACGAATTCGCATACCGACCCTATGTACACAAATTAAGCAGCACGATCTTGCCTCTTAATGAGGATGAGATCACAAGCACATTTAGAGACATATCTAGATATATCTTTATGACCACTTTGTGCATTCTCGAAAAAAATAGTTATGCAGTGTAATATAAAGTAACTCGGATTAAGAACATCATCAAATTGTTCAATTTTATGAATTTACTCACCGCTATAATCGAAATAATGTGTCGGTCTGACAATTTCAATGGTTCATCTTTGCCATTTCCTTCAAAGTCCATCAGCAAATCCCAATAATCCTTCTCCTCTTCGGTTTTGCATAAAACATCAGTGCTCCTTCGCTCCTTTGCAAAGCCATCAAGAATGTTTGCGCATGCATAGACTGCCTTCTTGGTTCTCTTGGCCAAATTCTGTGGGTCTAAATTTCGTAACAATGGAAAGAAATCAGCTACATTAGGCGTTGTAGATAATACTACAATCTCCCCAAGCAGTTGATAGAGTTCTGTCCCACTTGCAGATTTAAGATCCATAACATCCTTAGAAAAGAAGAGATTTCCCAACAAATTAGCAAAGGCAACCAAAGTTAAGTGTTTTATTTCAACACTTCTACCTTCCTTCACTTCTACAGATACCCATTGTATTATCTGATCAACAAATTGTCTACGTCTACCTAAAGTATTCTTCATTGTCGTACGAGAGAAGATGGTTGCATATAGTCGCCTATTTATTCGCCAGATCGGTCCATATGGAGACCATGGAGTCGCGTGATTATCATCATCTGATGGTTGTAGCGCTTGGATTGGATAGCGATTCAAAAAAGCTTGATCATGACTTTTGAATAACTCTATGGCAGCATCTGCGGAAGCAACAACCAGTGTATTCACCGCACCTATTCGTATAGTGAAAATCGGTCCATATTTCTTTCCGAGTTCTACCAATCTTTTGTGTGGCGCTTTACAGTGATAGCCTATATCTAAGAGGTTTCCGATCAATGGCCAACATGGAGGACCCGGTGGTAACCGCCTAGAGTTGGTGTTATTTTTCCAGCTAAGAAAAATATTGCTGAGGAGTAGGAGTAAGAGCGGAGCTGCCAATGCAAGGGAAATAGCTATGGCTGTCCAGACAAACATACCATCTGTAGACATGGGATCTTTCATATTACAGGGTTTGGTTTCTGTACCGATTCTTTTGCTTTTGAGGCGCAAAAATATCTCTGACATGACCAACTTTTTCATATAATATCGATTCCTTTTTTTTTTCATCAGTATATAATATCAATACCTTTATAAACTGTCATTGAGTATGTATGGATTGCGTCTAGTTGGTGTCTTCATCACGTTCTTGAAAATACGAGAAATAGCAAATATAGTAATTAATGATATGTCTACCTACCATCTGAATCATAATTTAGATTGTAGGACTATTGACAGCAAATACAGACAAATTTGGAGGGAATATATTATGAATATATGGTGGTACTTGAATTTCATTATGGTGTCCCTGTGAACCAAAATAAAATAAAATAATTGCAGCATGTCAAACAAGAAGCAACTGAGCAAACCCCCTACCGATCCATTGTTAAGAACATTTTTGGAAAATAATTACAAATTAAAACTCATTTGTGACTTAACTTGTTGTTCCACTAAAGTTTCCTCGATGATCAATATTATTGTCCTAATAGTAGTGGGACTAGTTTTAGTAATATTGTCAGAAACCATTCGTCGTAGATGTTATGTTTTTAGAACATCTTCACCATCATCTCATTCGGCGAAAAATTATAAAGTTTCGCTAGAGGAGGAGCTGCTGGTTCATCAACTGCCTACTGGTTTAATCCTTGAACGTATTCCAAAACATGTTGCAGTGATAATGGATGGCAACCGTAGATGGGCCAAACAGAAAGGATTGACAACTATGGAAGGTCACAGTGCTCTGGTGTTAAGAGAGTTGTAGAACATGTTCCATTGTGTTGCAAGTATGGAATCAAGATCTTAACGGTATTTGCATTCTCGGCGGAGAATTGGAATCGATCTCAAGTTAGTCATCCCTCTCTATATATATCAATTTTCTCTCCCCTTTCGAAATCTCTTTGATAGGCATGCTCGTTCGCATATCTTGTTGGATTTATTACTGTTTCTTGAGTAATTATAATATGTGATTTCTGTTTTTAGACGGAAGTGGCCTTCTTAATGCAGTTGTTCGAGAAAATGTTAAGCGAAAACTTGGAGATATTCATGAGGTAATAATGGGTTCTTGATTTTGGGGTATGTTGTGAAGATAATGAATGTCTTTCTAACTTAAACAAAATTTACCTACATAATTATAAAGACATTTGTTAATTCCATTTATAATAGGGATGGAGTTCGATTATCAGTAATAGGAGATTCGACGAAGCTCCCCAGATCATTACAAAGATGGATAACAAAGGCAACAGAAACTACCTAGAACAACTCAAGAGTTCATGTGATTATGGCAATTAACTATGGCGGGAGGCATGACATTATTCAAGCATGTCAAAATATTTCTCACAAAGTAAAAGATGGTGTGATAAAACCGGAAGACATCGACGAAACCTAACTTAATCAAGAACTTAGAACAAATTGCACTGAATTCCCTTACCCTGATCTACTTATCAAAACTAGTGGTGAGCAAAGGATAAGTAATTTCTTAATATGGAAATTAGCTTATACTGAACTTCACTTTGAGCTATCATATTGGCCTGAATTTGGCGAGAAAGAATTTGTCGAGGCATTACTCTCATTTCAAAGAAGAAATAGACGATTTGGAGGAGAAACTGCACCATGAGAACAAATTGGTTAACTTAACCAAATTTGCTATCAATATAATTAACATTTTATCTAATGTATCGAGTTAATTTTGGGTATGTTTAAATGTTATTCTGCAGCTAAGCTAAGCTTCCATGGTCTCACTCTCAGAGACAACTGTAACGTATTTTACTATAACAATTAGAGCCAAATCATTTTTTTTTTATCCATATCGTTGATATGCCTTGAATCAGTCGTTGGCCGGGACTCTACAGGGAATGAGAAGAGAATTGAAGTGAAGAAGGTAGGGACAGCTGATAACCCTGCTGACATGTAAACCAAGCCAGTTCCTGAGAGCAAGTTCCAACATTGCTTGGACTTGCTCAATATCACAAGCCAGTAGTATGAACCCTTGTCTAGGGGCATCTGAGGCAGAGAAAGGTTCTGGCACTGTCATGGTGCATCTGTTTATGTTGCTGAGAGGATTCAAGTCAAGGTGGAGATTTGTTGATATGCCTTGAATCAGTCGTTGGACGGGACTCTACGGGGAGTCCGAGGGGCAAAGCCCCTCAGCGGTGGTCTCGCTGGGCTTGTTTTCCGTTTTCTAGTCGAATTAGGGTTTATTTCTTTGCCCTGTATATATACATACGTTGTACCTAGAATGTGTGTAACTCAGTATTCTGCTCTATAATAAAACTCTGTTTTCTCTGTTGTGGATGTAGCTAACGTAACAGTTAGTGAACCACGTAAATCTCTATGTCTCTATCTCTATTATTGTTCTCGTTTGATATCTCGTTACAACAAATTGGTATCAGAGCGAGGTTCGATTTCCACCGAGAACGATGTCCAGATCCATGATGAAGATCGACAGGTTTACCGGGAGAAATAGTTTCAGTCTGTGGCGAATCAAGATGCGGGCTTTGTTGAAGCAAAAAGGTCTTTGGTTGCCGTTAACTTCGGATAAGAAGGGCGCAGATACATCCACCATTGAGTATGCGACTATGGAGGAGAAGGCTCACTCAACGATTATGATGTGTCTCGCGGACGACGTAATCACTGAAGTCGCAGATCAGGAAAAGGCCGCCGCTTTGTGGTTAAAGTTGGAAAGCCTTTACATGACGAAATCGCTGACCAACAAGTTGATGCTGAAGCAACGTCTTTTCAGTCTGTGCATGCCTGAAGGTACGCCTATTAGAGATCACCTAGATCAAGCGAATATTATTCTGATTGAATTGCGTAATATTGATGAGGTGGTCGAAGATGAGGATGCTGTCTTAATGTTGCTGGTGTCTCTGCCTCCGTCGTATGAGAATTTTAGAGAGTCTTTTATTGCTGTAAAAGATACTATAACGCTGGAAGAGGTTAGGTCGTCTCTTCATCCCAGGGAGATGCGGCATAAGGCTGCTGGAACAGGTACAGAAAATCAGGCTTCCGGGTTGATGGAAAAATAAAGCAAGGACGATAAGAATGGCAAGAAAAATTCCGGCTATAAATTACCAAAAGACATCTGTGCCTACTGTAAGGAGAAAGGTCATTGGAAGACGGAATGTCCTAAGAAGAAGAAGCAACAAGAACATAACTCTGGATCTGCAGCATTAGCTGAATGTGGAAACACTTCAGAGGGAGATTTTTTTCTGCTAACAGATGATTACACACATCAGTCTGATGTGTGGTTCCTTGACTATGGGGCGTCCTACCATATATGTATCAAAAGAGAGTTATTTACTACGTACAGCCGTGCAGATGGGGGCAGTGTATCTATGGCAAACGGGTCTGTCTGCAAGGTGGTTGGAATCGGCTCAATCAGGTTTAGGACACATGATGGGAGGCTCTGCACATTGAAGGAAGTCAGGCATGTGCCACTCTTGACAAAAAATATGATATCCTTGAGTCTGCTAGACAGCAAAGGTTTCAGTTTCAAAAGTGAAGGTGGAGGTTTCCATATTTGCAAAGGTTCTGATGTGATTCTGAAAGGTGTCAAACATGGAACTTTGTATGTATTACAGGGTTCAACAGTCACAGAAAATGAGGTTGTTGTTGAGGAGGTGGAGGTGCAATTCAGTCCAGAGGAGAATCAGGAACCTAAGTTTGTTGACGACCAACTACCACCATCAGTTACCGAAGAGCAAGATGCAGATGAGTCTGAGAATGCACCACCAGAGGAAGTTGAACATCGGATCATTGCTACAGACCGACCTAGAAGGGTTGGAATAAAACCTCCAGCGAGGTACAGGTTTGACGATTTGGTGGGTTATGCATGGCAGGTGGCCGAGGAGGTGGAGGATCACGAGCCGTCCACCTACAAGGATGCAGTATCTGGAAACGAGTCAGCACAGTGGCTGGCCGTAATGGTGGAAGAATGGAGTCCCTTATCAAAAATGGGACTTGGGAGCATGTAAAACTGCCTGCTGATAGGAAGGTAATTACTTGCAAGTGGGTTTTCAGAAAGAAAGAAGGAATGTCAGCTGCAGAGGGTGTCAAGTATAAAGCACGAGTGGTTGCAAGAGGTTTCAATCAGAGAGAGGGAGTGGACTACAACGAGATTTTCTCACCAGTGGTCAGGCACACTTCCATCAGAGTGCTACTAGCCATAGTTGAACATCAGGATCTGGAACTTGAGCAACTAGATGTTGAAGACAGCTTTCCTGATTGGAGAGTTGGAAGAAGAAATATACATGAGCCAGCCAGATGGATTCCAAGTTCCAGGTAAAGAGAATTACGTCTGTAAGCTAAAGAAGTCCTTATATGGGCTAAAACAGTCCCCCGGGCAGTGGTATGAGCGATTTGATAGTTATATGGTGCATTTTGGCTATCACAGGAGTCCGTATGATTGTTTTGTGTACTACAATGATTTGCAGAATGGTTCACTGATTTATCTAGTTCTATATGTTGATGATATGTTGATTGCTCCTAGAATAAGTCAGACATTTAGAAGCTGAAAGGGTCTCTCAGTGCGGAGTTTGAGATGAAAGATCTGGGTGCTGCTCGGAAAATTCTGGGAGTAGAAATCTATAGGGATATGAAGAAGAGAAAGCTTTTCCTATCACAGGAAGGGTACATCAAGAAGATTTTGAGCAGGTTTGGAATGTCTTCAGCCAAGCCTATAGATACTCCAATGGAACCTAACAGCAAGTTGGGAATGTACACGGTTCAGACTTATGAGGAGAAAGAGTACATATCTCGAGTTCCATATGCTAGCGCAGTTGGAAGTCTGATGTATGATATGGTCTCCACTCGACCACACTTAGCATTTGTTGTTAGTGTGTTCAGTCGGTTTATGGTTCATCCTGGGAAGGAACATTGGCAAGCTGTTAAGAGTATTTTCAGGTATCTTAGAGGTACTTCATATGTCGGTCTCTGTTATGGGAACGATACCCGATGTTTAGTGGATGGTTTCTCATATTCTGATTATGCTTGAGATGTGGGCAGTAGGAGATCTATGACTGGTTATGTGTTCACTCTTGGAGGTTCTGTTGTAAACTGGAAGGCAACTCTACAACCTACAGTTACTTTGTCTACTACAGAGGCAGAGTATATGGCCTTGACAGAAGTTGATAAGGAGGGAATTTGTTTAAAGGGGATGGTTAATGATCTAGGCCTACATCAGGATCAGGCTATAGTGTATTGTGACAGTTTGAGTGCAATATGCTTAACCAAGGATCAAGTCCATCATGAGAAGACGAAGCACATTGATGTCAGGTATCACTTTCTGAGAAATGAGAAGAAAATTGAAGTGAAGAAGGTAGGGACAGCTGATAACCCTGCTGACATGTTAACCAAGCCAGTTCCTGAGAGCAAGTTCCAACATTGCTTGGACTTGCTCAATATCACAAGTCAGTAGTCTGAGCCCTTGTCTAGGGGCATCTGAGGCAGAGAAAGGTTCTGGCACTATCATGGTGCATCTGTTTCTGTTGCTAGGAGGATTCAAGTCAAGGTGGATATTTGTTGATATGCCTTGAATCAGTCGTTGGCCAGGACTCTACTGGGAGTCCGAGGGGCAGAGCCCCTCAGCGGTGGTCTCGCTGGACTTGTTTTCCATTTTCTAGTCGAATTAGGGTTTATTTATTTGCCCTATATATATACATACGTTGTACCTAGAATGTGTGTAACTCAGTATTCTGCTCTATAATAAAACTCTGCTTTCTCTGTTGTGGATGTAGCTAACGTAACATTTAGTGAACCACGTAAATCTCTGTGTCTCGATCTCTATTATTGTTCTCGTTTGATCTGTCGTTGCAAAACATATAATAAAGAGTTATTGGTTGTTTGCCCCCAAGTTATTATCTATAACCAAAATCTAATATCAACTTATTCACACACTATCTCACAAGATTTATACTAATTTTTCTAATGAACTCAAATGACAATAAATTTAAAGCTAATATTTTTATATTACGTTCCTCTTATAAATATCAATATTCCCATAAAAAATGAGCATAATCCAAGATATATAACATCACCTGGGTTACACAAACTAATAAGCTAAACTTTATATTCTTGTGTGATCGCCAAGTGGTTTGTTATACAAACTTAACTTGTAGAATCAAGATTGGTTATTTCGGAAATCATGATCTTGATTGATCATTTATTCAAGGAGTTTAGGATTTATATTATCATTGGATTATATATCTAAATGGAAGGTTCTTGACTCTGAATTAATCATTTAATATCTCTAGTATTTGTGATTGGTAGTGAGTGGTTAGCAAACAACTTGATTCCTTTTTGTTTGTAAGACGTCCTGAAGGAATTGGGTTCTAAAAGTTTTTACGGAGGTACATAAACAACACTTGACATTGGATTTCGTTAGGTGATTCATTGCGTAGGCCAAATTGGTTATAGTCGCAAGGATACAGAGGAAAACGCATAACGAGAGTAGTTTATTCGATCTCAACTACATAAAGTTGTGGGTAGTCTTTTTTTGTGTCGTGCCATTACTTTGTTTTCCGCATTGTAGTTATATTATAATTTAAGTAATTGCATTAGTACGTTAAAAAATATCTAGGATCTTTGCATCCATGGTAACCTTGTCCAATTAATCTTTTGTCTTTCTAAGACACGAAAAGATTTCATAAGGTTTGTATAATATAGATTAAAATCAAAAGAATTGGTGGTGTACTCGGTACCCTCGTCTTTTCAATTGGTAACACATGCAAAGATGCATAGATCTAATAATTTGTGTTTGGTGCGATCCAACCTAGACATGAGTCAAAATATAATTCTTTGAAAACCATACAACAATAGTCATAATAAGGAAACCCGTATTTCCTTCCTTGATAGACAAATATACTCTGATTCAGTTGTGCCCCTACGTCTCTTGATTCACGCACGAACCTACGTACTTGATTCCTCTAGTTGAATTCCTTTATAGGCCTAGGAGTTGTTCCACAGTCTGTCGTGAAGACTACCACTACACTTCCTCAAACAAGACGCCTGACTATTTCATTTCTGATAAACATATATTCCCTGATTTGGACGATTCTAAATCTACAAGACCAGGGTTCATTCTCTTCAAAAGTTATAGAGACACACAATCAACTATCTACATAAAAATATCAATACAAAATTAAATCTAAGATGAATGTTGTGCAAAACTTATAAACACATAAGATTTTTATTGTTAAGAGTTATCCTCAATCGTGTTTGAAGTTATCAATTGAATTTGGATTTGATTAGTAATTCTTGAATGACCTTAAATCAGAAGAGAATAAGGTCCTTAGAATAGACATAATTACAAATATAACAAATATACAAATAAAAATTATGAAACTACCTTTCTTAGAAGATAGGTGAACTTGTGTTTCACGAATCCCAAGTGAAGTCATTTAAAGTCGAATTTTAGATCTTGAAGACCCTTAGGTGTTTGGAGTAAAAACTATGCAACAAGATAAACAAGCATGTAGAGATTGAGTTTTTAGTGTTGTTGATGTCTCAAATTTATAGTAATATATCTAGGTTGGGTTGCTTAAGGTATAAGCAATGAATTTCTTGCAACCGTTTTCAATTGCAAAATCTAAGTTGTTTTCTAAGATACCAAAATTGGTTTCTACTGTGAGAACTTGACTTGTATTGAGGTTCTTTCCATAGTTTCAAGTTGTAGACAATTGTTAGCTCAAGTAAATTTAATGATAGAATTACTACCAAAGATAACTTCAACTTATACGTGAAAACAACTAGACTTTCAAAAAAAAATGATTAGCCATGAAATAACAAAAATTGCCATTATATAGTTTTTCAGCAACAGGTGAAAAGTTGTCAAGATAATTAGCCATTATTGGTGTGAATTTTGGTAAGAAACTGTTAAGTATATGTTATAGCTTTTTCTTTCGTGACAATTCATTCATGAACTATATCCTGGTTTTGGATATTAAACTATCACCAACAACCTAATTTGTATTTGTGGAGGTTTTCCGGTAGTTTAATGTTTTCAACGGGCACCGTTGGGGTCATCCAGCAACAGTTTACCGGTAGTTCACCCATCCCTAGATTATTCCCACCGAAGCATGCTTAATTGCAGAAGCTTTACCAACTTTAAAGTCAATTGTGCTTAAAAGTCCTCGATGTAATTTTAAGGTCTATAATTATTTATATTACATTCCACCGACCACTGTCGAATATTTGGTGTTCCAATGCCGACACCTTAATTTGAGCCATCCTCGGCTCCGGAATATATAACTCATATTTCCAATGTTCCTCACCAGTCATGAGACCAGTACCTGGCCCAACCCGTCCATCATACTCTCTCATCCTTAACAGGTGACACATCCTCGATTGTGATACCATTTTTAATGACCCGACCCTTCACCGATATTGTACCCACTTAGCCACTTCGATCATCCAACAATGTAATATTTTCAACGGGAACTACTGCTTTCATTTAGCAATAGCTTCCCATGATGTTTGTAATGACCCAATCCTCCACCGATAGTGTCCCAACTTAGCCACCGATGTCATCCAAAAGTGTGTGGTTTTTAACGGGTACCACTGCGGTCATCCAACAACAGTTTCCCAGGAGGTTATCCATCCCTGGATTACTCCCGTCCGAACACGCTTAACTACATAGATTTTTACCAATTATGAAGCCAATTGTGCTTGAAAGGGGTATTACAATACCAAATAGGGGAATTCAAACAAGTACCAAATAGGGGAATTCAAACAAGTACTTATTTTTAATTCTGCGAACCTTACCTGCCAAATAGGGGTATTGTAACGTAACTTATGTCGTGTCATTTTATAGTTTTGTAGTTATAGATAATCGATGATTAATAGTCGGTGATGAAAAATTAAAATCGACTTGTTTTGGAAAAAAAACTCGGCTGGAGAAGAAGAGAAGGAAAAAAGAAAAAAAAATTGAAAATTGAGTTTAGGGTTTTAATTTAGATTATATTTAGTTTTTAAGATTAATAGAAGGTATTTTTATAATTTCAACTATTTAAAGGTATCTTAGTAATTCAGCTACCCCTATAAATCCACCATAGATAGATAGGATTATAATCTTCCACCATAGATAGATAGGATTATAATCTTGTATGCCCAAAAATATAATTCTTCCTATTTCACACGAACAACAAAGTTATATTTCTGAAATGGGCTTTGGTTGTGGGGGGCAACTTACTGGTATTTTGTGAAATGGGCTATGAAAACATAGTGTTAGTACTGATTTTACTTTGGCTAGTGGGGGCAGTCCGCCCCTGCACACGTGTGATTGAGCTGGAGAACATAAGAGACAACAAATAGAGGACAGGCACATTTAACCACAACCAAACTGCATAATTGAATCCATTATTGAAAACTAAACTTGAACTTCTCCCTACAAAAGTAACTAACTAAGGGAGGACTTGGGTGAACATTTCCAATGAAAATGTCACTCTTCTTCGAGAATATTGAAGCTACCTACAACCTCATTGTTAGGAGGCGTGAACAAAATGATCAACAAACTCATCATCGCATAGATGGTTTGTGGAGTCCTAAATTTACAAAATTTATATAATTGGTTACATAGAAGAACGATATTTGACAACTTCCTGTGTGTCCAAATGATAAGCTTTGCAAATTTCAGAAACAACAGACTTGCTGAGACCATCTTCCTCATCTAGGTCGCAGAGATACTTATCAAGGTCCTTAGAGGGATGCAAAACCTGCACACAGGAGAAGGGTCTTAGTTAATTGGGGAAGAAAAAGAGGAGAAAGGAACTTTTAATAGGTAAAAAAATATTCAATGGATAACTAAGACAGCATTTATTTTGGAGGAAGGATTGAACCATCATCAAGTTTAAAAGATTTTTCAGTAATTTATTGTAGTGGTGAGAAAAGACAAATTTTGCATACATGTGGATAATGGTTAGTAGCTTACCCATTGTGGAATAGGTGCATTCAGGCTTTTATGCTCATGCTCCTCGTTATCATCACTGTCCCTTTTCTGCTCGTTTAAAGTAGTTGAGTTCCCAGTTGTCGAGCCATCTGATACTAGAACAAGAAGCCTTTCGCTTCCCTATAGAATTTGCAGTCATGAAGACATTAGTGTAAGTAGTTGTGTCTACAGGCAGCATGGAAATGGATGACAAAGACATTACGGTTGGAAATATATAAGATTGAATTATTAGAGATTTACGGATATGAAACTAATCAAAAATATAACTTAGAAAAACAAAACTAAAATAGTGAAGTGGTGACTACTGACACTAAGATGACATGGAAACATGTATACTGGAGTAACAGAATCGCCCTATAAAAGTAAAGTTGACAAGCTACGACACAAAAACATATACATTGCTCCAAGTACAACACCAACATGCTCCTCCACTGAGATATTTTTGCTAGGTAACTTGATGCCTCCAGCATGACTATGAATAGTTCTAATGTAATATAACTGGTCAATAAAACTATGGTTGCTTGACACTATGAGAAGATTCCACAAACCTGGAGAGCTCGCCAGTGAGAATAGGTGCGGAATAACGTCCAAAAGAACGGAATGTTAGGCAATGGTAGAATCTATACAAAATATATGTAGTAAAAGGTATAAGTAGCAATAGAGCATAGTAAGCAAAACCACTGGAAATCAGTAAAAAGAAATACTTACAGCACATGCAGCAGTCAGTGGAAGCAGCGAAACAGAACCATATAAGTAGCGTCTGTGAATTACAGATCCCCTGGGGAAAAAGGTGCACTTTGCTTCAGTAACACAAAACAATAGCTTAATCATTTCAAGAAGAAAGAATTTAGCTACCTGAAAGCAATGTGGCGTAATCTCCGACGCACCAGACGAGGATTTAAACTGCAAAAATTTTAACAAACAGTTTAGCAATTAGACAAGGTTGAATATCTACTCAAAGGGAAAGTTAAAAAGCGTTAGAACTACTATCAGTATTCAGTTTGCAAAATGAGAACCCTCTCACTCTACTTGCTAGACATGTGAATGCCTCATCCTAACTCATTACAGTAGTTCCAGTGACACCCATAATGCCTGTAAGATATTGTTAGCTATCAAAACAGAGTCCGGTCATTTAACACTAATTCTCAATCAACAATTCAAAGTGAATTTAAGGTGTAATACTACAAAACATTCAAATTACAAAAAATTCTCTGAGCACTTCTTGCTCAATCAGTTTCACATTCTGAACATTTATGTACACTCCAACACTAGGAGTCTTGAACAATTAAGTTTGAAGACTTATAGGAAGGCAACATCGAACTCTAAAGACTCTTTTGCACAAATCCATTCCTCGAAAAATCCATTCATGACGACATAATAACAATGAGACATGACTCGTTACACCTATAGGAGTGGTCGTGAGGCCCACCACATACGAGCTCGTGCGCTCCTTGCTTGCAGTATGAAATTTTCCAAATGACAATGTTCACTGAAGCATATAAATTGAGAACAAAGTAATCAGAAGTTTACAGACCTTGTTGGATAAGTAATCTCGACATTTGTAACATCCTTGGATATCGATTTCAGAAAAATCTCAGACGGCTTAACACGAGCCAGCAGTTTCACTCCTAAACTACAACAACATATTAAACCAAAACCCCATTTTCAGTCAAACATTTTTTCACATTTCGCATACAAAATCGAGAAAATCGAGTAGCGGAGTTAAGAATTACCCATGAATCTTATTCTTGATGCTCCCTTCTGGAGCTTCTCCAAGACCAGCCCAAGCTTTATTCATCTACACAGACAACAAACAACAAAATGAGTTCCAAATTTTTTTTTGTTTAAAAAAAAGACATTAAAATTCATGAAATGTGAAACAAGAAAAAGACTTACTTTAGTTGAGAAAAAGTCAGTAATAATCTCAACATTTTGATTCATTGGTTTTCCATTAGAAGTGATTTTTTTATAAAGATCTTTAAATTTTGGTGATGGTTTTGTTGATTCTGATTCTTGAGTCGTAGTTCGTTCAATGGATCTACTAAAACACCAATTCCTTCCTTTGATTGGAAATACTATTACTCTTGCTGCCTTCATGATTCTTAACTTTGATTTTGATAATTGAAATGAAATGAAACAAAAACCCCTAAATGTAAAACCCTAGTCTAACAATCGTTCCCCAAAATGAGACCCAAGAATTAGAAAATGGGTTTGAAGAATCGGGTGATGGGAATTTGAGGGATTCAATCGGCAAATTTAGAATTCTGGAAAAAAAAAGTGGGATTTTTTTTCATAGAAGAGAGAAATGAGAAGAAATGCGGCGAATTGGTCAAGTTTTTATACTAACAACCTGGATCGGTGGTGGAGCCACTTCCAAGTTTATACTAAAGTACTATTTTAGGAACTGATTCGATTCAGTGAGTTACTCTTTTATGACTAGGTTGCAGAGGTTGTTTTGATTGTTTAGTAATTGGTTGAGAGGTAAAAGAAGAATTTTGATTCGTGCCATGCGATTATCGTGCATGCATTTTACGTGGAAAAGTTATATATGTTGTCAGATGAGCGATTTTATTGGACTGATCGCTTGACACTGATACAAATAGAAATAAACGCCTGACACTGACGCAGATATAAAAACAAAAACTTAAAACCGTTTTTTATGAAGTTTTAGCATGTAGCTTCTTAGAGGAGGTGCATGGTGTATAATTTATATCTAAGGGATATGATCTAAAACAAAGAATAAATATGACAGTTTTATTCTATAATGATAAAGAACGAGGGTATTGTATTGTGCATCTCTTGCAGAACTGCATAATAAGAGTTTCCTTTTGGATACTAAGGTCTTTGCTTGCAAGAGTTCTGCAAGAGAGTTCCCTTTTGGATACTAAGGTGTTTGTTTGCAAGTTCTAAAGGGCCAAGTAGTTGCCTAGTGGTAAAAAAGTGTAGCAACAATCACCAAAGATAGTTGAAGGCAGTAAATTAGAGGACTTTCAAGACCAAGACTTTGACCCTCACTACTCCTCTCTTTATTTCTCAACTTCTTTCATTTATGTTAAAGACACTGCAGTGTGTTCGGATTCAGATAACATATGAATTCTTGTTGAAAGGACTAACAAGACTTGCAGAATCACGAGATTTGATAATAGTCAAGACTAAAACAAGTTGGATTCATGGCAGGTAGTAATCGTGCATGCATTCTACGTGGAAATTCTACATTTATTAGGTGGGGGCGACTCGTTTGGAGAGATCGCCCGACACCATAGAGAAACAACTTGAGAGTTGAGACTGCTGGTGAAATAAGTACTTTTTGGAATGAGAAGTACTAGCATGCATCTCTTCGAAGGAGTTTCATGGTGCATCACATGTATCTAAAGGACGTGATTCAAAGCACGAAGAAGGAAGTGCTGCACCATGCATCTTCTTATGGAAACTGCATATATTTTCCTTTTGGATCTTGTGTTATTTATGGATAGATCACATCTCTAGTAGGCAAACTATTTAGCGATGATGAACAAAGATGACAATTACGGAAATCCAGAGAAATTTTAATTGGCTGATATTTGTTACTAACCGGGAGTCTCACTGTCGGTCTTGTGAAACAAAACCTTCCCTAAAACATTTGCACGGAGTCTTCCAAAAAAAAATTCAAACGGCAGACTCGTTGCAGGCGCGAGTGGACATAGGAGCATCTGCGGCGATTTTTAAAGAAGCATGGATGACACGATACACAACACTTGCAGTCCTTGCCACTCAAATGCTTCTTTAATGCCGAGAACTTGCGCAAAAATAACTAGTTACACAAACAAAAGTTTGTGATGTTTTTCAATTGGCAGACTCCTTGCGGTTGGGTATAGGAGCCCGTGAGCACACTTGCTTATACATGTTACTTTCTCATGGAAGTGCATTAGACTAAATTAGATATTTGAGCCAAACTTTATACCAATGTAATCTGGCTTATGCAGTTATGCTTTGGTCTGCAGTCCTGACAGTAGAGCAACAAAACATGGATGTGCTTAATAAATCGAGCTAAACAGATACTTACAGTTCTTCAGATGCGTCTATATTGCCCAGAACTCCAGATAAATGACTACGTATACAAACAAAATTTGTAATTGAGAACAAATATATGTTACATAATGGTCAAGAATCGTCTGAAAGTGTAGGACCAAAGGTTCATGAAAAGTTCCTCAAAATTGGAAGGCCTCGATTGGAAGTCAATACTTGTACATTTTCTCATAGCCCAATCTGTATGATTGGGCTAGGTTACAATACTGATCTAAGCGGTATCAATAGATGGATGTATGGAAATAATCATCACAAGAGAAGAAAACATTTGAAAGAGTGGTATGTATACAGATTATTCATGCAGGGAAGGGGAGCATGGCGATATAGATGACCTTTGGTTTCCTATTCGAAAAATGCCCATATCATACACCTGCAAATTCACTGGGAACAGTATTATTTGAATATAATGTGCAAACTTCTTAAAGATTCATATACGAGCAACAACGATAAGATTTTAAAAGGAGAGTCTATTGAGATGTTTTGGGGAGACAAAAGAGAAGGGATGTCAGTCTACCTACCCAAGACTGAATAATATACATGGAAGCCATCTCCAGAAACACACAGTAAACTAGGGCACGAGCCTATTACTCTTCCTCTAATTAACATGCCAGCTTAATTACAAGACGAGCATGTAATATGAATTAGCTACCCAAGAATATGTCCAAAGTAACATGGATTAGGGTCCACTAGGTTCATAGTCATTTCCCTCTAAGGTGATCTAACTTTTACAAGGTAGCAGTAAATGTGTCAGAGAAAGTGCCAATAATTCTTTTATCCACCATCTTTATATCATCAGATACTTCAGAGGTCATTAGAACATTCTGTGAAATGTAAATCTCGTACCTGGATCTCCTTTTTTATCTTCTGCCTTGTCAGGAAGAGCTGCAGGCCTGGAGAGGCCCCGAATGAAGACTGGCTTCACTCACACACCTCCAGATGGTTTGATCTGGTTGTTTAGAGTCTCTGACTTCCATATATGCTTGAGAACAGTGTATTAAAAGACATGATCAACTCATACTTACAATCAATTCCTACCTGAAAGAAGAAATTGAACAAAGAATCATTTATGTTAGTAAAGACAGCAGCTTTCTCATGCTGGTTCTAACTGTAGTTATCAAAATCACCAGTCTCCTAAAAAAGCAAAATGTGTAGTTCGGCAGGAAATATAATACTTGCGTAACTATTGACCTAGGTAGTACCTGTCGACATATTCATGATGGAAGCATCCTTTGACTGGATGGCATTGGTCAGGGTCTTGGAAAGCGCAGCATCAAGAGTAAACCCATTCACCATCATCTGGTCCCACACTTTACAAGCCGTTGTCAGCTTCTTTTCCCTTATGAGCCCTCCAATTATCAATTTATAGGTCACTTCATCAGGATGACACCCATTATGTTGCATATCTTCGAAATATTGCATAGCTTCAGCAATCCTAAATGCTTTGAAGAGCCCATTTATAAGGGCATTGTAACAAATTACATCCGGAGTGATTCGAAGTCTTTCCATTTCGCGGAAAAAGTTTTGAGCTTGATCAATTCTCCCGGTCTTGCATAGGTGATCAACCATTGTAGTATATAAAACTCGATCAGGAGATAGTCCCTTTTGTGACATTCGATCAAGAAGATCCTCCGCTAAATCAGCACGGCCCTTTTTGAAGAAGGCATTTATGAGAATCGTAAATGTTACAACATCTGGTTCAACCCCTTTTCCACTCATCTCTTCGAACATCCTGTATGCTTTTTGGGCTTCGCGGGCCCAACAATATGCCCTAATCATAGTATTGTATGATACTGTATCACATAAACCTCTCCTCTCCATCGTTTTCACCAACAAATTATATGCACTGTCCATACGATTTGCTTTGCAGAGGGCCTTAAGGAACTGGTTGTAGCTGTATGTATTAGGTTTTGTCTGACTTCTTTCCATCTTCTTTAGCAACTTTTCTGCCTCTTCTAACATTGAGTTATTACAGCAGTAATTCAATTCTATGTTGTAAGTAACCAGATCTGGTACACACCCATTCTTCCTCATGAATTCCTCAATTGCTTGTGCTTTTTTAACCTCACCTTTTTGACAATATCCATGAATAAGCGCATTGTACACTGAAACGCTCAATGACACTATTCGCTTCATTGCGTCTACAGTAAGATCATAAGCCAAATCAACCTCTCCACGTTTACACAATCCAAAAACGAGCACCCCACAAGTTATACCATCTGGAAGCAATCCTCTACCAGTCATTTCACGCCAAAGCTTAACTGCCAATTCATAGCGCCCATTTTTACACAACCCTTTTAGCACTGTCGTGTAGGTGACAACATCAGGGTCACTTCCCTTCTGTAACATGGTCTGCATTACTTCCAGAGCTTTGTCTAATTGGTTCTCCTTGCACAACAGGTTTATATATATATTGAAACTCCACATGTCAGGTATAGCCCCATATCTATCCATGTCTTCTAAAAGTCTCTCAATTAAACTGAAATTCTTCACCTTACAGAGAAAAGAGATGAACCTTGAATATGTAAAGGAACTCAGTGAAAATCCTAGTTTCAACATGTAACTGTAGTAATGATCCGCTAAATCAAATCTTAAATCTTTAACTAAAACTCCAATAAATCTATTATAATCTACACTAAAAACCCGGCAATCAGAGTCAATCATCTCTTCAAAAATATTGATTGCTTGATCAATTATACCAGCTTTAACATAAGCCGATATAAGACCCCGGAACATATTTCTACGTACTGAAAACGCTTTATCTCTTCTTCTCTGCAGAAACTTTGCTAACATATCAAACTTGGAGTCTTTAAGCAACAAAGAAGCCATCGCCCTGTTCGTAAAGTAGTCATGCTCGTAACCAAATTGGGATTCACCCCAGGTATAAAAACTAAAACCCATTTCAGAATCAGATAAACTTGCCAAAACCTGATCAACAATGTATGTGTTCAACTTTACATCCATATTATGCAATTCAATCTCTACCAAATAAGACCAATGCTCATACTCAAAAAGTGTTCTACGGATTCTCAAAGCACATTCCACCGAACGTGACGATCTTTTTCTTGTTTCCAACTGATTTGTTATCTGGGTTTCTTTCGAAATCCCATTTTGATTGCACAATGAGCTAAAATTTGAAGATTTCATATTACTACTCGAGTTCTTTCTACTTGCAAAAAATCTGAGCTTAGGTTTGAATGTACAAGTGTTTGAAGAAAAGAAACAATGGAGTGATGAGAGTTTTGAAAACCTTACCACCATAATATTGCAAAAATCCAATCTTTTCGAAGAAGCTACCCATTTCATCTGACTACATAATAATCATCTTCAGTGGAATTTAATCAAACAGTTTATGTGCAAACTCTAAATCTCCACTTGAGAACACTAAAACCCCAAATGTAAGTAAGGGTTTAAACCTCAAATTCCAATGTAAGTAAAGGGTCTAAAGGTCTCCTATAGTAAACCCCAAAACCCTCAAAAATATGGAGATTAAGACATTGAAAGCCATGAAAGTTTGGATTTTTTGGAGTTTGACATGGAAAGCTGGGTAATAGTGAATCTATCTGGTACAAGAAGATCTAATGAAAATAACGTTTTTTTGATTTGTTTCTGATTTTAGATGGAGGTGAATGCTAATGATGATGAGAATAACGTTTTGTTTATTAAGATTGTAATACCCAAACCAAGAATGGGAGACCAGAGAGTCTGTCTATGCTCATCTGAAAAATGAATAGAAAGTTTGAGTCAGACTTCAGGCTGTCTGAAAGGTTAGTGGGTCGGGTTTGATATGGTGGGTAAATGGGCCTTATGTTATCTTCTTCTCCTCCATTCTTTGGTTCTGCTACTAATAGTATCATCCCTCTTCTTCTTCTCCCCCTAAAACCCCCTTTCAGTCTCTCCTTCTCAACCAAAAACTCTTTCAATGAAGAAATCTTCTTATTAGAAGAAGAAGAAGATAGAAAGAGTAAGCTGTGTTCATCATCTACTTATCCAACTCAACCATTGGATTGATTGGTTGACTGAATGAGCTCTCATGCCTTTATTAGGTACTATCTCACTTTCACTCTCACTCTCACTGTGTCTTAGCTTCAACTTGTCTAGTTTTTGTTTTCTTTGATTAATTCAAGTTTATTGTGAAAACCCCATGATTAAATTTGTTCTCTTTTTAGCTTATACTCATAAGTTTGATAGAATTTTAAACTGAAACATACGATAAGACCCATAGATTATCTAGGGAGATAAGATTAGAATTGCATCCAAAGTCATGAGTTTTGGTTCAACTTCCATGGTAGTGTCTTTGTTGAATGTTGTTGTTTTTGCCAGATATTGCTACATCACAACCTACTTTCGGAAATCATTTTTGCACTTCCAGGTTTCAGACATTACTTCATGGTACTACATCTGTTAAACTTAATTTTGGAAAGGAGAAGAGATTGTTTTCTACATGGGAGGTGTCAATTCAGATGCCAACAAAAGTTAGATTTGATATGGGGGATAATAGACGAGGAGCGCTGCTGATTAAGGCAGTTGCTACACTCGAGCCTAAGTATTTGGTTCAGAGTGAAGATAGAAGTACGGATTTGGAACTGGGTTCTGAGGCGGCTTCGTCTCAGTATCCAAGTGAAGAAGACGAGGCTGAAGTGGATGAAAGAGAGAGATTGAGACGTTTGAGAATCTCCAAAGCAAATAAAGGGAATGTTCCATGGAACAAAGGCAGGAAACACAGCGCAGGTGAGCAACACGAGTATTGATTTTTTTGCTTTGCCCGTCATCGAGTTGTATGCATTAGCACTTATTTCTTTCACTGCCTCAACAAGCTATTGATTCGTGACCAGAGACTGTACGCCGGATCCGAGAAAGAACCAAGATTGCTATGCAAAATCCTAAGGTGAAGTCATGTAAGAACTTTTTTCACGTTTTTACTCGAAAAATGACCAGGATCTAGTTTTACTGCCTTACATGCATAGAATACCTGTATCCTTGTCAAGCATTTGGGATGTTATAGAAACTATTGTTCTTATTTAATCAAAAGATATTAAATACTTTAAATGGGTCGAATTTTTTTCATTCGTCTCATAGTATATCTATTGGCATTTCAGGTCAAAATGAAGTTAATAAATCTGGGACATGCTCAGAGGTAAATTGGCTACCTTCTTTTGTTCACAAACTAACATTAATGATGAATGATTATCTTCTTCAACATTTTGACATCTTTGACTTTCCCAGTTGTTTGTTTCACTATTTTGAGAACAAGAAGAATTCTTCTCCTGATTGCGTTTTGTTTAATAATTCCCAAGGAGAACATCCATGTGTTGCATAACGTTATCATGTATAAGTATAACTCATCTACTTTCGGTTTCGCATTGAATAGAGTATCTGCACACTTTACTTGGATGGCAATAGCAAAAATATCCTATTGTTTGGTATTCTAACTACTTAACAGTAGAAGAGAGTAAAACTTAGACGGCAGAAATCATTCGTTAAATGGTCTCTAAAAGATGATATATTTAGTAGTTATAAATTCTTCGGCTGGTTAGTTCTGTATCCAAGGGGAGTCATCTCACTGCTGTTTGCCAGTGAGTATTGGGAAGGTTGCAAGACCAATTTTGTCATAATATATATAAGATTATTTGTACTGGTTACAAAACTAAGAGTTCGTATCAATATTTGGTCATTAATTTACTGTTATTGATATTATACTTCATTTGTGGCGGTTGAGTTACTGCTTTACTGGATATTGAGTTTTTCAACTTTGTTTATTTTATCTTGTCATCATGTTGGTGTACTATCTTCTGTTCCTTATCTATGCAATGAATTATACAGTGAAAAGACAAGGAACAAAATAGGGGTTGGAGTGCGAATGGGGTGGCAACGGCGCCGTGAGAAGTTGATGTTGCAAGAAACCTGCTGTTTTGAGTGGCAAAACTTGATTGCAGATGCTTCTAGAAGAGGGTATGCTGGGGAAGCAGAGCTGCAGTGGGAGTCATATGAAGTTTTGGATGAACAGTTGAAGCAGGAGTGGTTGGAAAGCATTGAGCAGAGGAGAATGGCACCAAGGCCCAAGGGGAGCAAGAGGGCACCCAAATCCCTCGAGCAAAGGAGGAAAATATCAGAAGCCATATCTGCCAAATGGGCTGATCCTGTAAGCAACAAATAGATTTTTTTGTCCTCATTTGATACTGCAAAGCAAATTTGGCTTAATCTGATCTGAACTGTGATTGTCGTGAGTCTAACCCAAGGTGTTATGTTTTTTAATTAAGAGTTATCGTGAACGCGTTTGTGATGCTCTGAACAAGTATCACGGAATACCTGAAGGTAGAGAGAGGAAGCCAAGGAGAAAGCCTAGTGGAGATAGAAACGCTGCGAGAAGGAAAGCTTATAGTGAATCTGAGAGTGACATTAAAAGCCGACCGAAACCTATGATTAAGAGAAGTCGTGCAGCACCATACAAGGATCCATTAGCAGATTCCAAGTTGGAGATGATAAGGAATATTAGAGCACAGAGGGCTGTTACAGAAACCAAGAAAACAGAAGCCGTGGAACGTGCAAAGTAAGTGTATATACCATTGCTATATTGCTTTAGGATAGTTCACACAACTTTAAGACATAAATACTTCAAGGTATTACGGCAGCATTTGATAGCTCCAATACTTGTCCTAATTGGTGAATCGATTATGATTCACTAAGCTATCCCTTTTTCAGTGGAACTATTAGATTAGAAATTCACATGAAACTGCTTCTAATTCTAATCACACCTTCATCTATGGTGTTTGTCTTGCCAGGTTACTGATTGCAGAGGCTGAGAAGGCTGCTAAGGCCCTAGAGGTGGCTGCAACAAAGAGTCCTCTTGCACTAGCTTCTCTTATGGAAACCAGGAAACTCATTGCTGAAGCAACTCGTTCTATCCAAGCTGCAGAGTCAGGACAGATTTCATATGTTGGAAACAAGAAAGACAGTCCTTCTTTTGACTTGAATGACGATCTACTTGAAGATGAAACAGGTGAAAAAGATGGAATCATGGGTTCACCTGACCAGAAAGAAGTAAATGGTACTCATGTCTACTCTGACGCGATATCAGACTTTGAGTTCGGTAACTTTGATCTGGAAGACATGCTGGACAGTGATGAACTTCTAGAGATGGAAGGTCTAGATGATGATGATGATTGCGTACCAGCTAAACTAGAGGTCAATGGTTTCAGTCACAAGGATGTAGCAAAGTCTGAACTAGCAGTTCCTCTTGAAGAATCGCAGGAAGCTATCAAATCCCAAAGTACTGCACGGGAAGTACCAGTAAGCAACAAGGCAGAAAAAAATAGTGCGCGTCCTAACAATACAACCATGAAGAAGAAATGGATCCGCGGGAGACTAGTTGAAGTAGAAGGAGACTAGAATTAGGCCTTATAGGTGAAATCCAAATTGCTGATACTCAAAGTCTCCCAGTGCGACTCGAGATGCCCGCCCTCGCAATCTGAACAGACCTGCAAGATTGTAGGTACATTTATGTTTTTTCCCTTTTGGTTAGGTAAGAAAATATCTGGGGGAAGATGCAGTTGGCAAATTATCTATCGGTAGTAATGGATGGTTGTTGTTATTGTATATGCTAGACTCTGACTGATAATCACAAACAGTAATAGTTCCAATAGTATTAGTTCTCTTCTTCCACTCGCATTTACATTTTTGTATTTACTTATTATTTTGGATAAGCTGCAACTTCTTAGCCATCATATACCAAAATCTCAACAAGGTCTTTGCAGCTTTCCTTTAAGAATTACAAATATATATTATCTCGTACTAAGGAGGTATATATAATGGATGTATCGCAATTGACATAAAATCCTTCTCAAACTCCTACCAACAAAATATTGAGAAACCATAGACTCTAGCTATACATGACACAAAAACACAGTACAACAAAAATTGGGAAGGGGAGTCTATTTTCTTCTCAACCTCCTCCTCCTCTTCGACTGTTTTGCTGTTGATTTCGGAGTCCACTTTCCTCTCAACCTCTTCAGTCTTTTTCTCTTTTTCTTGCTTCCCTTTATCTCTCTCTTCTCCTACTTCTTCTACCTGCAAACAAACATTTAAAACAGCAAATACCACATCAGCAACACAACAGCACAAGCAGATCATTTTGAATGCATTGGTGGATAGATAGACTGGCCGGACAATGATTACGAGTGGCTTCATTCCGTGGACGGCAGCACGATCCGGTAGCTTAGTTACCATCGGCCGGTTGAGGATCTTCATCATCCTACGCTGGTGGTGGTTATGACCAGCATCTCCTATCAATCTCCCTAGTCCCCCCATTCTCACTCAATCTGTATGTTCTTCAATTCAGTCTACAAACTAACTTAGGGACTTGGGATTAAAAGGGAAAGACAGGTGTACGTGTCTTCTTTCTAGATTGATGCTGTGGCAAAAACAATGCCAGCATTCATAAATGGTGCACTAGGTGGCTACGTACCTACCAGGGCCTTACTGCACATGTTTAAGCCAATAACTGGTGTGCAAACGGCCTTGTAATCAGTTTCTCTGTTTACCTTGTTTTTCTGCCTATGCAGATAGCACACCACAATGGGAGTCACAGCGGTAATGATCTTCGACCGGTCAATTACGATACATATAACAGAGGTAAATAATGATCAGGCATTACATGGAGAGTGAATGAGACAGACTCCTAATGACAGCATCTGGTTTGCCAGTGCGTAGTTGCAGAATTATACACTAAA